>CM050167.1:215779559-215994559 GCA_027410445.1 Discoglossus pictus
GATGGTTACCCCCTAATAGCCAGTCTATGAACTGCAGTATTTAATTTCTTTTAAGCCAGAAACCATTTTTTTTTTTTAAATGGTGAGCCTCAGAGGGAATCGCCGCCATTTTTTTTTCTTGCTTCAGCGATTTTCGATCATGAAACAAGACAAAATATTCCTCAAATCAACTTGCAACCTCACTCACAGGCTCCCTGGCTCTCCCCCTGTGCTGTGTGGAAGTTAATTTGAGTCATATTTGCGTTTTTTTGCAGGAAATACATAGAATACATACAGTACAATACAATTCAATACAAATAAAATAAATTACAATACCCCGTATCTAACATACAATCAATACTATATATCTAAAATACATCCCCAATCTATCTAATATACAATAAATCCTAACTATCTAAAATACATACCCCTATCTAACATACAATACTATATAATATACAATATATCCTATCTATCTAAAATACATAACCCTATCTAACATACAATAAATACTATATAATTTACAATAAATCCTAACTATCTAAAATACATACCCATATTTAACATACAATACTATATAATATACAATAAATCCTAACTATCTAAAATATATACCCCTAACATACAATAAATCCTAACTATCTAAAGTACATCCCCCAATCTATCTAATATACAATAAATCCTAACTATTTAAAATACATACCCCTATCTAACATACAATACTATATAATATACAATAAATCCTAACTATCTAAAATACATACCCCTAACATACAATAAATCCTAACTATCTAAAATACATACCCCTATCTAACATACAATACTATATAATATACAATAAATCCTAACTATCTAAAATACATACCCCTAACATACAATACATCCTAACTATCTAAAATACATACCCCTATGTAACATACAATAAATACTATCAACATATACAAACTCTAATTCTAAGCTAAAATAAAATAATTAAGACCACTTACCTTTGTAGATGTCCCTTCAGATCAGCAACCAAGGGGAAAAGATTAAAAAAATGAGTACAACACATTTACATAAAATAAATAAACATTCTAAATATTCTAAATATTCTACTCACCTTTCCAGCATGTCCCCGTCCTTCTTCTTTTCTTCTCAGGCGCGGCCCCTGTTAAAAAACCAAAACATTACATTACTACAACATACATAAACATAAAACAAGTAAAATAAACATAATATACATTGTACTTACCTCCCTGCGATGTCCCCGGCCTTCTCCTCTTCTGCCCCGCGCTCTTAAATAAAATAAAAAATAAAAAACTGACGGAGATCCGCACTCGCGGACTTCCCCGATGCTAATGAGTCTCCTACAGAGTTTTCCAGTAGAAAATTGTCAATGACGGCTTCTGATTGGCTGAAAACGCTGTCCATCAAATTCAGCCAATCAAAAGGCGCCAATGTGAGAGCCAATCAGAAAGGGATACACCCCAAAATCCCACTCTAATTGCATAATGCTCCTGTCAATCTTTATTTAAAGCAATCAGAAGGCTTTATTGCCATCAGCCAATCACAATGGGTGATTGGCTGAAAACATCTGCGCCTTCTCATTGGCTGTAATACTGATTGACATTGACAACAGCCAATCAGAAGGTGCAAATGCCTTCAGCCAATCACAACGTGGGGGTGTATCCCATTGTGATTGGCTATTGTCACTGCAACCAATCAGAATGCACAGATGCCTCCAGCCTATCACCCTGTGGGGGTGTATCTCAATGTGATTGGCTGAAGGCATCTGCACCTTGTGATTGGTTTAAATAAAGATTGACAGGTGCATTATCCAATCATGGATCACACATTGGCACCTTCTGATTGGCTGAATTTGATAGACAGCGTTTTCAGCCAATCAGAAGGCACCATTGCCTATTATCTTCCTGAAAAGGCTCTAGGAGGCTCATTAGCGTCGGGGAGAGTTTTTTAGAGTGCGGTTCCAGGGTGGGGCATAAGAGGAGGAGGCCGGGGACATCGCAGGGAGGTAAGTACAATGTATATTATGTTTAATTTTATGTTTATGTATGTTGTACTAATGTAATATTTTTTTTTAACAGGGGCCGTCCCGGAGAAGAAGAAAAGGAAAGGTGAGCAGAATATTTAGAATATTTAGAATGTTTATTTATTTTCTGTAAATGTGTTGTACTCATTTTTCCCCCCCTAGATTGCTGATCTGAAGGGACATCTGCAATGGTAAGTGGTCTTAATTATTTTATTTTAGCTTAGAATTAGGGTTTATATATAGAGATAGCATTTATTGTATGTTAGATAGGGGTATGTATTTTAGATAGTTAGGATTTATTGTATCTTAGCAGTATGTATTTTAGTTAGTTAGATTTATTGTATGTTAGGGGTATGTATTTTAGATAGTTAGAATTTATTGTATATTAGATTGGTGGATGTAGTTTAGATAGTTAGGATTTATTGTACATTATATAGTATTGTATGTTAGATAGGGGTATGTATTTTAGATAGGATGTATTGTATATTAGATTGGGGGGGGGATGTATTTTAGATAGATAGGCCCTCATTCAATTGCGATTTGGCCAATTGAATAGGGCTCTAAATAAGCACATAACATATTTTTTTGAAAGACGTTTTTAGTTAGTAAGCATCTATCCAAAAGCAAGGTTTTCACTAACTAAAAACTTCTTTAAAAGAAATGTGCTATGTGCTTATTTAGAGCCCTATTCAATTGGCCAAATCACAATTGAATGAGGGCCATAGTATTGATTGTATATCAGATAAGGGGGTATTGTATTTTATTTTATTTGTATTGTATTGTATTGTATCTATTCTATGTATTTCGTTTTCAGGCGTGTAATTTTTTTTTCTGTAGTGGGGGGGGGGGGGGGGGTTGTAATGTATTTTTTTTTTTCTTTTTTTTTTTTTTTTTTTTCTTTTTTTTATTTATTTTTTTTCCAGACAAAAGAATACAAGTACAAAAACAGAATGTAAATACAAAGTACAGAACAGACAAACAATCGCAATTCATAACACACTTCTGATAATACTCCTTCTTCCTTCCTTTCCCCTCATGTTTTCCTCTTAACGGGGGAAACTTATACCTCCAGGCCAGATTTAAACATCATATATATATATATATATGTACACCCATATATATACATATATATATATATATATATATATATATATATATATATATATACAGAAAAAGAAAATATTACATCTGTATCCCCTATATTATCACTTAGCTTCTTTGAACCCAGGGCTGTGAGTTCTGTTAGATACTTTGACAGATCTTAGCTCCTCTCTAATATTTGCATCTATAACTATGGCTTTTCGCCATCCCCCCACCCAAAATTAATTCCAACATTATGTGAGAGAGTTTTCCACTATATAGGGACCGGGGTCTACCCTCTCTTTCAGAGAAAGGTCTATTATTCTTTATCGCTTCTCTTTCTTAACTATCTGCCTTCCTACATTTTCCCTATATTTGTGTTTTCAGTAAAAACGTCTGTATATATAGGAACAGAAATTTTTCCTTTTTTACTCATACCTTTTTTTTCCTTTCCTATGAATTCAAGGTATGCCCCCGTTTAACCTCGTTATATTTACAGAATATTTGACTATTATCTAAAGAAAATAAGAGAAGAAAAGGCGAGAAAAAGAAACACATACACCATTCACACTGTACCAGACCGATGACCTACCAATAAGTTGTTGCTGGAGAGTTTGGGTTCCTAATCTACCTATTATATGATTTATAGTCTTTTCCTTGACTACTCCCTTTTTTTTTTCCTTCTCCCCTTCTACCTCTTTTATAATTACTGAATTATGATCCGTTTGTCTATACTCCAATAGAACTTACAAATTTATCCCACTTCTGCCAAGGGAAGCGGGTACCTGTTTCCATCAGCCAATTCTTGCCTATGGGATCAATAATCTCTCTATTTTCTCGTATTGCTGCCACCAGCTGTATTCTTGACGGAACATGGGTATTTTTCCATGATTTTACTATCAAACTTTTAGCTACTAACAGAATGTGACATATCAATATACCATCTGAACCACGGAATTCCTCCAAATTCCTATGGAACAGTACCAATGAAGGGGAGCACCTAATTTCTTGAGCTAATATTTCTTCTATTAATTGACACGCATCTATCCAAAACCTGTTTATTTTAGGGCACTCCCACCACATATGAAACGATGTTCCCAACTGATTACAGCCTTTCCAGCATGTTCTTTGATTTTTTGGGTCTATTTTATTCATACGTTCAGGAGAGAGGTACCAATTATTCGAAAACTTAAAAAACATTTCTATATACCTTGGTAGACCTGCTGCTTTTTTTACCATTCTTAAACTTTGGTACCATACCATCTCTTCAAAGGTTTCTCCCATAATTGATTCCCAATACATCAAACCTGAACTTTTCCTCAGTGAACGGTTCTCATTTATAATTTTATTGCATTTCGAAATAGTTCGTAAATTATCTCTTTTTATCACTAGATCTTCCATTTTAGTTGTTTTTAAATGTTGTGAGATCCTGTAACCGCAGGCTACTAGTCTTTTTTTAATACACTCATATTCTAGCCAAGTTAATTTTATATCTCCGAATTTCCTACTCATCCTTTGTAGGTCTATAAGTTGTCCATCTTCAAACAGTTTTGCTGTGGGTGTGTCACCCTTGATTTTCAGAGATGTAATTATTGGGTTAGAGCCCCCACGTTCCAGTGTATCAATTGGGGCAGCCAGTGAGGGAAGATTAATTAGCTGCATGGATAGTCTATTTCTATACCAAAATTTGGTTAAGGAAACCAAATTCTTCGGGAGATCTCTAATCACCGTCTCATTCAAGCTAGGTAGCCACAGCACGGAGTGGATCTTAATATTTCTTAATAAGGCCTCCTCGATTTCCATCCATCTAGGTTGTTCCTTTATCAAATTCCAGCTAATAAGATGTGCTATACAAATTTGTTGGTAAATATCTAATATACAGGGGCAGTTTAACCCACCTTTCTCGACCTTTTGATTTGCTATTATTTTTCCCACCCGGGGTTTCTTCCCACCATAGATAAACTTATCTAGCTGCACTTGTATTTTTTTGATGTAGTTATATGCCAGCACTCCCGGAATACATCTCAGACAGTAAGTGATTTTTGGGATGATATTCATATTGATAGCTGCAATTTTAGCTAACCATGATAAATTTAGTTGTTTCCAATTGGTCAAGGTAATGTTTATTTTATTAATGGTTTCATCTAAATTAGCTTTAATCAACTTACCCAGTTGGAATGAGAATTTGATTCCTAGGTGGGTGATACTATTTGAATGCCAGTTACACTGTAGCATATGCTCTAGAGCATCCCTATCTTCTATCTTTAATCCTCTTTTCAAAGCTACGGACTTAGTTTGATTTATTTTAAAGTAGGAGATTCTACTGAATTCCTCCAGAATGTCCAAGAACTTTTGACATGATGTTGCCGGCTCTGTGAATGTTACTACTATATCGTCCGCGTATGCTAATAGTTTAAACTCATGTTTCTCTATTCTGATTCCACTAATATCCGCCTCTTCCCTTATACGTATTGCTAGTGGTTCTAAAAACAGGATAAATAGAAGCGGGGATAAGGGACACCCCTGGCGCGTGCCAGTGCTTATACTAAAAGATACGGATTCAAAATCCGGGTTGACTATGCGCGTCTTTGTTTCCCCATAAAGCGCTTTAACTGCCTTCAGGGCAAAGTCTCCCAACCCGAATTTCACCAAGACAGCCTCTAGAAATACCCAATTGACCCTGTCAAACGCTTTTTCTGCGTCTAATGACAGGGCCAATATAGGCATTTCCCTGGCTTTAGCATGCGCGAGTATATTTAAGAGCCTTCTGGTACTGTCCGAGGCTTGACGCCCTGGAACAAAGCCCGTTTGATCTGTATGTATGAGTTTATGGATGACCGTTTTTAGTCTGTTTGCTAAAATTTTGGAGTAGGTCTTCAAATCTATATTTATCAAAGTAATTGGTCGATAGTTTTTACAATCATCTGGGTTTTTATCCTCCTTTAATAGATTTATTATTTTAGATTCTGACATTTCTCTTGGGATCTCCCCAGATATTTTAATCTCATTATATACATTACATAGGGGTTCTTTAATCTCTGGAAGAAGAAGTTGAAAGAAGACTGCATCAAACCCATCTAACCCTGGGGCTTTGTTTCTCTTGTTACTGTTAATTACCTCACAGACCTCTAACTCTGTAATATTACTGTTTAGATAGATTCTTTCTGGCTCCGAGATGGATGGTACATTTATCCCATCCAAAAATTTTGATATATCCACTTTAGTGGGACCTGTAAGTTGTGAGTCCTTTTCCAAATTATATAGCTTGCTGTAGAAGTTTTGGAAAACCTCCCCGATTTTATCTGGGTGATATTGATATTTTCCTTTCAGGTCAATTATTCTGGCTATTCTATTTTGCTCTCGTTGTTTTTTGAGTCTATTCGCCAAAAATTTCCCCGTTTTACTACCGAACTTCAAATGGTTTTGACGATAGCGCCACAATAAATTATCTGCTTGTAGTTGCAGTATTGCCCTAATTTCTTTATTTATAATGCATATTTTATCACCTATCTCTTTGATATATTTTCCCCCATTAATATGATGAAGCTTTATCAATTCCATATACAGCAGTTTTAGGGGTTTTCCTCTTAATTTCCTTCTTTCTGCTGATCTGGCAATTAATATACCTCTAATGAAGGCTTTGTATGTGCACCATATTGTTTTATATGAGCTCACGGTTCCTTCATTTATTTTGAAGAATTCCCTAGTTTTTTTTTTTAGTTCTTTCATAAATTCCTGATCTTTTAGTAGTGATGTATCCAGTCTCCAATTCCTGTTCTGGTTTTTTTTTACTGTGTCATATAAAACCAAAAGATTCATTGAGTGATCCGACCAGGGGGCCAGTTCTATTTCTATTTTTTTAATCAAACTTATCGTGGCCCTATCGGAGAAAATGTGATCTATTCGAGATGACGAGGAAAATCTATTAGAGTAAAAAGTGAATTGACGGTCACTTGGGTGCATTAGTCTCCATAGATCAAAGTATTCCTTATCCTTCATTATACCTGAGAAATCTATTGCGATTTTACTTAAATTATTTAATGACGTCAACTTACATTTACCTTGTCTATCAAGCTCCGGGTCCATGACCATGTTAAAGTCACCACAGATCAGGAGGATCCCATACTCCACTTTTTTTATCTCTGCTAAAATTTTCTTTAAAAAGCTACACTGTTTTTTATTGGGAAGGTACAAATTGGCCAATGTTATTGGTCTACTTTCCACCTCACCCCTCCAGATTATGTATCTCCCCATGGGATCTATTATACTGCCCTGTTCTTTAATATTGAGTCTCCTATTAAAAAGAATCGAGACTCCCTTAGACTTATTTTTAAATGTAGAGTGTATACTTTTGGAAAATATATTATTTAACAGATAGGATTCATTGCCCTTCTTAAGATGCGTCTCTTGTAAACATAAAATATCTATATTCAGCTTAATATAATTATTAAACACGATTTTTCTTTTAGAGGGGGAGTTGAGTCCATTTACGTTATGTGACACTATTTTTAATCCCATTTAAACCACATAAATAAATCTAGCTGACTACAGCTCCCTTTTCCCTCCCATACAGCCTTTAAACCTACCGGCAGTTCATTCTGGTCTGGTACCTTACTCACACTCATTTCATTCATACCTAAACTTAAAATACCAAGGGTGGACCACACCCCTCCCACTTGGTAATACAAGGCTAAAGCCTGATGTTTGGAAATGATAGATTGGTTTCTACAACCATAGTTGGGAGAGACCCAAGGGCTACCTTTTCCTCCCCTAACAGTCCTCAGACTGGACTGGGAACGAAGAAGAGGTGGTGGGGGGAGGGGGAAGCCCCAAGCTTCTCTCCTAATGGAGAGAGAGAACAACCCAACTACTCTATTGTCAACTCTATCCTCCCCTATAGTTGATATTTTCTTATGCGTTAAGATTGAACTCCCCCCCATCCCCCCATAGTCAATATGTAGCAAATTACTGACCGCGACCAACTTTGCCAGCATACAACGTTTATTCCTTTAATATCATACCCATTTGTTCTTATAATTTCCCTTATCTACTTATCAATGTTATATTTCCCATCCATAGATATCCTTATCAAGGATCTATAGGGGTTCAAGTCTCACCCAATTTTATCCAAATTTAGGGTATTTCTCTAGTGTCCTCGCAATAGAGCATATTTCGCAAATCTTCTATATATTATCGTATTTTCAGCCCTTCTTACAGGGTCCACCCGCTATCCGACAGGGTATAGAGTCGCATATTTTAAGTTTTATTCCCCTTTACTCATAACCTCAGTTTATTCAGGTGATATTAACCTGATTCCTTTTACATTAATCTCTAAACCCAGTGAATATTTCTAAATTTAACTATATGTATCTATGTAGCTCAACTATCTATTATACTAAGTGATTATAGCAAATATTATAAGGGGTATTTTGGCCCATTAAGTTTCAACTAATAGTGTCCGCACCGTGTTCGTGTTTACAAAAAAAAAAAAAAAGTAATTTTTTTACAATGTCCTTCCCCATTGATATATTTACCATACCTAACTACCATAGCTACTGCTTCCTATTATTTAGTGGAAAATTATAATCCTACTCTATATTAGTGCTTTTTGGGTTACTCCCAGATGCTTCTAGACTTTGTGGCTTTCTATGTTACTAATGCATAACTTTATATCAATTTGAATATATCTTATATCACCACTTCTTATATAAATAACTTCCTCATATACCTCCATTTAAACGTGTAAATTAACATATATCATTTTAAACTACTCAGGTTATATATTTCTTAACATATATTATATATTACTTGCTATCAAAAACCGTTTGATTAAGAGTTTCCTTCTACAGGGGAAATATTTGCTCTTTAGCATTATATATCAAGACATTTTCTTTCTCTTCTGGGATTTTTGCCAAAGTTCTTTAGTGGCTGACAACTGTGGCCTATTGCTCTCCTTGCTAACAGGTGTAATATCAATACCCCATTTCTTCAATAATGCTTTTCCCTCAGATGGCGAATGCACTCTATGCCACAGTAGGTCTTTCTGTATCGCCAGGCCCATTGGTGTAGTCCATTCGTATTTAATTCCTCTTTGTCTTAGAGCAGCCGTACAGGCTCCATATTCTCTTCTATTTGCTAATGTCTGTGCAGACAGGTCCATAAATATTTTAATATTTTGGTATGGAGCCTCGAAATTTCCTTTTTCGTACGCTATACGCTGTATGGCCTCTTTGTAAGAGATATAATGGACTCTCATTATTACGTCTCTAGGGACTGTTTTATCCAGGTGCTTTGCCAGTGGTAATCTATGTATAGCATCTATTAAAGTTTCTTCTTTAGGGAAATTGGGTAACAGAGAGCTTAATAATTTCTCCATATATGGTTTAAGGTCTGCATCTTTTTGATTTTCTTCTATGCCCCTAATCCGGAGATTATTTTTCCTGCTACGGTCTTCTAGTTGGGCAATTTTTCCTGTCAGAGTTTTGATTTTACCTTCCAGCTCCATATTATAATTCAACATGGTTTCATTATCTTTAACTAACTTTTCACATATATTTTCCAGACTGTCCACTCTTTGTGAGACTTCCGCTGTAGCTTTAGAGTTATTTACAATTTTGTTTGTTAAATCCATAGTTAGTTTAATCTGGAAATCTTGTAGAATGTCTCTTAATTTAGAGCAGGTTAAGGCCTCTCCCTCATCCAAAGACAAGCGACTTAAATTTACCGATTGTATATTTTTTCCTTGGGATCTGTTTTCAGATGTATTTGGACTCAAATCGTCCTCCGGGGTACTTGAAGTTAATTTTTTCTTCCCAGACATAAACATACTCAGAGTTTTAGTTGTATTAATTGTATTATTGCTCTTTTTTTCTTTTGGTTTCATTTTTGAGGGCATCTTAACACCTTAACACCAAAGGTAATTAGGAAAGCTGTTTTCCCCTGAAGGGGTGTTTGATGTTCCAATATATACTCAAATAGTTCCCAATACTTCTTTCCTAATACAGTGGCTTTATTCCTGCCTTTTTTTTTGTGAGGGGTGGGGGTGGGGCCCTCCCTGTTTTGTCAGTCCAGATGGTATCTTTTGTTATAGCTGAATGGAGGGACAACTCTGGGAGGGATATAATCATACAACAGTGCACTCCAATACACTCCACTACCCCCCTCACAAAGTGGTTCTGTTCAGAAGACCAGAGAAATAAATATTTGACTCCATTTCATTAATCTCCAGGTTTACTAGGGCATATATGCAGTTCTCTATTTCTTATACAGAGCAGGAACTTCTCCTCCTACCCCCTTAAGCTTGTAACTGTAATAATATAAATGTCTCTGGGGTGCTCACCTTTTTTAGCTGCTGCCGTGCACGCTCGCTCGTGTGTTCCTTGCTGCGTCCCTTTAAAAACCTCCGTCGTACTGCAGGGCTTTACCATGCTTCACCATACTTCAGGGGCCTCTCTGTCCCAAACACCACAGCAGGCTCTATATACCTCACTTGCTTCTTATGCCTTTGGAGCTATGTGCCTCACTTGCATCTCATACCTTTGGAGCTATGCAGCAATTAGCCTGCTCCCCTGCTAGGCACAACGATTGCCCTGCTCCCTAGCTGGAACTCCAGACCCTCCACGTCTCCAGCCCAGGTCGTGGGTCGTCTCTAAGGGCACCTCGTATGCACCGGCTGCATGCACAGGCTGAGGCAATCAAAGTCTGTTCACTCCTGTTTTCATATATCGGCTGCACTTGGCAGACTTACTGCATGGCTTTTCTGTGAGCTTTAGGAGGTAACACCCATTTATTCCATTTAAGTATTTACAGTCATGGGGGTAGGGGAACCACTAACTTTAATGTTGTCCAATTTCAGCCGCGGTCTGCTAGCGCTGTTTCAGCATAGCCTCACCGGTCTCTCCCAACTGCTCAGCTCCACTGATTCACATCAGATCTGGAGCATGCATCACTTCCTGTAACGCCTATTTTTTTATTTTCTGTAATGTTCCTTATTTTATTTTTTGTGACTTAGGTTTTTTTATTTTCTATAATGTAATTTTTTTTATTTTTGTGAGTTAGGTTTTTTTACTTTATGTAATGTAGATTTTTTATTTTTGGTGACTTTAGTTTTTTTTATTTTCTGTAATTAGAGTGGTGGGGGTTTATTGGGGGGTAGGTAGTTAGTGTAGGTAGGTGTTAATAGATTCGTGTAGAGGGGGGTTAGTTTAGATTTAATGGTTTATTGGGGGGTATAGTGCAGTGTAGTGTTTATTCTTAGTGTCATGATGGTCCTTGAGGACCGTCATGGCACTTATGTGGTTAATGTCAGGGTTGTAACAGCCCCATAAGGGTAATAATATACCCTTATGGGACTGATGGGGTTAAACAGAGGCCTATGAGGGTCTGTATTGACCCCCATGAGTGATAGGGTTATTTATTGGCTTATGGGGATCTGTATTGACCCTCATGAGTGACAGGGTTAATTAAGTGCTTATGCGGGTCTGTATTGCCCCCCATTAGTGCCAGGGATATTTATTGGCTTATGGGGGTTTGTATTGACCCCAATGAGTGACAGGTTTAATTATAGGTTTATGGGGATGTGTATTGACCCCTGTGAGTGACCGGGTTAATGAAGTGCTTATGGGGGTCTGTATTGACCCCCATGAGTGACTGGGTTAATTATAGGTTTATGGGGGTCTGTATTGACCCCCATGAGTGACAGGGTTAATTAGGGGTTTATGGGTGTCTGTATTGACCCCCATGAGTGACGGGGTTAATTAGGGGTTTATGGGTGTCTGTATTGACCCCCATGAGTGATGGGGTTAATTAAGTCCTTATGGGGGTCTGTATTGACCCCCATGAGTGACAGGGTTAATTAGGGGTTTATGGGTGTCTGTATTGACCCCCATGAGTGACAGGGTTAATTAAGTGCTTATGGGGGTCTGTATTGACCCCCATGAGTGACAGGGTTAATGAATTGCTTATGGGGGTCTGTGCTGCCCCCCATGAGTGACAGGGTTAATTAAGGGCCTATGCGGGTCTGTGTTGACCCCCATGAATGACAGGGTTAATTAAGGGTTGATGGGGCTCTGTATAGAGCCCCATGAGTGATAGTGTTAATTTTTTTTTTATTACGGGTCCTTTAAGGACTTTTACGGTCCTTTAAGGACCCGTAAGGCGGGAATTTTGAATTTTCTTTGCAGCGGGGGCCCCCGATCACGTGCGATCGGGGACCCCTACTGCGAGGGTTATTGTGGGGTTAATCCGGGTTTCCGAGCTTATCTCGGATCCCTTCTTGGGTAAGTTGTATGTGGCTGGGCGGTCCCGGGTCGTGGAGCCTCATTTTCATTTTTTTGCGGCGGCCATTTTTTCCTCCCTTAGCTGTTTTTCGAGTGCCGAAACGGTGGAATTTTGGGTTAAATTCGAAGGGGGAGGAGGAGGGGAAGGAGAGGACTAAGTGCTGCGAGTTAACGGTTGTGTGGGGTGGTTTGGGGCGCCGTAGGACTAAGTGCTGAGAGTTTAGAGGTGTGTGGGGTTGTGTTGTTTGCAACTCACGCGCCGTAAAGCCTCCACCTTCCGCAAGTGCTTCGCGAGGGATGCAGTTTGTCTCGCAGTTTGACAACTGTTATATGTGATATCATTTGATAGATTTTGGAACTTCGGGTATTTCTGTTTTAAGGAGCACATTTATGCCAAAGCTGCACAATTAAGCATGTGATCTAAATACTGTTTTAGTTTTATATTTTCTTAGTAAAATATATTGTATAATGTATGTTTACTATTTTTCATACTTGTTTTCTAAGGGTGACATGGTTGCATGGTCTGTGTGAGCCATCAAGATTGCAAGGCTGCATGATCTGTGTGACCTTGCATGGCCTGTGGGAGGTAACAAGAGCACAAGGTTGCATAGTCTATGTGAGATAAGATTGTATTGTATGTAATACACTAAGGCCCTCATTCAATTGCAATTTGGCCAATTGAATAGGGGTCTAAATAAGCACATAACATATTTTTTTAAAGAAGTTTTTACTTAGTAAACATCTATCCAAAAGCAAGGTTTTCACTAACTAAAAACTTATTTAAAAAAAATATGTTATGTGCTTATTTAGAGCACTATTTAATTGGCCAAATCGCAATTGAATGAGGGCCTAACTGTGATCAACATTACCGTGGTCACTAAAGAAATTCTCTTCCCCCTCCCAACCATGATGCAGCTATCCAACATTGTGACTTGAACCCTATTGCCTCTGTTAGAATTAATTAATTTATAATATGCTATTCACTGCAAGATATACAACAAAATATTAGTGAATGATATTTGTTATAGGCCACATGAATCCTATTTCAAAATAACACACAGGTTTTGCTAAAAATAGGAATTACTGGGCATATAAAATAATTCAATAACAACCATGTTCATAACATTAAAGTGTAAGTTCCAGCAAATAAGGTAACTAAAATTAAACTTCCACTCCATTTTTTTAGTGGCAACTAATTGCCACTAAACTAAACGAAACTACAATTTATTGTATTTTTTATCTATACATTAACTGGAACCTTTGCTGTGTCACTAACAAATAGCGTGAAAAGTTGTATAGTAGTTCATCACAGCCATTTGTAGTAAATATCACCTTTCCCATCTAAGGCCCTCATTCAATTGCGATTTGGCCAATTGAATAGAGCTCTAAAAAAGAACATAACATATTTTTGTAAAGAAGTTTTTAGTTAGTAAACTTCTGTCCAAAAGCAAGGTTTTCACTAACTAAAAACTTCTTTAAATAAATATGCTATGTGCTTATTTAGAGCCCTATTCAATTGGCCAAATCGCAATTGAATGAGGGCCTAGATCTTTCTTATTTGCTGTAAAATATGTGTTCTGTATACAAAATTCATGGCAAACAACAATCTCAGTTCCTGGCAAATTGATGGAGAATAAGTGGAGGCAGTGACAGGTTTTATTTTCCTGGGATCCAAGATCTCTTTAAATGGTGACTGCAGCCATGAAAATAAAAGACGTTTGCTTCTGAGGAGGAAAACTGTGGCAAGTCTTAACAAGCTATTAAAAAGCAAATATATTAAATTATCAACAAAGGTCCACATAGTTAGAACTAGGATGTGAGAGCTGGACCATAAAGAAGGCTGAGCATCCGAAGAACTGATGCCTTTGAATTGTGGTGTTGACAAAAACTGCTTAGAGTTCCTTGGTCTGCAAGAAGATCCAATAAATCAGTATTTCAGGAAATCAAGACAAACTGTTCCCTAGAAGGTATGATCATGAGGCTGAAGCTCAAATATTTTAGACATATCATGAGAAGACTCTGATACTGGGAAAGGCTAAAGATACATAAAGAAGGGGACAGCAGTGGTGGAGATGGATAGATGAGGGAATTGAAGGAATGGACATGAGCTTGATGGAGCTCGGAGGGCCAGTGGTTGACAGATGTGCAGTCCATAGGGTCATGGAGAGTCAGATACGACTGAACAACTAAACAACAATACTTTACTGCACTTTACTTTTATATTGAAAAATATGTACTTGTGTAAACTTGTGTAGTCCCCCCCTTCAGCAGAATTTACTGAGGGAAAAGTGATTTTCCTTAAAATTATACAATGTTTACTTTGACATTTGGGCTTTAGTGCATGAAGTTGAGGAACATCAGATATTTTCATTTGGAGGACAAGAGTGGCTATTCATTTCTCAAGCCAGCAGGAGATTTTCTGAAATTATGACCAATTGGTATTATCATAGTTTAATGAACCAAAATTCATGTAAATCTTACTGTTCCAGGTTTAATCAATATGGAAAAACACTTACATTTTAACAAAGTGAAATATTTGGATATATTTGGGTTTTGGAGTTTTTAAAAAATCACATATTACTATTGATGTAACTGCTATCTGATACATGCTTTGTCATAAGTTATACAGCAACATTAACAGCATGTTCTCATTGGTATCAATTTACAGTTACATATTACCAAAGCCAGATTTACCTTTTTGGAGTCCCTAGGCCGTGAAGTAGAGGAGCCTCTGTGGGTACACACAAGGAGTGCAATTTATGCCTATCCTGTGCCTGTATATCCAGTGGTGGAGCTAAAGAATGGAGGGCCCCAGTGCAAAAACAAAATTGGGGCCCTCCCCCTATGGGGGGCTGTAATTTGTTTTTTGCTCTTGGCCCCTCACCCTCATAACCTTTCCTACAGCAGCACCCCTCCCCAAGATCCTGTATTTTTTCTTTAACTACAGTGGTCCTTTCATAATATACTGAATGACACTTATAATAAAAGTGATATAATGTGTGATGAATTCATATGATCATGATGTTTCTCTCCATCTGCTTGCCCTTCCTTAAAATACATCACATAAAAAAGTTTATATTTGTGTGTACTATATTTATTCACAGACACACACATACATACACACACATACAGACAGACTCAAAAACACACACAGACACACATATATACACAGACACACACTGACACAGGCATACGCAGACTTCCATACACAAACATATATACACATACAGACACAAAGACACTCACAAACACAGGGATACACAAACATACAGAATGACACACAGAGATAAACACACACATAGACACAAAATTCAAAAACTGTATTGAATTGGGCATTGCAGATGACAAAAAAGAGGAAGTTTACCTGGCCACTCCTGAGTACTTCCTCTTCAGAGTCTATCTCTGCATGACAAAGGAGCGGCCCTAGAACAAACCCCACCTAGTGGTAGGTGCTGAGGTGACATCCTGAGACGTCACCATGCCTTGCCCACGCTCTGCCCGGTCTGCCCATACTGTGGACATGCAGTAATGGACTCTCCGTTACAGTGCATGCTTGCAGGAATTGGAACACAGGCACACAATAGGAACCCGGAAGAGGGGGGGAAATGTTGACGTCCTATGTCACCTTTTGATAAATGCATGTAAGTTGTCATTAAAGCCAGGCTTACATTTGTAAAAATAATCGATTAGATACAACTCAAAAAACAGTAAATATTTGAAAAGATGATCAATCTTGCTTTACATGTAGTCAGGTTTTAAAATTGGATACATTGTGGTAAACCTTTCTGGATCGCTACTGTGTTGTGGTGAAGGGGCTTGTGTACTTCAATGAAGCTATGAGCTATACCATGTAGGGTCACCCAAGATGGGCATGTCATGGAAGAAGGAACTGGCAACCCAATACAGTATCTTTGTGTTGAAAACCTTATGGATTGGCCCAATCAGACACAAGATGTGCCTGGCGTGCTGTGTCTATGGGGTCATGGAGAGTCGGACACTAAACAACAACAATATTGTGGTAAGATATAAATTCATATTTTCTATTTTCACTGGATCTGTATAATTCATTAAATAACTTGTAGTTACAATATTCAACTGTCTATTTAGGAAATGATGAAAGCACAATTAGATAACTAGATGAGATAAAACATTTATGATCATTTATCAAATTCTTTAACTGCAACACGGGGGGGGGGGGGGGGGGGACATTTTCTAAATTTAAAACTTTCTCAATCAAATAAAATGTTTTTTTATGACTGATGGACCTTGTAAAATTAGTATTTTTTTCTGTGGTTTTCCAGCTGGAAAATGTTGATAAATGAGGCCCTCTGCATCAACAATTTACATAGAATTATCACAAATGAGATCAGTTAAAGTGAATGCGAGGAATGTTATTGTTATTCAGATGTTAAAAGTTACAAAAAATATGTATTTGATTATTTGAGTTATTGTGTATATGATTAAAAGGACACATTACATATATAAACATGTATTTGTTGTATGGTTATTTTATCAGCATAAATAGCATGTCACAAATGAATGTTTTATGTAATAAAGGGGTATTTGTTTGTTTGACATTGTCTTTTATGGAATCAATACCAAAAGTGATATATATAGATACATGATAATGGAGTAACAATTTAATAAAATGACATTATTATTTTTTATTATTTATTATACTTTATTTGAAATGCGCCAACATATTCTGTGCTATATAGGGGTTAAGTAGAAGAACGGAGGGCCGTGTCTTGGAGATACATATTACATAGTACTTTCCCCAAAGCAGCTTACAAGATTTAAAACTTACAAACTTACAAGCTAAAAGGCTTGGGGTAGGTACAGGAGGGTGATATATTATGCATATTAAGGTTGAAGGTGATAAGCTTCTTTAAACAGATGGATTTTAGGGAGCTTTTGAAGGTTTTGAGGCAGGAGGATAGTTTAGTGGAGCGAGGCAAGGAGTACCAAAGAATAGGGGCAGCATGAGGATAGTCTTGAAGACGGGACTGAGAGGAGGTGATAAGAGAGGAGTAAAGAAGAAGGTCATTAGCAGAGCAAAGAGGGGAGGTGGGAGAGTATTTTGAATCATGAGCCGAGATTTATAATGGGGTGCATTGTTGGTGAGGGCTGTATACATTAGGGTCAATGATTTTAAATTTTATTCTGGAGGCTGCTGGAAGCCAGTGGAGTGACTGACAGAGGTGCTGCGGACACTGATTGTTGAGTTTGGTAGACAAGTCTAGCAGAGGTGTTAACTATGTATTGCAGTAGAGACACATGGGTGATGGGGAGGCCAGCAAGGAGTGAGTTGCAGCAGTTGAGGCAAGATATGAGGAGAGAATGGATTAGAATTTTAGTTGTATCTTGTGTTAGATACTGACATATTTTAGAGATATTTTTTTTAAGAGAAAAAGACAAGACAACGTGCCTGGGAGTTGGAAGTGATTATGGGATTGCCAACAGTGAGAGATATACTGTATGTGTTGTGGAAGCTCTAATAGATGGGGTATGATTAAGTAAGTGCTCAGTATTTGAAATGTTGAGTTTGAGTTGATGGGTAGAGATCCAGGAGGATATAATAGAGAGGCAGTTGGCAACTCGTACTAGAATAAAGAGGGATAGGTCTAGTGCTGAGGGGTGGATTTGAGTGTTACCAGCACATAGATAATACTGAAATCCAAAGGATTGTATTAGGGAACCAAGTGAAGATGTATAGATTGAGAATAGGAGGGGGCCTAGAACTGAACATTAGGTATGCCAACAGTCAGAGGATGAGGCAACATTAAAATGTAAGTACCTAGGACAGGGGTGGGCAAGGAGGCCCACATACATGCTGGGATTTCAAGATATCCTTTCTGTGCACAGGTGAGTAAATCAGGATGACTGAAGAGGTGATTGACTCACCTGTGCACAGCAGGGATATCATCAAATCCAGACATGTGTGTAGCCCTCCAGATCCGAACCTGCCCACCCTTGAACGAGGCAGTAATTCAGAAAAAGACAATCCACACATAAAGTAATTAAAAACAGAACTATATGAATCTTTTTTAGGCAGAGACATTTAAAATTAAGCATTTTGGGAATCAAAAAAAGTATGTAGTTTAAAATACAAATGGAGCAAATCTAGGGGTTTCAGAGATAGAAAAGGATTAGGCGTGGTTCTGGACAACCACCTATGTAACAGTGCTCAATGCAGCGGTGGAGCTACTCACAATGCAGCGGACACAAAGCACCAGGGTTTACAACTGGGTAGGGGCCCTCTAATACTGGCAGAGACCTTGAATAAAGGAGTACTCTCAATTTATTAGGAGAGGTTTTTTTTAGACATGCTGCCCATGTAGGAGGTATGCCAAAGATTGAAATTGAGCTTATTATTAAAAAATCTTATACTTATTAATTTTTAAAACATTTTATTTTTTATTTTATGAGAATCATTTTGGAGCTCTGATCAAGCATGACATGCCATTCTTTGCTGTTTTGTCAGTCTAGTAGGCTTACATAAAAATGATGGAGGCATGTTCCTTCTGGTGCACAGAGCTGATTATCGGCTCATTCAGTCTGGAGGAATAGTGTGCCACCCATATTTTACATAGAAGCCCCTAGTTTGACACAGATTTAAACATATTGATTAATATTAAAGTTGCATGATTAGAGCCTTCTATTACGTGTTTACCAGTGATTTCAAAATCAAGAGGTAATGCATGGAGGTGAGTTCATTGCCAAATCTTTACAATTTCACGTGAAGAAATTAATAAGTTTTGTAATATGAAAAAAATATAACAATTAACAGTTTAATATGGTCCAGTATTACCATTCATCTCAGCATTTGTTCTCATTGTTTATAAATGCCACCAGAATCAATCAATAGCAATATTGGACCATATTAAACTCTTAGGCCCTCATTCAATTGCGATTTGGCCAATTGAATAGGGCTCTAAATAAGCACATAACATATTTTTTTTAAATAAGTTTTTAGTTAGTGAAAACCTTGTTTTTGGATAGATGTTTACGAACTAAAAACTTATTTAAAAAATATGTTATGTGCTTATTTAGAGCCCTATTCAATTGGCCAAATTGCAATTGAATGAGGGCCATACTCATTATGTATTATCTGTACACATTATTAAGCTGAAATGTATCTGGTGAGAAGCTGAGATGCAATTTTTTAGCATCTTTTTGTTAAAGAAGTACAGGATAACAAGAAAATTGGATAACATAACATGGTGTAATGCAATATATCACAGTCTAATCTGCTAAATATAAATGCTGGCTTCTACTCACCTTTCAGTGGAGCAAATTCCACTAGTATGTGCTTACTATCGACTTGCACGTCAAAAATGACGGCAATACAATTTGAAGGCTGCCAATGCTGTTTGCCACACAATGCAAGGCTCTCTCCCCTCTAACTTGCAGGCCTCGCGATGAGCGCCTTTGGCGCTCATAGCGAGCCTCTCCCACAGTCTACTTGCGTGGCTCACAATGAGCGCTGATCACGCCTTTTGCACATAAGATCATATTCTGTAATATTTATAAGTGGTAAACCATTGAGCATTTGTCACTACATAATAAGGTTTATGTATGTCCTTTGAAAACCAAGGGCCTCATTCAATTGCAAGCCTGCAGATTGTGTTGTACAGGCCGTATATTTGCGGGCTAGAAATATGCTACAATTACAGATTCAATTGAACAAGCCCGCAAGTTATGGGCCGAAAGCTGAAACCGTAAACCATGCACTCGTAAGTCGCGTTTCAGGGTGGGAACATGATTAATTAAGCAAGGCCGTAACTACCAATTTAGAAACAGCCAATAGAAAATTAGACCATCATCATGACGTCAGTAAAACATGGAGGTTACATGTCAATCAATTAGCGTTTTGGGGTCCAATATGCAATCAGACTCGCAATCCTGCTATGTACAAAATACAAAAAATTAATGAAGGAAATGTTCTGGTCCATGCGGGTGGCCTGATATGTATTAACTCCTTGATTACCGAGATTGATATAACACCGAAATGACACATAACAAAAAATAATTTTTGATGCATAACAAAACATTTTTTTTGCAGATTGCAATTATGTGAAATAATTGCAATCCCTATCAGGAACAGGGTTCAGTGGCTTACCCGCACCTGTCTGTGAAGGGTAGACACACGCTGATCTCGTGTGGCTGAACACCACTTGTCCCCCTAGGAAGTTGGATGCGACACGCGCTACACTGCCCTTTGTTTTAGCAGTATCATTAAAGGTTATGTTTTAAAGCTGTAAATAGTTTGTGAATAAAGTACTTTGTGAGGTACTGGGTGATATTATTTTACTCAGCATCCCATTGTTATTGCGTGTTTGAGATTATTACTCTACTAGCGAAGTGCCCGTCAATAACATTTTAAGGCAGGTAATGCTGTTTGCCACGCATTCTGAATTGTGTAATTGAGTTTTATGTTGTTCCGCGGGTCGTATGGATGAGCGCCTACGGTGCTCATCTCCACCAGCACAGTGAGCACCTTCGGCACGCCCTGTCTAAGTTGTAGGGATGAGCCCCTACAGCGCTAATCTCCACTAATGCAAGGAGCGCCTTTGGCACTCCTTGCCAGCAACTGTGGCCCTTGCAAAGCCAAAGGCGGGAGCCCGCAAGCGTTAGCAACAACCTGTATTGTTGAGAACTATGTATGTGATATCTGAGGATTGAAAATCACTATATCAAGTCTCTAGTTTACGTGCTACAGTACGGGTTCTGTAAGCTACAATTTCTCTATTGAATGAGGCCCCAAGAGTAGATATTAAAAAGTACTGTGAGGGCAAGAGATTAATAGACCAAAAATGGGTTAAAAGATAGATGTTATTTATATCGGAGTAATTAACAGTAATAGGTTTCTGCTTTTTCTAAAAAGTGTTTCATTGATATTGATCTACTTAAATCATAACCCCTAAAACATATTTTCTCATTCAAGAAGCATAAAGATACTGTTTAATCCCATCCAACTTGTTCATAGATAAAATAATGAATACTTATTTTGCCCTATTGTAAAGATTTTTTCTTTGCTTGAAAAAGTATGATTTAAGATATGTAAACTTTCTTGAAACTTTCTTGTATTTAGGTTTGTATGTAGGTTTCATTGGTACACATGTAAGACTCACACAGCTATGCTCATTTGCCGATAGCGACAAGCTCTGTTTTAGATGCAACAAAGAAAAAATACTTTCCATGCAGTGGCGGAGCACCAAGGCGCACAACCAGGTAGGGGCCCATTTTAAAGGGGGGTTCCTATTTTATTAGTGGAGAGGAGCAGACAATTATTTTTATAGAAAGGGATCTGATCATCGTACCTACATATATGTATGGTTATTTATTGGAACTTACGGTCTCCTACCTTTTACAGAGAAATCACAAGGGGAGGGGGGGTCTGGGCAGGATTATTTTGCATGCAGGCTCTCCTACTGTTTCCATGGTCCTAAAAGTGGTTCCAATAGCAAAATACAATTCCTCCTTGTTTATTAAGCCTTCAAAAGTGTTCAACTCTTTGGATTAAATAATATAGCCCCTAGTATATTATCATTTCTAAAAAGGTAAAAATATAATGTGAAATTTAATATACTAGATGTATTGTCAATCACAGATAGTGGCTCAACAGCTATTGCTGAAATTCTGCTGATACACAGTGTGTCATTGGTTAGTACATCTAGTACTATAACAGCATTGTGTGCATGAGCCACAGGTGGTGTACCTTTGCAGGGACTGTTTGGAGGTAGTGGAAGTAGTTGTTAAAACGATATTTAAACATGCAAATAAACACGTAAATTATTATTAGTATAAAAAGCTGCCAATCCTCCATGTCAATGGAAAATAAGTAATTTCAATGCTTTAAATAATATGTTAGTGACATAACAGATTCTACAACTTTTAAAGAGGTGAATACTTTCTAGAGGCACTTCAGTTTGTGTACATGTAACATTTACTTTCTGTTTGGTATCAGAAGTCCCCACTCTGTTGTATCCCTTAGGGCACTCTAAAATCATATAATGTCACTTTGTTGTTAAAAGTGGTATACAGAGACATGCGCTCACTGTAAGCAACTGACTGTGTGTTAGATGAGCTAAGTGCGTAATCACAATTTTGTCTACACACAATTATTCAATGTTTATAAACATAAAAAAATGGATTTGTAAAAATAAAGTCTTGATTTGAAAGCACATTCTCTGACCCCTGATAAATAACCTCTAGCATTTCATTTATGTCCCATAAAACTACCTTGGGAACCAGTTACAGTTTATAAAATATGAACAATTTAGTCTCCTTTGTTTACTGATGTAATTATATTTCACTATATGTTTTGTTTAATTTACCTAAAGGTGACCCTGTGATCTTGAACATATGGGTCTGTTCAAACTAAATTAAATTTTACATTTAATATGGCCATTGTGTTCAAAATAATATAATTTACAGAACCAAAATAGATTGTCATTGGTTTCTGCCATGCTTTTACACATTACATCAATTCTATATTGAAAAAAGGCAGATGACTAGAAACTGGGTATATAGTAATAAGTGCTTTTATTTAATTTGGAAAAATGTAACTGTATAATTGAATTATCTGTATACAGCCACATACAATATAAGTACAGTTTGTTCCGAACGCTCATGAATATTTCATTTTTTACTTGACTACGTTACCTAAATACACTTATTAAACTCCAACATGATCTTTTTGGGGAGAGCTGAATCTAAAATGAAAGTTAAGATGAGATCTGCTCTAAATATATTAAACAGAGGTTTACTTAGATGGGCCCCATTTACAGTACTACTGTTATGTATTTTCTGAATGCAAATAGCTATATTATTGGTAATATTCTTAGAAAACAGCAAGGCTCTAACTCTTATTAAGGGCTCTCAATATTCTTTGGCAAACAAACACTGTGACGCCCAGGGGGATACCTAGGGTTTTGTGGGACTGCATAAACTAATGGGCCTTGGGTGGGCACGGATTAAATAGGCACAGCTGATAACTTTTTGTCAGATTGTCCCTCCATCTGAATACCTGGACTGTGGTTGCCATGTTGGCACAGGATTGGAAATGTTACTACAAATGTTGATGCGGGACTGGGCCGTAGGAACTGGGGGGGATGGTGGGAAAAATCCCCCCTAGATTAAATGAATAGGGGACACAGAAAATAGCAAAATTAAACATAATCATGCATTACCAGATTTGGCCACTAGACATGGGCACTGTGCAGTTTGTCCTCCCCATGAAATCTTTGACCCAAAATGTATATATTATATATATGGATAAGTTGTCATATAGACGTGCATTATATTTATATATGCATATGTATATTTATATATATATATATATATATATATATATATATATATATATATATACACATATATATATATATATATATATATATATATATATAGTAGTACAAATAAGGAATGATACATTAGTGATTCTATTTGAATGTCAAAAAAATAAGTTAATAAAAACTTATTTCCTGCTCAAATTTCTCAGAAATACAGTATATGCACTGCACTCTGGAAAAACTGGGCGGGACATGCAAATGAGACCACATAATGCACCGTCTCTCTGTCAATCCAAACCATTTTAAAAATGTCTCCTTTTAAGCATATGCTTACTGTATTTCACAGTTTTAGGCATAGCAACGGACGGATTTTTCACAAACCAGGTCACTTAACCACATACAGTACTGTGGTGTGAGTGTCTGGTTTGTGGTGATTGTTGTAGAGAGTAGTTCTATACAGCAATTGTTTCACATATGGTGGGCTAAGAGTGATAGAATGCCTCCACCGTACAAAGTACAGTAGTAAAAATAAGGAATGGTATATTAGTGATTCTGTTTGAATGTCTAAAAAATAAGTTAAAAAACATTCAAATAGAATCACTAATGTACTATTCCTTATTTGTACTACTGTACTTTGTATGGTGGAGGGCTTCTATCACTCTGAGCCCACCATATGTGAAACAATTACGACTTTGCAAAAATAGACCGCAACCCGCGCACATGAAAAAATGAAAAACACAATAAATACACACAACACATACTTACCTACAGCAAGAGGGAGCATCCAGGACCTCAAAAACTGAAGTTACGCCTCAATTTAACTCAAAATAAAAGAGTTTAGACACTGAAAATTTCTCTAAGCGAGAGAAAAAATGGCCGTCGGAAAAAAACGAAAACGAGGCTACAGCAGTCTAAAGATGCAAAACACCACCAAACACCTACGTAATTGCCAAAAAAGACATACGAGATTCGAAAACAAGGACGCAACCCGCGCGACCCCAAACACATTACAAACACAATAAATACACACAACAAACATATAAAAAGCTTACACACAGCAAGGTGGTGCACCCAGGACCTCTGGAAGGAAAGTTACACCTAGATTTAAGTACAAATTTAGAAGTTTAAACACCCGAAAATCACCTAAGCGAGAGAAAAAAATGTCCGCTGAACAAAACGAAAACGAGGCTACAGGACTCTAAACACGCAAAACACCACCATAAACACGCAAAACACCACAAAACAGCTACGGATATTCCGCTACAGCCGCATACCACACATTAGCCGCCATTTTAGAACAATAACTTATAGAATGTGGAAGTACACAGCTACGCTAACGGATTTGCTTCGCGCACGCACACTATTACACTGCACACATTCATCACACTTACACAGCAGCTCCACAGCACTAATGCTGCAGCAACATCAAAACAGATTGCAGCTCTTCAACAGAATGCTTCCTGCATATATTACTTCAAAATAGGTAAAGTATATTACTTTATTAATGTATTATTTATTTTATTATTATACACCAAACAGCATTAGCTCACTTTCAATTTCATTGCCGTCATTTTTTGACGGGCAATGTTCTAGTTATTAATATTTACCTGTTCTGATAAGCACTTATGAGTAAGAGACATTCTCCTTTTGCTCTTAACAATGGCATCAAAGGGTTAACCTCAAGTCCCCACAATGACAGAGGGCCATTTGCTATCTCTGTCTGTGCTGTGGCTAATTGTCGACCGCTGAGTTCATAGAGAAGGAACTTCCTGACATATAGAACAAAGAGATTATTTGTTAATTGTTGTCCCGGGCTCCCAAAGCACCCGGGGGAGAAGGGGGGTCACTAGAAAGGCTGACCCCACATGTTTTACAGGTGGGCCACATGGCTGGGAACAGGAAGCGTGCAGTTTGGCTAAAGGGGACTTTTGCTAAGGGGTGTGACTTGGGGGTGAGGGGTGAGTAAGATATATAAAATGTTGGATTGATGACAAATAAATGTTCTCAGTGTGGTCATACATAATTATGTGTGTGCACATTACTGAGGGAAGGAGTAACCTTGATCATAGGGGTTACATCTGCCTAAAAAAAAGAGTTACAGCTGGTAACTCTACTGCTATCGTGTTCCTGTGGTTGGTCTGAGGGTCCAATACTGGTCTGGTTCCATCTCTGCTAGCATAGATAACAACAAGAACCATTATGTATCGCTGGGTGGGTCAGAACCAGGTTCTGGGCGAGCCCAATTGAAGTAGTTGTTGTGACAAACTCTGACTCCTCTTGATATTAATTAAATATATATAGCACCTTAACATGTTAGACCACAACATTGGCCAATTGAATAGGGATCTATATAAGCACAGAGCATATATTGTTAACAGAAGTTTTTAGTTAGTGAAGACCTTGCTTTTGGATAGAAGTTCACTAACTAAAAACTTCTGTAAAAAAAAAAATGCTATGTGCTTATATAGAGCCCTATTGAATTTGCCAAATTGCATTTGAATGAGGCCCTTTGATTCTAAGCCAATTACAGAAAGAAAGAAAGAAAGAAAGAAAGAGTGGTACATATCAAACAGTGGCAATGTAAGAATATCTTGTTAACTCAACAATATGAGTAATTAAGAGATACAGAAAAGGACCACTGTAGTCCTATATTTAACACATACTCTTTTCAAGAACTACTCTTGATTATTACTTACTATAAGTTATTCTGCTATGGAAGCTACCATTGGTGTCTGCTGATCTACCTCCATGGGTGTGAGGAAATGTTGAAAGAAGACAAAGCTTTAACTACTGAAATCAAAATGTCTCACCTAAAAATGCCAGTGGTTTTACTAGGACTAATGGAAATCGTTTTAGATGTTGCACAGATACACCATGCTTAGGGCCTCATTCAAATGCTGGCCGTAGGAGCTGCGTGGCCGCAAGGCATGGCCGCAACTACTTAGCTATTCTATTCCCTTTTGGCCGACAGCTCCGACCGGCTTGCGGCCCGCGCCCTGCTTTCCCTTGCGGCCACCCCCGCCACAGCTTACTGCAGGAAAAGCCTTTGATCTCACACGGCCGCAACAGATTCGGCCGCATGAAACACCACGACCCTATTCAAATCCGCCGATCACCCATCCGCCAACCCTGCAAAACAATTTAAAAACCGCCGCAGCTTATTTCCACCCTGGAGCTGTTGCAAGGGCTTTGAAGCCCTTGCGATGGCTCCAATTAAGTCCCTTCATTAAGCCCTGGCTGCAGGGGACCCGATCGTGACTCCTGCAGTGTCCCTGCAGTGTCCCTACATCACCCCTATAATGCAGGGGTCTGATTGAGACCCCTGCAGGGTACACATATTAACCCTATAATGCAGGGGTCCACATCATGACCCCTGCAATGTGCACACATTAACCCTTGCTGCAGGGGTCCGATCGGGACCCCTGCAGGCTCTCCACATTAACCCCTTGCTGCAGGGGTCCCGGTCGTCACCGATAGTGACCCCCGCAGCATCTACGAGATGTAAATTTCCTGCCGCGGGCTTGAATTCAAAATTCATGCCCGGAGAATTGTGGGGTTTGAATTTGCCGGCACACTAATGGTTACCCCAAAGCCACGGGGGTACTATAAGTCCCCCCCGGCACCTAAAATTTACCACATCACTCATGGAGGTCAATAAAGACCCCCATGAGACTAAAATTAACCCTAACTGGACCTATTTAACCCCCTCTAGACCTATTTAACTCTAACTGGGCATATGTATCACTATCTGGACCTAATAACCCTAACTGGGCCTATTTAACCCCTTCCAGACCTATTTAACCCTAATTGGGCCTATTTAACTCTAAATGGACCTATTTAACCTCCTCAAGACCTATTTAACCCTAACTGGGCAGATGTAACCCTATCTGGACCTAATAACCCTAACTGGGCCTATCTAGCCCTAACTGGTCCTATTTAACCCCCTCTAGACCTATTTTACCATAACTGGGCCTATTTAACCCTATCTGGACCTAATAACACTAACTGGAATATCTAACCCTAACTAGGTCTATATAACAACTACCAGACCTATTTAACCCTAATTGCACCTATTTAACCCCCTCTATACCTATTTAACCCTAACTGGGCGTATTTAAACCTATATGGACCTAATAACCCTAACTAGACCTATCTAACCCCCCTGGCTTATTTATCCCTAACTGGGCCTATCTAACCCTAACTGGGTCTATCTAACCCCAACTGGGCCTAATTAACCACTTCTAGACCTATCTAACCCTAACCGGGCCTATTTAACCACTTCTAGATCTATTTAACCCTAAACAGGGCCTATTTAACCCCTTCTAGGCCTATTTAACCCATCTCTAATGGGGGTCTATAGAGACCCCCATAAGCTCCCATCTAACCCCATCACTTATGGGGGTCTATACAGTCCCCCATAAGCCTCTATTTAACCCCATCAGTCCCATTAGGGTCTATGAAGACCCTCATGGGACAATTAGAACCCTAATATTAACCCCCTTAAGTGCCATGAGGGTCCTCCACTAAGTACTAAGTACTGCACTACACTATTCCCCTCCAATAAACCACTGAATGTAAACTAACCCCCCTCTTCCATTACCTATTAATCCCTACCTACCTAACGCTACCTACCTACCCCCCTATTAAACCCCCACCCCACTAATTACACAAAATTAAAAAAAACTATGTTGAACAACCAACTACAAAAAAAGAACATTACACAACCCCCACTACAAAACATAAAAAAGAACATTACACAACCCCTCACTACTAAAAAAAAAAAAGAAAAAAAGAACATTACACCCCCCACTACAAAAATTAAAAAAAGAATTACACACCTGCAAAGAAAATACATACACAAATATACATAACATTACAATACAGAATTTCTTTTTAACATTTTTGTTTGGCGGGCTTGCACACGGATCTGCGGGCTAACGACTGCGATCAGGTCCAAGCCCGCCAAAGCTAACGGCCGATTGCAGGACTTGCAGCTTTGCGGCCATTTTGTGGCCAGCAATTGAGTGAGGCCTTTAGATATAAGCAAAAATGAAGCAGCTCAGAAAAAAAGGAAACCCAAAATTAAGCATAATTGAATAGAAAAGTTAAATATCTAAAGGCTGTATTTAAATGTTATTTTTTAAAACATTTTGCCAGTTATCAAGTTTAGTTACTCAAAAGAGCATAAAGTAAAAATGGGACCACAAACTCATATGGGAAATATTCCACATTCCTCTAAGTTTGTAACCCAATCATTTTTATAAGCTAAAGATTATTGTTCACAACACAATAAAAAAAGCAAGATTTTGGACCAAAAGTTACATCATCTGCTACAGCTCTTTTACTAAAAACCATATCATCTCACATTATACTTACTATAATGAAACTAGCGACTTGCCCGTCAAAAAATTACGGCAATAAGGCAGGTAATGTTGTTTGCGTGCAAAATACATTTTGTTGGTGTTTTAAGATCCTTCGGCGCTCATTGCGAGCCTCGCGCTGAGTGCTTTCGCCGCTCATTGCGAGGCTCTTGGTTTTTTGTGTGCTATGAGCAGCATGGGCTTTTTTGTTTTAGTATGGCAATGAAAAATTAATAAAATAAGAAATTAATATACTTTACCTATTGTGAAGTAATATATGCAGGAAGCATTGTGTTCAAGAGCTGCAATCTGTTTTGATGTTGCTGCAGCATCAGTGCTGTGGAGCTGCTGTGTAAGCATCATGAATATGTGCAGTGTAATAGTGTGCGTGCGCAAGGCAAATCCGTTAGGGTAGCTGTGTACTTATGTGTACCTAATGTGTGGTATGCGGCTGTGACTGATTTAGCATCTTTGTTTTCGGACGTTGTCCGACTTTTTCGGGAAATCCGTAGGTGTTTGGCAGTGTTTTGCGTGTTTAGGGTCCTTTAGCCTCGTTTTCGTTTTATTCGGCGGACATTTTTTCTCTCGCTTAGGTGATTTTCGGGTATCTAAACTCTGAAATTTGGACTTAAATCGAGGTTGCAGAGGTCCTGGGTGACCCCCCTTGCTGTAGGTAAGCTTTTTATGTGTTTGTTGTGTGTATTTATTGTGTTTCTAATGTTTTTGGGTTCGCACGGTTTGCTTCCTTGTTTTCAGATCTCGTACATCTTTTTCGTAAAATCCGTAGGTGTTTGGTGGTTTTTGCGTCTTTAGAGTGCTGTAGCCTCGTTTTCGTTTTTTTCGGGCCCATTTTTATTTCGCTTAGGGGATTTTCAGGTGGTAAACTCTTTTATTTGGAGTTAAATTGAGGTGTAACTTCAGTTTTCGAGGTCCTGGGTGCCCCCCCCCCCCTTGCTGTAGGTAAGCTTTTTATGTATTTGTTGTGTGTATTGTGTTTTGCATGTTTTCATGTGCACGGGTTTCAGGCGTTTTTTGCAAGGTCGTAATGGGTCGTAACTCATCTCGTATTTTTGTTTCGTAACTCTGTAAATCTTGCGAGCAACTGCGGCCCTCTCTTTGCTTTGCGAGGGCCACAGGCTCGCTACGTGAGCCTGCAGCGTTAGCAACAGCCCGCATGCTTACAACTATATATGTGATAGTCGTACCTGTGTCACTGTAATGCTATAGCTGAATTCATTTCAGGAAACATATTAGAAAATATATCCAACAATGTCCATTTTAAATCTGTCATTTAACTCTCATTTCCTTTCAGTAACGTATGAGGTAAATGGCTTTATTAATCATTGTTACTTCATGAGTAAACTAGATATGTGTTAGTCCATTGTCGACTAGAGTACAGAATTTAAAACAGGTTATTTTGCCATCTTTTTTTGGTTTACCGGATGCATTGTTTGATTGGAAAGGGTCAATCAATTAGAATGAGGGAATGTACTAAATATACTTCATTTGCCTGAACATTATGAACCACAGCTGCTTCCAATTTGACTGCATGACCTCACCCACTGTTGTGGAATGTCATTGATGATGTAATTAGGAAGTAGAAGATGGTGATGTTTTGGGTCACATTTAAAGGCTGGAAGTAGCAATGCAAAAATACTCAAGACCATAACTGAGCTCCCATTAGTTATTGATTGCATCACAAATTATCCTCTTTAACGAGAAGAAAGGGAACATTTATTTGTGCATGAACCTAAAAATAAATCATTGACATATAATTATTTTTTCACTTACATTCAATTAACTTCCTTCACACTTTAGCTTCAGCGGCAAAACTAATTATGGCATGTAATGTATCATATTGTGACACAGCAAGCAGAGAGTACAAGCATTGATTATTTGGGGAATTAATTTCCTTTTACAAGTCTTACAAGTCAGCAATATCTCTAGGCTGATGAAGAAATATGGGTAAAGCTGAAGTCCATTTTCAGTGCTGCAAATTACATTTTATGATATATAAAGAACAAGACCATATACATGAATCAGCTCTACTTTCATGTAATTCTGTTGAGGACCCCATACCTTAAGTCTACCCGAAAATATTTACTGGTAGGTTATTAGTTCATGGACTAGTTACAAATATGCTATGGTGTATAGAAAGGTAGAACATTGATAAAAATACCCATCCACTGTATATACACTAAAGAAAAAGTCATTTTAAATACATGGACAAATCCCAATGGCAAGTTTTCCCACAGAGTTACTCATTGAAAAGTATTTCCAATGCTGCTAAGGATTCTGGGTAGTAATATGCAAATATGAACCAAAATATATAATCTTTGTGCCTCTGGCCCACTTAACATGGGATATATTTACAAATCTGTGCACTGTTCTCATGCATCCTTTATAGCAGGGGTGGGGTCCTTTTTTTCTGCCAAGGGACACTACTAACCTTTTAAGAATTGGACTGTACCACATCTGTGGATGATTTGAGGTGGGAGCCATGGAATTGTAAGTAGTGCCTAACCACAAAAGAGCTAATGGAACTGCCACCAAAGGAGTGGGAGGGAATGGATTAATCTAGTTCCCATGGTTTTCACCACTACATAAGTTGCTTTGTGTTTAAAGGTATGTTCACTTAATATGGGTGGTGTATGCCAGGTTATGTTCCCTATATCCCAAGCTCAGGTACTGGCCTCAAAAATTTGAACAGACCTCCTCCTGTCTGGCTATACCAGGTGATTAGTTACCCTGGGATATTATGCCTGGGAAATCACCACTGGGTCCTGTGGTTCTTCAAAAAAGAATGATGCTGTATAGTTCCAGTACCCAGTAGGAAATCCAAGCTTCCATGACTACGTCTAATCACCACTAGCTCTGGTGGGTCACATATGTCAAGAGGGCACATACACATCATTTGTCCTAGGCTGTCAGCATAACTGTCATTTTCAGTTCAGGATACCCATGGATGCTTGTATATGATTCATTCATTGGCCCTGAGACTCCAAGACAGGAATCAGTGAGTGAGGTGCTGATATTTTTACCCCAACCATTGGATGCTGTGAACGGGAAGGATAATTCCAACACTGAGGGTGGGATTTGATAGTGGACCCCATTCATAGTGTCCACAGTGTATAAAATACATTATTAGAATTTATCAGACGAACATCCCAAATTTCTTGAGTTTTGATAAGACGTTATTAAGGTTTACAACACTATTTTTTTAATATAAAGGAAATATTTTTATTGTGTAAATCTTTTAAAAACATGATAGATAGTTTGAGATATCAGTGAAACGTTTATAACTACGTGGGCTGAAATCTAGACATTTTAACTCAAAGGATGGCATGTAGAGAAAGTCATAAAAGGAGTTGAGAAGTGGAGCATATCATGAAGAGGTCAAAACACTATTGCAGCTGGGTAGTTAAGGGTTGCATATTCATATCCAATTTCCGTTCTCTGTGAATACAGAATGTTAGGTGGTGTCTATTAGGGCTTGTTACATAGAAATATTGAGACTTTCTGGAGTTCTTGTGTATGATACTGATATATTTTGCAAGCAAATTATGTCAAAGAAAAGCTGGGATATTATACCCTCAGCATTTTACATAGTTACATAGTAATTGAGGTTGAAAAAAATACTTTTAGTCCACCAAGTTCAACCTTTTAAGATCTCCCCTTATCTGCAGCATGCAGATTAATTGTTAATTGATCCAGAGGAAGGCAGAAAAAAACACAAGTGAAACTTTGCCAATTGTCTCAAATGTAAGAAAAATGAATTCCTTCCTGACCCCAGATACTCGTGATTGGATCCCTCCCTGGATCAATACTCCCTCTCTAATTAACCAGGATAACCCTGAATGCCCTTTTTTATTTAAAATATATCCAAACTATAAGATTCAGAACTATTTCGTCTTTTTATCCCTGTTTTATTTTAATAATAATCATTTTTTACTATAAATTATTGCATTTCCATCTATAATTATTTTGTTTATATATATTGTGACATTATTCTGTTGATATAGTAACCTCACATTACCATAGAGATGTTTTAGAGAGTTTATAGAGTATTTTACCTTATAAGGGTTTAATATAGCTTTTATATTTTCAATTATGTATGTTCCAAAAGATATCATAAATTGTCTTAGTGATATCATAAATGTTATTGATTTTATGGTATGATTGACTGTTACATGGGTTTGTACAGTCATTTTAAGAGATAATTTGGATGACCTGTTTTGTGGTTAACCCTTTCACCTCACACAATGACTATCCAATTCATCCTATAAATATCATTTTTATCAATCTAATATGTAAACCATAGAAATACAGAAATGATTTACCGTAGTTAGGGCCTCATTCTATTATCGGCCGTAAATCGGCCGTAAGGCTGCGATTCCTTGCGGGGGTTCAGTTAACTCGCGATTCTATTATACGGCCCCGCAAGGATCTCCTTTTACGGCCGGCCGCATATCTTTGAACCGGCCGTAAGCTGTGAAATATAAAAACGCAAAAATAAATTCAAGCCTGCACTGTACAGCTCTGTAAATGCTAGGGATCATATTGGGGGACATGAGGATTAAAAGGAACCCACTCTCAAGCTTGCACATCTGCCCAAACCCGAGTTCAAATTAACTGTTTATTTTCCGGCTGCGGCGTGGGTGTGTCTGAGGTGCTCCAAGCACTCTGGACTTTTTACATGGATATTTTACGGATATTAAAAATAAAATATTTTACGGATTTGAGTACAGGATAATTATGTGCTATTTTTTCTAACACCAAAAATCCCTTTATAGTCTTCTCAAAGTGCAGGATGGCTTTATTTGAGCTATTTTATGTGCTTAATTGGTGCTAGCGAGACCTCTTTCCTGCAAGTAAGCTGCGGCTCGCTTTTAGCCTTGCAGAGAGGTTTCCCGGAGCAATTGAATTGCAAATCTCTTGCGGCCGTTTTAGATCAAAGGCTTTCCTCCGGCGCGAGCGGCCGCAAGAGATAGCAAGGCACCGGCCGCAAGCCTGCCGGAGCCTCCGGCCGTAAGGGAATAGAATAGCAGAATAGCTTGCGGCCGGTCCTTGCGGCCCCGCAACGGCTGCGGCCGCTAATAGAATGAGGCCCATAGTGTGCAGGCCTAAATTTATGACAACTGATATAATAATTATATTTTTGTTCAATCAAGCCCTTTTTAAAAATGGTATTTCCAAGCTTATCTTATCAATTTTAGCTCTCTATTGAAATATTTTCTGTTTTTGGAATGCCAGGACTGTTTTCTGTGCTAGGTAAGACCAAGCACAAAAATGTGGTTCTTAGTAAAAATGCCCAGGGAATTACTGATAGTGGGATTGAAATGAAGTGGGTGAGTCAAGGACTGCTCAAAATGTAAAACAAGGCTCATAATAAACAGACAGGGAGTTTATTATTATGATTATTTGTCATGTCATTCTTTCATTTCGAGTGTGCTGTAGAGCATTATCAGAGAAAGGTTAATACAAGAAAAGTCTTTATCATGGAAGAAAACAAATGTGGAATTCAATATGCTTCAAGTCAAAATATTGATCTGCTAACTGTGATTCTTTAACTGTCCCACAATTAACTCCTTATAGACCATTGTAGTCCAACATTTACAATATACTCTTTAGAAGAACTAAACTTTAATATAGGCATATGTTTATTTTTTATTAAATGTAATTTTATGGCAGTTAGAGACATTATTTTAATTTTGCTGATCTGATTTTAAATGTGGGTACAGGCTAGTGCATGGGGGGCCCCGGTGAAAAAGGAGATTTGGACCCCCCCCCCCCCCCCCCCCAGCATTCCCCGGGTTCTGCATCACACTCTCCAGCCGAACAGACCTGGGTGTAAGTGAGGAGTAAAAGCTGCTGCTGCTGCTGCTGGAACTGCCCTCACTGACAAATGTAAATAGCAGAGCATCATATGTGAGTCTAATCTAGTCCTCTCAAGCAACAGAAACTACATTTATTCGGCATCTACCAATCCCTGTGGGTGCTGGATAACTGAGAGTCTACTGTATATGACTTGCTGGGGGGCCCAACAATTGTTTTTTGCACTGGGGCCCTCCATTCACCAGCCCCACCACTGACATCCACTGATATGTCCATAAGTGATATCAGTCACACAAATAAATTAAACAAATAATTAATTTTTTACTTTAAAAAAACACTAGATCCATAAAAAAAAATGTAGAGCAAGTTGTACATATAGCCCTTCAGCGCCATTATAAGCAACGGTTGGGCTAGCAACAGAATGTTATGTTGTAGCCTCCTGGAAAATTGTAAGAATGAAATCGTTTATATGTAATATCCACCTATAATTTCATCCCATCTACTGACTAATCAAAATGGGGGGAATTCTAGCATTTGGTTAACTACCTACAGTGGAAAGACCATGGCAACTGCATGGTGTTGAAAGGTGATATACACATTGGCAAATTTCTCACAATAGATGCATGTATATCCATACAATAGTAACGTCCTAGTTTTATGTTTTAATCATGGTTTTACTGTACTCCCACAGTTCTTGATGTATAAAGTGTGGGACAGAGAGGAACGGTGGTGAGGAATACCATTATATAAGATACTTTTTTAATATGTAGGAGAACATTCAACTCTGAAGCTCTATTGGCTGGGAACTGTTTGGTTTCTCTCACCGATTCCAAGTAATCGTACAATTGCAGCTCCTCCCCTTGATTCTGATTGGTAGATGCATCCAGCTGACTTTGCAGCAGACCAGAGAACATGTGCTAACTTTGAGAAATTGTCACATGGTTTCTGGTCTGGCTGGGGCTTCTTCATCATGTGTAAGAAATTACACACAATGTAGTTAATCACAATAAATAAATGCTGCAGTGACAGATAGCTTGTATTCAGACAGGAGGTTGAAGAGGCCCATGCTGACATTTAAAGTAATAGGTTTAAAAAGTCACTCATAAAAAATAAATACATATAAAGTATATGACATTGAGAGAAAGGATGAGATGCCAACTCAAAGACTGAATAAAGAAAAATATCTGTAAAATATTTCTTTAAATGTGAAACAGTCCATATTTTGGGAGGATGTTGTCATGTCCGGTACACATCCTAACACTGAGATGTTGTCCCCTCTTCTTGTGGTCAAAGCACTGAGCCAAGTAGTACCCATACATTTTCCTTCAGATTTTTGATATTACATGTTTAATGTTTTTTGCAAATGCTCAGTAAAGCGTTAATTGAATAGGATTTTGGTATAAAAGTCAGATAGGGTCACTCTGAATATTTCTGCAGTGAAAAATTTACGGGAAATCTTGTCGTAATTTGCGGTTTGTCTTGCAGTAGACCTCAAGGGTAGTATTCTCTAAGTCTTGCTGTGATGGGTGAATAAAATAGCTAGGGAAAGTTACTCGCCACTTTTTTATGTAACTTTGTGATATAGGGAATAGAATAGGACTCCGAGCTGGTATGAGGAAGTATTTGGCCAAAACCAGTGTTCATAAACCCATAGATAAACACAATTTTCTGCTTGGCCTTTTCAGTATAGTGTTGAGGTAAAGATAGTATTGTACTCTTAATTTAAAATATTGTTTTTAGTGTCTTTTTTTTGAGACGCCTACAGAAGCCAAATGTTTTTTTGAACATATTATGCATTCATTTTGCATATATATATACCTTTTGACCTGGAAAAAATACATTGCCTAGAATGCAGTACAATCTTTTTTTTATTGAATTGTCAAATGGTGTGTGTATATTGTTGGTTTAAATTTTTATATATTTCACCATTAAAACTCAGTGGGTCTAAATTTAGAATCAGCTCACCTTTCCAATGTACCAGCATTTATTGCAAACATATGTTTGGCATGTAAATCGACAGCTGAAAATAGGAGGAAACATTTAGCCCATTTCAAACTCTTGTGCTGTTTATAAATATACAGGTTATATTGTGATTTATACATTTATACAAATCATTTGTTTCATAAAATGTTTTTGACATTTTACACAGCAATCAACCGTAAATAATGTTTTTCCAAACTCCACATTTCAAAAAGTTTTATTATTTTAATTTTCAAATTATTAATATACATTTCCAAATGTTAACAATATAGAGTCTAGCAGAAATCATCAAATATGTTTGTCATTTTGTACTTTATGGACAAAATGAGTAAACATAACATATCTAACAATAATCTATACCTGTATTCCTAAAAGGTAAACAATATTCCAATGTATGGCAATGTTTTCATCTTCAAACAGCCTCTTCCAACAGCCTCCGAGACGACTCTATACATGGATATCATCATATGGACAATATAGAAATCAGATTGACAATTATACTTTGTAGCCAAAGATGAATGAGCTCTAAACAGTCAGCAAAAACAAAACCTGGAGCTGACTGAGGCTTAGACGATGAGCGTCTTATTGCAAAGTTCAAAATTAAAGACAAGAGGGAAAATCCTCCAGGCCAAGAAGATAGAAAATAAATAATACCTATTGTGAATTTGCAGTGGAGGTAAAGAATAGATTTAAGGGACTAGACATAGAAAATAGAAGGCCTGAAGAAATCTGGACCGAAGTTTGCAACATTATCCAGGAAACAGCAACAAAGCATATCCCTAAAAGAAAGAAAAGTAAGAAGGCAAAGTGGCTATCTGATGCGGCTTTGGAAGTGGCCCAGGAAAGAATTGTCCAACTGAATGTAGTATTGCAGAGGATGGAACGAAGAGAGAATGAAACTATCCATAGTTAGAAATGTAAAGAGATTGAAGAAGATAACATAATAGGAAAGTCGAGAGATCTCATCAAGAAAATTGGGGATCTCAAGGAACCTTTCAAGCCAAAGAGGACATGATAAAAGACCAAAATGGTAGGGACTTAACAGAAGCAGACCAGATAAAAAAGAGGTGGCAGGAGTACACTGAAGCTATATATTGGAAGGATCTTTCCAGCAGTAATGACCTCAATAGCTTGTCCAATGAGCTGAAGACAGACATCTTGGAGAGTGAAGTGAGATGGGACCTATGATGCCTTGCTAATAACAAGGCTGAGTTGAACTATTCAAAATTTGACAGGATGATGCTGTGAAAGTGTTGCTTGCCTTATGCCAACAAATTTGGAAATCCTAACAGTTGCCAATAGACTGGAAAAAGGTCAGTGCTCCAATTATCGAACAATTGCACTCGTTTCACATGCTAGCAAGGTAATGGTTAAGATTCTTCAAGCTCGAGTCGAACAATATATGACCAGGAACAGCCAGAAGTGCAAGCCGGGTTCCGCAGGGGAAGAGGCACAAGAGATCAAATTGCCAATGTCCGCTGGATAATAGAGAAAGCAAGAGAGTTCCAGAAAAACATTTACTTCTGCTTCATAGACTATTCTAAAGCCTTTTACTGTGTGGATCACAACAAAATGGGACAAGTCCTTAAAGAGATGGGAGTACCAGATCATCTCATCCACCTCCTAAAGAATCTGTATGTCGACCTAGAACCGAACATGGGACAACAGAATGGTTCAAGATCGGAAAAGAAGTATGACAAGGTTGTATATTGTCACTTTATTTATTCAACTTATACTCAGAGTACATCACGCGTAAGGCCAGACTGGATGAGTCCAAAGCCAGAATCACTATTGCTGGAAGAAACATGAACAATCTCAGATATGCCAATGTTACTACTCTGATGGCTGAAAGTGAGGAGGAACTAAAGGAACTATTAATGCAGGTAAAAGAAGAAAGTGCAAAAGCTGGCCTGCTGCTCAATGTTAAAAAGACAAAAGATCATGGCAAAGGGCAATATCAGTTCCTGGAAAATAGATGGGGAAGAAGTGGAGGCAGTGACAGATTTTATTTTCCTGGGATCTAAGATCTCTTCAGATGGTGACTGTAGCCAGGAAATTAAAAGACATTTGCTTCTGGGGAGGAAAGCCATGGCAAGTCTGGACAAGCTAGTAAAAACTAAAGACATTACACTATCAACAAAGGTCTGCATAGTCAGAACTGTGGTATTCCCAGTAGTAACCTACGGATGTGAGAGCTGGACCATAAAGAAGGCTGAGAGCCATAGAATTGATGCCTTTGAATTGTGGTGTTGGCGAAAACTGCTTAAAATCCCTTTGACTGCGAGAAGATCCAATAAATCAGTACTTCTAGAAATCAAGACAAACTAATGACTGGAAGCTATGATCATAAGGCTGAAGCTCAAATATTTTGGCCATATCAAGAGAAGTCAGGATTGCCTAGAAAAGACTCTGGGAAAGATTGAAAGCACATTAAGAGGGGGACGACTGAGGTGGAGATGGATAGATGAGATCATTGAAGCGATGAACATGAACTTAATCAATCTCAGAGAGGGGGTGACTGACAGATGTACCTGGTGTGCTGCGGTCCATAGGGTCATGGAGAGTCGGACACGACTGAACAAATAAACGACTAAACAACAAAATGGCAATGTTTTAATATTCAAAGACCTCAGGAAACCCAATCATTAGAGCTGAAAAGAATGAAAACTGCACAAGCAACTAATTAATTGTACTATAGAATAAAATATCTAAAATGTTCATATAGATACAATTGTACTATATATGCAGGCTACTGTTTAATTACACCTATGCTCAGACATTGTTTGTTTCTTCTTAAAGAGCACTACAACTGTCTGCACATTGTTCTAACTCTTTTTATGCTACTGTGAATCATTATATATATAGATAGATATATAGATTTATAGATAAATATTGTCACAAAGTCAGGCAGACCCACGGATACATTATAGATGGAACATATGTCAGCACTAGGCTGATCAGGTCCGCAGGCCCGTTAGTCCAGTGCTGACAGAATTAAAGCAATTAGCTGCACCTGAAGCGACAAGCAGATTATTTAAATCCCCAGGAACTAACAGCCAGGAAATGGAGTCTGGGGGAATGTAAGAGGACAGATACAGGAAGTGTGGGTGCTGGAATCAGAGAGAGAGAGACAAACCAAAGAAGCTGCTATTGGAAACATGTCCAATCTGCTGAGGACCTGTGCTGCAGACTGAAGCCACCCACGAGGCCGACTGCATTACTGAAAGGTCAGAAACTCCCATTGTTCTTTATTACCCCCAGGGAAGAGACTGTTGTGCTTCACAAGACTTTATCTTTTAGAGTACACTTGGTACTCGTTACAAGGGTTCCTGGGGGTGGGTACTCAGAGAGAAGGGTGGGCCGGTACCCTGGCCGCAAGGTGGCACTATACCACATATCAGAGCCCGTTTGTATCCAGGCCACAGGGAGGCATTACACCATATATCAAAGACCGTTTGTATCCTGGCCACAAGGCGGAACTATACAAAATACCAAGAGACAGAGTTGTATCCGATCCACAAGGTAGCGATAGTTACATTACCAAATTCAGGAGACTGATGTGCTTGCTCTCCAAAAAGACACAAGATTATGGGAAAAGGCAAACCCTTCTAACTTCCGCTGGACGTAGTTTGACAGTATTCATTTTTATTTGTGAATTATATTTCTTCGGAGCAGAGAAGTTGACCGGGTGTAGTCAGGGTGTTCCTGAATGTTTAGTAAGAACGTTTATGTAGGTTTCTATTTTTATTTTCTTAAAGTTAATTACTACTTCTGGACCCTTGTTTATGAGCCCTAAAATAAACAAGTCTCCTGCATCATAAATCTATATGTTGCTGAACCTTTTGTTATAAAAATCCCTGTGGTAAACAGCCATCCTTGTCACAATGGTGTCAGAAGAGGGGTCCTATAGTCTTGGTTTAGAGGACAACCCCGCCGCCAACATAGAAGAGATGATGAAAACCTTAATGACAGCAGCCCAACAAGAAACTAACCGGCAGCAGCAAGAGACAATCCGTCAGCAGCAGGAATTTAACCGGTTGTTGGCCACCCAAGTGGCTGTAGAAAGATGTCACCACCGGTCAGGAACCCACGGCCGTGGTTAGAGCCAGTCACCGGTTACCAAAGATGAGTAAGGAAGATGATATAGAGACCTATCTGATGTAAGGAAGTGCCTGAGAGTCCTAGGCCCAAGGTACCCCGTGAAGAAGGGAGGTTCCGAATGGAGAAATATAGTCTTCCTGAAAGAAACACTGGCAGTATTTGGAGACCTCAACCTGAATTTCAGAGGACCATAAGAAAGGAACCCGGAGGGCTGAGGGGAGAAGACAGATCCCCTTTTAACCCCAGAAGAAAGCAGAAAATGTTTGGGAGCCGGATAAAATGCTTACAACGTGGAGAGTATGGCCATATCGCTGCCCAATGCCCGAGTCCCGAAGAGCCCATGCAATGTGAGATGGGGATCACAATTCCCCGATGTGACTTGATCACTCTAGTGGGTCTAACCGAGACCCTGCACCCATTCACGACAAAAGTGCTACTAAACGGTAGGAGTTTCGTAGGTCTGATTGACTCAGGGAGTGCTGTTACTCTAATATCAGGAAAGACAGGGGTCTTTAAAGAACAAGAACAGGAAAGCAAATGGGCATAGCTTGTGTGCATGGCACAGTAATGACCTATCCTACCTAGTCCTTTAGGATAGAAGTACAGGGGTCCCGGGCAAAGATGATAGGCCCCAAAGTTCCTAGGCTCTTGTATCCCTTGGTAGTGGGACGGGACTTTCCACATTTCAAAACTCTTCTAAAAATTAAACCCGCTCAGACTGCGGAGTGCAAACAGAATCTCCAGCCCAGTTCCATGGTAGAACTCAGAGAAATATTTCCTTTCGTTGACCCCAAATTATTCTTCACCCGGAGAAAAAAAAAGAAAACGAAAAAAAGAAAGACAGAAAGAGAAAAGATTGGGACTTCGGTATAAGCCAAAACAGGCCCACGAGGAAGCCCTAGCCGCCTCGCCAGGACAATCCCAAAGATGAAACAGAAACTTCCAAAGCCCAAAATCTCTCAGGGGAGAGAGACCTCATGGCTGAACAACTTCCCAGTTTAGGGGATACAAGGAATTTTGGTAGGGATCAAGCAAATGACCCCCTATTGCAGAGAATACGAGAAGAGGTGGTGGAGGAAAATGGCATCCCAGTAACAGGAAGAGAAAACCCATACAATCCGTATTTTATAACCAGAAAAGACCTCTTATACCGGGTTGCCAAGACCTACTAGAACAATTGCTTTTTCCCCAAAGCTACCGACGGAAAGTCAAGGACTTCGCTCATAGCCATATTTTGGGACGTCACCTGGGAGTGGACAAAACTTTGGATTATATACTAAAAAGGTTCTATTGGCCCGGGATATTCGCCGAAGTAAAGAGACACTGTCTCTCATGCCCCAAATGTCAACTGACGAGTCCAAGACCCAGACTGAAGGCTCCCCTCGTACTATTGCCAATCCTAGATTAACCTTTTGACAGGATTGCAATGGATCTGGTAGGACCACTGGAAAAAAACGACTAATGGTCATCAGTATATTCTGCTTGTCTTGGATTATGCAACCAGATACCCCGAGGCATAGCCCTTGTAGACTGCAAGCTCAAGAAGTGTGGCCAAACTATTAAGGCCACGAGATCACATGCAGCACCTGGTCTGGATGGATTCACAAATTTTTATTATAAACAATACATCGATCTCTTGCTACGGCACCTCCAAGAATTATTTAACAGTTTCCTTTCTGGTTCTTCATTCAGACCAGAATTTCTAGAGGCTAAAATTATCGTAATACCCAAAGAGGGGAAAGACCCAGCACAGTGCGGTAGTTATAGACCGATCTCGTTGATCAACACGGACCTCAAATTATATTCCAAAATAATGGCAAACAGATTGGCCCCATTGTTGCCGGACGTGATCCATCCGGACCAGGTAGGCTTCATCTCAGGTAGAGAAGCACCCGACAACACCAGGAGAATCTTTAACCTGATAGACTTGGCTACCAGAGAGGATATCCCACTAATGCTCCTATCTTTAGACGCCGAAAAGGCATTTGATAGGATAGACTGGACTTTTATGTGGAAAACATTGGCGAAGTTTGGTCTGGGGGACGGCTTTTTGAAGGGCATTATGCCTTTATACAGCGATCCCAGAGCATGTATTATATATCAGGGATTTGTGTCCAAACAATTTAATATTACTAGGGGAACTAGACAGGGCTGCCCACTCTCCCCCTTGCTCTTCGTCCTTAGTCTTGAACCATTGGCAGCGGCAGTTAGAAATTGTCCATACATTAAAGGAGTGCAGATTGGCCCTAATGAGCATAAGCTCAACCTTTTTGCAGACGATATCATGCTGTCACTTACAGATCCAATACCAAGCCTGCCTAATTTATTCCAATTGCTCACAGACTTTGGCAGAGTGTCAGGGTTCAAAATCAACACTAACAAGAGCATAGCCCTCAACATTACACTACCCCAAATGATGAAACAGAACTTAGAAAACAGCTTTCCCATAAAATGGGCCCCCAAACAGATAACTTATTTGGGTATTCATATTCCGCGGTCTATAGCGTTGGTATACGAGGCAAATTTTCCTCCTGTCTTTAACAGAATCAAGGCAGATATCTCCTTCCTTAACATCTCATGGTTGGGCAGAATAAATTCCATCAAGATGAATGTGATTCCCAAATTATTATACCTATTTAGGACAATCCCAACCCCGATCAGGTTACCCGACCTTAGAGTGTTGCAAAAAACACTTTTTAAGTTCGCCTGGAATAACAAGAAACCAAGAATTAATAGAATCACAATGTGTGCGCCTAAACAGAAAGGGGGGCTAGCCTTCCCTGATCTAATCAAGTATTATAAGGCCACTAGATTAGCTCAAACCACGACCTGGTTTAAAAAAGAGGCCATACCGGTGTGGGCAGACATAGAGAGGCAACTTCTAGAAGACAAGCATTGGGTACTATTGCAGGTTTTATGGCTTAGCTTAGGTTGGGACCTACGAACAGGAGAGTTACCAATTTGTATTAGCCACTCTTTGAAATTATGGAAAGACCTGAACAGAAGGGTGGACCTCCTGAGCGTGGGTTCTGGCTTGATTCCACTATGGCAATCACACAAAGGTCAGCACCTCAATAAATTTACCCAGATGAAATGGTGGATAAAGAACAAAATAACAATTGTGGCAGATACCTGGGTGACCTCACAAAGCAACACATCGTCAATTATCACTGACATAATTCAGGTGCCACATAGAGAGTGGCTTAATCTGATGGCAATTAATGAGACACTAACACACTCTACGAAAATCAACAAATATCACACCAAATCTCCCTTTGAGAAATGCTGTATCAACAATCCCGGAGGTAAGGCCAATATAGCCATCATTTACAATCAGATGGTGTCTCTCACCAACAGGGTTAAACCACATTACCAAACTGCATGGGAGGCTGACTTGCAGGTAACTCTAGACGACAGCCAATGGAATAAGATCCTCAAACAAGCCAATACCTCTTCACTAAACGTGTCACTAAAAGAAAACTCTTTTAAGACAATAATGAGGTGGTACCTTACACCAGCACGACTCCATCTTCTGAACAAAACACACCCTGACATATGTTTTAGGGGCTGCACAGACACTGGTACACTGATTCACATGCTGTGGGAGTGTCCGAAAATAAGACCCATATGGACAGCAACATACGACCTATTAGAAACACTTTTTGGGACAACAGTAACACAAAAGCCTGAGGAAGCTTTGCTAGGCCTTCCAATTACGGGGCTATTCAAATCAGAACAATGTTTAACAACACAGATATTTTTGGCCACAAGATGCATTATAGCTAAACACTGGAAACTTACCTCCCCTACTCACATTGAAGTACTTCACAAAATCAGGTTCATTCGGGCTATGAGCTCACTTTCAGCTGAAATTGATGAAAGATACAGTCGATGGGCCTCCTGCTGGGACTTATGGACTCTACGAGGTCCACAATTAGGTTCGTGTGAACTACTTTTATGGGTTGACCTGATGTTTGATCTATGGTTTCACCTTACTGTACCTCCTGGACACATGTCTGCTTTGAGGAATGAATATATGTTCAAGACCTTGTGTGACTTTATATATATGTTTTACATGTTCATGTGTTATTCTAACCAAAAAAGAAAAACTTTGAAAGAAACTTTTTGATATATATTGTTGATACTTGAGAGATTTGTTATATGATTTGCTGAACTTACGATGTTCTATTTGTTTATTCTTTCAATAAAAAAGTTAATTATAAAAAAAAAAGAAGTGTGGCCAAAGAGCTGGTACTCCTGTTCTCCAGGGTAGGGATACCCCGGGAAATCCTTACTGACCAGGGTACCCCATTCGTCTCCAAGTTAATGACGGAGATGTGTAAATTATTGCAAATCCGGACGCTACAGACTTCCGTGTATCATCCCCAAACGGACGGGTTAGTGGAATGGTTTAACTGCGCCCTGAAGGGCATGATTTGAAAAGTAGTTGACAGAGATGGAAAAAATTGGGATTTGCTATTACCCTGCCTCCTGTTTGCCATAAGAGAGGTACCCCAGGCCTCGACTGGGTTTTCACCCTTCCAGCTGTTACAGTATATGGACGCCATTGCCGGGGAATCCTGGACACAGCTTGTGAAGCTTGGGAAAACCAAGAAATGCCTGGCCAGAATGTCATAGAATACGTGCAAAGCTTGAAAGAGAGGATGGACCAAATGAGACCTCTCGTAAGAGAGCACCTGGAACAAGCCCAAGCTAAACAGAAGACGTATTATGGCCAAATTGCCCAAGTTCTGTAATTTCAGCCGGGAGATTGAGTGATGGTGTTAGTTCCTACAGCTGAGAGTAAACTACTGGCTCACTGGCAAGGGTCGTATGAAATTATAGAAGCACTGGGTGACGCAAACTATAAAATAAGACAACCTGATTGATGGAAACAGGAACAAATATACCACATAAACTTGTTTAAGCCATGGCATGACAGGGAAGTTGCAGTGAATTTTGCCTCTCCTGTTTCCAGTTTGGAGGAACCAATACATGAGATCCAGATATCTACAGAGTTGTCCCCACAGAAGAGAACCAAAATGCTACTACATGTCACTACATTACCACCGAGCCTGTTATGAAAGTACGGATCAGACCATATCGGATCCCGGAAGCAAAGAGGGCAGAAGTACGTAAGGAAGTGAAGAGCATGCTAAAAGCTGTAATAATTAAGGAATCCTCTGGTGTAGCGACTGGTGTAGTCCCATAGTCCTCATACTCAAGCCCGATGGCACCACATGGTTTTGCAGTGATTTTCCGAAGTTAAAAGCCATATTCCAGTTTGATGCATATCCACTTCCCCGGATTGACGAATTGGTGGATAACCTAGGAAAAGCCTGTTTCCTCTCAACGTTGGACCTTACCAGGGGTTATTGGCAGATTCCATTGGCTCAATCCTCCAAAGAGAAGATGACCTTTTGTACACCGGAATGTCTTTTTCACTATAAGGTAATGCCGTTTGGGTTAGATGGGGCCCCTGCCACTTTTCAGTGACTCATGGATAACATTTACGACCTCACTGAGAATACACAGCCACATACCTGGATGATATTGTTGTGTTGCATGTGGAGAAGCTGGAGAGAGCCTTAGAAAGCCTCAGGAAAGTGGGTCTGACCGTAAAGCCTGCCAAGTGTAACCTGGGACAGATGGAGGTGAAATACTTGGGGTACGTAGTAGGTCGTGGATTAGTCCGTCCTCAATTACAAAAAGTTGAGGCCATACAGGCATGGCCAAAACCCCTAAGGAAGAGACAGATATGTGCTTTCCTGGGCTTGGTGGGCTTCTACAGATGATTTGTTCAAGATTTCGCTACAATAGCAGCCCCATTAACTGAGTTGACCAAGTCTAGAGCTCCAGACACGGTCAAATGGAATCCGGAGGCAGACGTATCCTTTGAAGCCCTGCGGTTAGCCATGTGCCGTGAACCAGTGTTGGTGGCTCCTGTTTTCGACAAGTCGTTTCTTCTACAGACAGACCCCTCTGAGGTCGGGCTTGGGGCAGTGTTGTCGCAAGTGCAACAGGGAAGTTAACTCCTGGTGCTTTATTAAAGTCGGAAACTGTTACCCAGGGAAAGTAAGTACTCGGTGGTAGAGAAGGAATGTTTGGCCATTAAATGCCGGGCATTGGATGCCTTGCGGTACTACCTTTTGGGTCATCGAATCACAGACCACGTCCTGCTACAGTGGATGCACCACAACAAGAGAGCCAATGCCAGAGTGATGAGGTGGTTCCTGTCCCTGCAGCCCTTCTGTTTTGATGTGGTTCACAGACAAGGGAGTCTCCAGGGTAATGTGGATGCCCTTTCCTGCTTCCACTGCATCTCGATGGACGCTCAACCCCCTGGTTTTGAGCTGAGGGGGGGGGGTCACAAAGTCAGGCGGACCCACGGATACATTATAGAAGGAAGATATGTCAGCACTAGGCTGATCAGGTCCATTAGTCCAAAAGCAGACTATTTAAATCCCCTGGAACTAAAACAGACATAGGAAGTGTGGGTGCTGGAATCAGAGAGAGAGACAAACCAAGGATGCTGCTATTGGAAACATGTCCAATCTGCTGAGGACCTGTGCTGCAGACTGAAGCCACCCACGAGGCCGACTACATTACTGAAAGGTCAGAAACTCCTTTTGTTCTTTATTACCCCCAGGGAAGAGATTGTTGTGCTTCACAAGACTTTATCTTTTAGAGTACACTTGGTACTCGTTACAAGGGTCCCTGGGGATGGTTAGTCGGAGAGAAGGGTGGGCCGGTACCCTGGCCGCAAGGTGGCACTATACCACATGTCAGAGACTGTTTGTATCCAGGCCACAGGGTGACATTATACCATATATCAGAGACCGTTTGTATCCTGGCCACAAGGCGGCACTATAAGGAATACCAAGAGACAGAGTTGTATCCGATCCACAAGGTGGCGATACTTACATTATCAAATTCAGGAGACTGATGTGCTTGCTCTCCAAAAAGACACAAGACTCGGTGAAAACGCAAACCCTGCTAACCTCCGCTGGAAGTAGTACGACAGGATTAATTTTTCATCAGAGAAGTTGCCTGGGTGTAGTCAGGGTGTTCCTGAATGTTTAGTAAGAACGTTTATGTAGATTTTTATTTTCATTTTCTCCAGACCTAAACCCTATTGAGCTCTGGTGAACTCCATGACCATGAGGGTTAAGGCAGTGCTGAAAAATAATGGTGGTCACACAAAATATTGACTTTTTGGGCCCAATTTGGACATTTCCACTTAGGGGTGTACTCACTTTTGTTGCCAATGGTTTAGATATTAATGGCTGTGTGTTCAGTTATTTTGAGGGGACAGCAAATTTGAACTGTTATACAGGCTGTACACTTACTACTATACATTGTAGCAGAGTGTCATTCCTTCAGTATTGTCACATGAAAAGATATAATACAATATTTACAAAAATGTGAGGAGTGTACTCACTTTTGTGAGATACTGTATATATATATATATATATATATATATATATATATATATAAAAAAAAATATATATATATATATATACATTTTTGCACTAGGGGGCGGTGGCAAACTCAGGGACAGCCCTGGGCAGCAAAAGCTCTAGCTACCCCACTGAGTCAGGCCCTTGCATTGTCTCGCTCATATAGACTTCACTCCATTTCCCTGGTGATCTATTAACTCCCTTGCCCTGGATCTCTCTGCTCTTCCTCTGAGTATCTTGTTTCCATTTTGCACTGGCTGTCTCCGTTGTCCTAAGTGTCTCTCTCCTCCGAACCCTAGCACACACTTTCTTGAATTGCACTGGCTGAATTGTAGACAGTCAGACACCATCATCCATCATGTCGTCAGTGAAAACTAAGCATTATAATTTGTTTTCAGTGAAAATAAAAACCATGAGATAAAAATGTTAGAGGGTCATAATGTATAATAAAATGAAGACCCTTACCCAATTATCTTTCTATCTAATTTTCCAATATAATGTCTCTCAAAATGTGTTTGCACAGTGAAAGGGAGACAGCTCAAAATATTATTTTTTGGGGGGGCAAAATGTTTTTTGCACCGGGGCCCTCCATTCCCTAGCTCCGCCACTGCATTTAACAGACTATCTTAGACTTTTAGTCTGTCTGTAGTCTGAGAGGAGGGTTATCCTACTTGGACGTTATTCTTCTTTAAAGTCCTAATGTCAAAGTTTATTCATAGAAAATGGAAACTGTATTTACACGTAAATAAAACCAGAAAAATGCTGATTGCTAATCCTTGCTGTTTATTAGACACAAAGGTGTTTGGAGAAAATCAATGGCCAATATATAATCTCAATCATAGGAGCACATAACCAATATCAATAATTGTATCAGTTAGTTGTTTAATCAACCATGAGAGACAGTGAAATTGAAGGACTATCAAGTGCTTGAAAATCAGGGATGGCTAGCATAAAAATAGGTCCCATACAACACTATAATAAGGTCCTTACAAGCCTGGATCATAACCAGATACGCTGTATAAAAAAGGCTGATAAATAGTTAATCCAATTAAAGGTAAACCAATATGGACCTAAAGCAAGCCCTATGTCTCACAAAGGAGACCTCCTATCTAGAGGCTATGGTGTGCCCCACAAGCTAACTGATAGACCCTACAAATAATAAGTCTCTGTGCAAAACCACAAAAACAAACTACTATACAAACATCCAATAAGAGATAAAGCAAGGGAATACAGAAAAAAAACAAAACAACATTCACTTAGCTAAAATGTGGAAAACACATTAGACTGAAAGCTGGGTACCAACCAATGTGGATACTTTTCACCAAGAGTAATTTTAGTATTGGCATTATAGCACTAATAATCTAGGAACCACAGTATTTGAATGAAGAGGGGACAATATTAGAGTGGTAAATGTTCAAAAGGAAGTTAGGTACAAGAGTAGAGCAAAAAGTGGTGTGAGGCATTCAGTTTTATGTCTGTACCAGAAGAAAAAGCAGTGGCATGTGGGTTAGCGATGTGTTCCTGCCTAAGCCCTTGAGTCCCAGGCCTAGGGCAGCACACTTTCAGATGGCTGCAGGTTGTCTGAAGATGAACTGACATATGTTTCTATATACAGCTATACCTCATTTAACGCTATAGGTTCCAGGCAATAGGAGTGTTAAGCGAAACAGCTCTAAACGGGGCAGTTTATCATGTGGAAGATAGGGATAGCGGAACTCATAAAAAATACACCAATTTCAATTGAAATGTACACTTTTTTGTTTTATATGAACTTCAAAGAAACAGCAAACATAACACTAACACAAACTGAATATTAGCAGAAATATGAACTTTAAATTATTGATGCTGAAGCTTCTGGCTCATCCTGGATTCTGTTTTCTTATAGCGAATCAGAGCGATAAAAGGGGTCTGGCAGGAAAAACAGCGCTATAGTGGGGCAATGCTATAGAAAATCAGAGTGATAAAAGGGATATGGCAGGCAAAAACAGCGCTAAAGTGGGGCAATGCTATAGAAAATCAGAGCGTTAAAAGGGATCTGTCAGGCAAAAACAGCGCTATAGTGGGGCAATGCTATAGAAAATCAGAGCGTTAAAAGGGATCTGTCAGGCAAAAACAGCGCTATAGTGGGGCAATGCTTTAAAAAAACATAGCGATCAAAGGGGTCCGGCAGGCAGAAAACAGCGCTATAGTGGGGCAATGCTATAGAAAATCAGAGCGTTAAAAGGGATCTGTCAGGCAAAAACAGCGCTATAGTGGGGCAATGCTATAGAAAATCAGAGCGTTAAAAGGGATCTGTCAGGCAAAAACAGCGCTATAGTGGGGCAATGCTTTAAAAAAACATAGCGATCAAAGGGGTCCGGCAGGCGGAAAACAGCGCTATAGTGGGGCAATGCTATAGAAAATCAGAGTGTTGAAAGGGATCTGGCAGGAAAAAACAGTGCTCTAGTGGGGCAATGCTATAGAAAAGCAGAGCGATCAAAGGGGTCCGGCAGGAAAAACAGCGTTATAGTGGAGCAATGCCATAGAAAATCAGAGCGTTAAAAGGGATCTGTCAGGCAAAAACAGCACTATAGTGGTGCAATGCTTTAAAAAAACATAGCTATCAAATGGGTCCAGCAGGCAAAAACAGAGCTATAGTGGGGTAATGCTATAGAAAATCAGAGTGTTAAAAGGGATCTGGCAGGAAAAAACAGCGCTATAGTGGGGCAATGCTATAGAAAATTAGAGCGTTAAAAGGGATCTGGGAAGCAAAAACAGCGCTATAGTGGGGCAATGCTATAGAAAATCAGAGCGTTAAAAGGGATCTGGCAGGAAAAACAGCGCTATAGTGGGGCAATGCTATAGAAAATCAGAGCGATTAAAGGGATCTGTCAGGCAAAAACAGCACTATGGTGGGGCAATGCTTTAAAAAAACATAGTGATCAAAGGGGTCCGGCAGGCAAAAAACAGCGCTATAGTGGGGCAATGCTATAGAAAATCAGAGTGTTAAAAGGGATCTGGCAGGAAAAACAGCGTTATAGTGGGGCAATGCTATAGAAAATCAGAGTGTTAAAAGGGATCTGGCAGGAAAAAACAGCGCTATAGTGGGGCAATGCCATAGAAAATCAGAGTGTTAAAAGGGATCTGGCAGGAAAAAACAGCACTATAGTGGGGCAATGCTATAGAAAATCAGAGTGTTAAAAGGGAACTGGCAGGAAAAAACAGCGCTATAGTGGGGCAATGCTATAGAAAATCAGAGTGTTAAAAGGGAACTGGCAGGAAAAAACAGCGTTATAGTGGGGCAATGCTATAGAAAATCAGAGTGTTAAAAGGGATCTGGCAGGAAAAACAGCGTTATAGTGGGGCAATGCTATAGAAAATCAGAGTGTTAAAAGGGATCTGGCAGGAAAAAACAGCGCTATAGTGGGGCAATGCCATAGAAAATCAGAGCATTAAAAGGGATCTGGCAGGAAAAACAGCGCTATAGTGGGGCAATGCTATAGAAAATCAGAGTGTTAAAAGGGATCTGGCAGGAAAAACAGCGCTATAGTGGGGCAATGCCATAGAAAATCAGAGTGTTAAAAGGGATCTGGCAGGAAAAACAGCGCTATAGTGGGGCAATGCCATAGAAAATTAGAGCGTTAAAAAGGATCTGGCAGGAAAAAACAGTGTTATAGTAAGGCAATGCCATAGAAAATCAGTGTTAAAAGGGATCTGGCAGGAAAAAACAGCGCTATAGTGGGGCAATGCCATAGAAAATCAGAGCGTTAAAAGGGATCTGGCAGGAAAAACAGCGCTATAGTGGGGCAATGCTATAGAAAATCAGAGTGTTAAAAGGGATCTGGCAGGAAAAACAGCGTTATAGTGGGGCAATGCTATAGAAAATCAGAGTGTTAAAAGGGATCTGGCAGGAAAAAACAGCGCTATAGTGGGGCAATGCCATAGAAAATCAGAGTGTTAAAATGGATATGGCAGGAAAAAACAGCACTATAGTGGGGCAATGCCATAGAAAATCAGAGTGTTAAAATGGATATGGCAGGAAAAAACAGCACTATAGTGGGGCAATGCTATAGAAAATCACAGAGATAAAAGGGATCTGGCAGGCAAGAACAGAGCTATAGCAGGGTTTAGCATTAAAAGGGGTCTGGCAGGAAAAATAGCACTATAGTGAATCAGCTCTAAACAGGGTAGCTTTAAGTGGGGTATACCTGTATATAAAAATGTCTATATGCGCTGATATTTCTGTATGTAACAGTTCACACTTTTTGACATACTATATACTATATATATTTACACACATAAACCTATGATTTTAGATGTAGAAAGGGGAAATGAGGAGCTGTAAATGAGGAGTGGGGGCTCACATCTGAATGGCCTAGGGCAACATAAAAACTAAATATGCCCATGTCTAGAGCAGCACATTTTCAGGGAGAAGCCTGCTGCCTCAAGTTACCCATGCAGTACCATAGATTAGTGTGTGCATATGCAGAGAAATGTGTAACATTGCTGTCTATAAATACATTTAACACTTATGATTTTATATATAAGTGGGTGGTAAACATAGTTACATAGTTACATAGGCCCTCATTCAATTGCAATTTGGCCAATTGAATAGGGCCCTAAATAAGCACATACCATATTTTTTAAAGAAGTTTTTAGTTAGTAAGAATCTATCCAAAAGCAAAGTTTTCACTAACTAAAAACTTCTTTAAAAAAAATATGCTATGTGCTTATTTAGAACCCTATTCAATTGGCCAAATCGCAATTGAATGAGGCCCATAGTATTTGAGGTTGAAAAAATACTTTCAGTCCATCAACATAATAGGGACATAGCAAGAAGAAAGGATTGGTAGTAATTGAGAGGTAGAGAGAAAAGGTCAATTAAGTTTTGATGTTTTAAAGTAAGAAGGAAAATAGGCTTGGTGGTCTAAGCAATTTGTAATCGCCGCCAGTTCTATGTTACTGTAGATGCAGATCAGCTTGTGAGACCGATAGATAAGGCATAAAACACACTAGTTATCTGTTTAGTTTAATTAAAAACAGACTTGATCCAGTCAATATGTTTTTGAGCAACAAGCATTAATGTTATTCTTGGTAAAGAAATCTTAGGAAAATATAATATCTGTTATTGCTGCATATTTGGCCAATATAAGAGTAATTTTGCTTCAGTTTCACAGATTCTTGTTCCCATTTGCACTTTAATAATCTTCAAATCTAAGGTCACAGATTTAGCTGCTTCAGTAAAGGAAAACATGGAGGATTTGTATTGGTTCAAAGAAAAGTTTGCTTTGGCAAATTTTCAATAAAATGTTCTACTTTAGGCTGTGACATGAAAGAAGCATGACAGTCATGTTTTTAATTTCTATATCTATGTAGGTGGTATACAACAAACAAACCTGGCAGAGAGTATTTTGTGTTGGAAAAATAGCAAAATAACTTGATATATCCCATTATACTATGTACTTTGTTTTAGACCCACCTATTTCCTGCCATTGACATTCCCTGATTGCCACACTGAAAGAGAACATGCAATATACACAAAGTGAAATAACTTCTTGTACACTACAAGACATATAGCCCTATTAAATTCCCTCAACGTTGCAAACCGTAGCCTGTAACGTATGTCGCAAGCCTTGCAGCTATTTAATTGGTCCCCGGCAGCGACTTGCAGGGTAAGGGCAAGAAAAGGCTACGGGATGTGGAAACTTGAACTGTGCACCCGCAAATCCTTTGTTCTGTCAAGCCTGTAACTTTTACGTTCCAATCACGCCATAAAATTGCAACAAATTCACTGGCATTCAAGCCCGTAAATGGAGCCAAGAAGCCAATGGGTACTATATGGGTAGATGGCCAATGGGTAGATATACATTTCTGATAAAAATAAATACATTAAAAACACTGGTTACACTGCATAAGAATCTAGTGATAGATTAGTAAGGTTTATAATACCAACATACTGTATATGTAATTTCACAAATTACATTTGAAAGAATGTTGGATGTACATTGTGAGTTAATTAATGTATTTTTGTGAACTGGTGTATGTATAATTCAAGTAGTCAAAAGCTTAACTATTTTGAAGTAATTGTCTATTCATCCTTTCATGTACATACCCTGATAATCTCTTAATTATGATTGGTGTAACCAATAAAACTGCTTGAAACTAAAACAAATCATTGAAAGTCATAGATGTACTCAAAAATACAAATCAACACATGAATAGACATCTGATGATAAAACTTTTGTCCAATGTATTTTTTTTTCTCCTAATGGTTAGTAATACATCTTATCAAACACTTGACTTCTTTTATATTTTCCATATATTTCTGTAACTGCATTAGTCTCTGTTACCTGTAAGGTCATCTTACATCATGGAAATATAAATATACTAGCTACTTGCCTGTCAAAAATGACGACAATAAAATTTTAAGCCTGGCAATGCTGTTTGCCACACAATGCAAGGTTCTGCCCTCTCTGGGTACCTTTGGCGCTCATTGCGAGCCTCTACTCCCGTCTACTTTAAAGGCCTCGCGATGAGCGCCTTCTTAACCTGCATCTTTTTTGCTTGGGAATTCCATGTGTCCACCATCTCCCCCTTAACCTTCCCTGTGTCTTTCTCCTCTGTGTGTCTGCTGAATGTTTGCGTGGCGCGTGCTGACTGCCGTTGGTTTTATTTTCAAAGTACCGCTTGCCTGGCGTTGTTCGTGTAAGTTACTGTCTTCGCTGTCGTGTATTTTCTAAGTGCCGCGTGCCTGTCGTTGTTCAGCCTCCTATTGATCCTGTGTGAGAATTTTTACATTTTGTCGGCCGTCATTTTTTTCCTCGATTTTTGATCGACTAAAAACGCCAAATAGGGCTCAAATTCACTTGCAACCTCACTGGCTTCCTGGCTTTCCCTCTGTGAGTGAGTGTGTTCTTATTATTTTTTAATTATTTGGGGGAGTTACACGCTTGAAACTATTTCGGCCGTTAGAATAGTAAACTGCGTACCTCGTGATCAGAGGCAAAGTGCTCCGTTTTTTGTCGGCTATCGCGGCCATCAAAATGAGCGCTGCCTAACTAACTGTTTTAAAGTCATGTGACTAAGTTGTGAGCCCTAAGTCCCATGGGCCTCGCTCATTGCAGCCCCACAACTGCGTCCCTCGATGAGTGACCAACATCGCAAACGTGACCAACATTTGTAAGATCCATAACTATATATATGATACTCTCAATCATTTCATATTTTACTGTAGTTTATGACCTTCCTAATTTTGATCTATATTTATTTTCCTCCCTCTCCCATATAGCTCTTCTTTGTGTGCCCCACTAGTCCTGCCTGTCTCCACTACTCTTCTCTCTGTAATGACTCCCTTATGCCAATTCATCGCATATTTTGGTTTCAAATACCGCTCCTGATAACAAACAGTTCTATCTAACTACCCCTGTCATTACTCTTGTAGTTCACACCAAGTAAATGTCATTATTAACTGTGATTTTTGATATCCTTCAGTCATGTTAAACTTAATGTTTCTAAGCTGTCACTCCTAATATTTCTTTCCAAACCCGGTTTCATTATCCTCCATGTCTAGGTCAGTTACCATCATAGATAAAACATTCTGCATAGATGTCATAATTTACTAGTCTCTGACATTCTCAATTAGTTACCAAAAAGTACTGCCTTTTTCTCAGGAGTTAAATTACAGAATCTGTAACACTCCTGGCCTTCTTTTTTTTTTATGAACCTATAGTCTTTGTATGTGAAGATAGTTCAATGATTTATTGCTTTCACAGAACAACCTCCTGGTCCATCATTTACTTTTTTTGAATATGCAGTCTATTTAATCCCATCATTTTGCTTATTCTTTATATAAAACTAAAATGATTCTCATTTAACATTGTACTACTGGAAAGGAGATTTCTTGCTTACCTCATTATTTTACTTATTTAGTCAACTCTCCCATTGTTTCCAAAGGTTTGTATACTGTAGTAACCTTTTCTGCTCCTAACCCTAAATTCTTTTAACATCTGCGACACTCACATACCAAGTGTGAATCCCACTTTCAGTGACGCCTTCTCTGGCAACTTTTCTCCTCCAATTCTGTTTTCTGTTGGGGTGCATAAGGCCTAATCTTAGGCCTACATCCATCTCCATTTTCACATCCTCTTTTTGCATCATAATAAATTATTTTGGATTTCAGTAACATATGTACATGAAAGACACAGCATCTATCAACACCAAGGCTATCAGCACCATGTCTAGCCTATAAACCATCTTGTTCTGTATTCCTTCTCTTTGCCTCAAGCTCAGTAAACCAAAAATGAAGCTATAATTTTTAACATCTAAGGGGTCTTTGCCTTCTTCAATTTCGGCTTGGTTGAATTCTGGGGGAACCAAGTGTCCTTCGAGTATCAAATTGAATAAGGCTACTAAGTGTGGGACAATGAGGTCAGTACATTTTTTTTATAATAAAGGTTTACACAATTTTGCTTTCTTAATAACTTCCTTAACTTCTTCTATTGTGACTTTAGAATTAAGACGTTCCATTTCCTCTTCAGTTAAGGACCAGCCCAACTAGCCATCCTACCGATGACTTAGTCTACCCTACACCCACCGGCCTGGATCTTCATTGAAAACTACCTAATGCATCTTTATTCTTGAGACAAAATTATCTGGTTACTGAAACCTTTTACTTATATACGAAATCCCTTAAACCCATTCACCAAACTTTGATTTTCATGCTATTCATGGGCCCAAGCGAAATTCCAACTATTTCCTAAATTCTCTCCACTGACATCATTATTTCCCAATCCTCAATTCCCCAAATGGTTTAATGAAGATCGCCTAATCTGGTAGAAATCTAAAGGCCTAGATAAATTTAGATCTTGGATTATCAATGATGAAATACTTACATATGAACAATTGAACAAATAATCAAAAAAGGCTCCCCTAACCCGAGGCACCCTAGGCTCACTATATGATACTTTTAATTCACCTTCAGAAACCCACAAAGATAAATACATAACCAAATGGTAGACAGATTTAGCTCAACAATGGGAACAGGATAAATGGAAAGAATCCACAACTAATTTATCACAAAGATCTCTTAATTACAGTATTTTAGAAAATCTGAGTTTACATCACTCCAGAACGACTTTCAATAAATAGAAGCCTTCAGAGAATCCCAATTGCTTTCGAGGTTGTTCTGTAGAAGGTTCACTAATTCATATCTGGTTCGAAGGAGAGAGAAACATAATAACCCTCAAGAAGAAAAAGACACAGACCATTCAATGAAATGCAACATTTAAATGCTTGTGACCTTCATATTATATAATTGTATTGTAACATTTATAAGAATTAGTCTTGTATAACATAATCTTGATATGTATACCATATTATCTCTCTATTGGTAAGAAAAATTGACTGAAAAAATAAATATTATATTTGTTACATGCTTGGGCAAACTGATGCACTTTTTTAAATATGGTTTTATACACACTCCATGTTACTGCGATATTGTGCAGGTTAATATGTCCAGGTTGAGGAATTTAGTGATTTACAGCTGTTACACATGGAAGGTGCTGAATATAAAGAGAAAAATAGTTGTCCTTCTATTAACTTGTGCTTAGAAGCATTCCTGGCAGATGACACAGTCAGCAGCACATAGGACTCAACACATTCTGGGTTCACTTGTCCATGGGAATAGCTGATAAACATCTCATTATGGATTTTTGAAAGTAAAATTACCTGCAATAATTCTTGGAATGTAAACTGACCTTGCAAGTTTTTTTTTTAGCGTGTCCTAATGCCCTAAACTCATACTAAAAAAGTATACTAAAAAGTATTGTTTCTGTTTTGGAATGGATACAGTCTCAAATGTGTAATTAAGTAAAAATGGTTTGGATTGACAGAGTGATGGTGCATTAAGTGTCCTCATTTGCATGCCCTGCCCAGTTTTCCCAGACTGCAGTGCATATACTGTATTTCTGAGAAATTTGAGCAGGAAATAAGTTTTCATCAGCTTTTTTTTAAACATTCAAATGGAATCACTAATGTACTATTCCTTATTTGTACTACTGCACTTTTTACGGTGGAGGGCTTCTATCACTCTTAGCCCACCATATGTGAAACAATTGCTGTATATAAATACTCTCTACAACGATTACCACACAAACCAGGCACTCACACCATACTGAGGATCGGCAGTAACCGTGAAACAGTACTGTATGTGGTTAAGTGACCTGGTTTGTGAAAAAATCCATCCGTTGCTAGTCTAAAACTGTGAAATACAGTATGCATATGCTTAAAAGGAGCCATATTTAAAATGGTTTGGATTGACAGAGTGATGGTGCATTAAGTGTCCTCATTTGCATGCCCTGCCCAGTTTTCCCAGACTGCAGTGCATATACTGTATTTCTGAGAAATTTGAGCAGGAAATAAGTTTTCATCAGCTTTTTTTTAAACATTCAAATGGAATCACTAATGTACTATTCCTTATTTGTACTACTGCACTTTTTACGGTGGAGGGCTTCTATCATTCTTAGCCCACCATATGTGAAACAATTGCTGTATATAAATACTCTCTACAACGATTACCACACAAACCAGGCACTCACACCATACTGAGGATCGGCAGTAACCGTGAAACAGTACTGTATGTGGTTAAGTGACCTGGTTTGTGAAAAAATCCATCCGTTGCTATGTCTAAAACTGTGAAATACAGTATGCATATGCTTAAAAGGAGCCATGTTTAAAATGGTTTGGATTGACAGAGTGATGGTGCATTAAGTGTCCTCATTTGCATGCCCCGCCCAGTTTTCCCAGACTGCAGTGCATATACTGTATTTCTGAGAAATTTGAGCAGGAAATAAGTTTTCATCAGCTTTTTTATAAACATTCAAATGGAATCACTAATGTACTATTCCTTATTTGTACTAATTAAGTAAATAAATAGTCACCACCTTTAGGTTGCCCAATATCCCCCCCCCCCCAATCACTGAGCTACTCCTCCTCATTTCCTCTTGCTATATTGCAATCATAAGTTTACCACACACCTATATAGAAAATCATAAGTGTATATCTGTCTATGTAAGTATATATCAAGTCAGAAAGTACCAGGAGCACAAACAGAATGTTATCTGCATATAGACATTTCTGGGCATATTTCATGGTATTGCATTGGCAAATTCCCTGAAAATGTGCTGCCCTAGATCTGGGCCTCATGGACTAGGCTAAAACACACCCCTGCCCTTCTTCCTCAAATTCGAAGTGCATCCCTTCCTATTTCTCACTTGTATCTGTAATACAAGGAAATTCAAATCATTCAACAATTCAAGTGCACTGTTTTATTTTTTGTGCAACTAACAGCCCTATTAAATTCTCCCTACATGTTAAACCGTAGCTCGTAATGTAGCCAAGATGACTTACGGCTATTAAATTGGCCCCATAATGCAAGCCGCGACTGATCTGCGGATTTGGAGCGAAAAAAGGCTAGAGGATGTGGAAAGTTGAACTTTGTGGCCGTAAATCCTTTCTTCTCTCAAGCCTGTAACCGCTACAATTCCAATCAAGCTATTAATTTGCAACAATTTCACTTGCGTTCAACCCTGTAACACGCAATTGTAGCCCAAAGGCCAACGAATGCTAGAGAGGACTTGCAAGGGGGGTAAAGTCCAATCCGTAGCACTTTAAAGTACAGTAGTGTGGTGATATTTGCATTTAATTAAACGGGAAAGTGATGTTATGTCTTTGAATTAATAGCACAACATTCTCAAGCCAGCAAATCGGCCCCGAAAAATACTTTATTTCATGTTTGATTTCCGTGTTATATTGCCCCCCGCAATCAATGTGTTAATACATATACTGTAACTCGCATGTGATACAATATCATATTTACGGCTTTATCAATATTGCATTATAACTGGAATGTGGGTCCGATCGTAACTCGTAATTGAACCCTGTAAGACTTTAAAATCCAACCTCCATTTTCCTGTAACGCTATGATGATGATCTCTGTTTCCATTGGCTCAATCTAAACTCGTAACTATGGGTTTTACTAATTGATCACTTGCCTCCAACATTCAACAAATGGTTTACGGGTTTGCATTTCAAGCTCGTAACTCATAGCCCGTTCTAATTTAATTGCACCGTAACTCGGCAACATTTCAAGCCTGCAGCCGTTGCAGGTGTCACATTTCACTTACGGTGCTCATATTTAATGGGGCTGTAAGAGACCCACAGATAATATTAATTTCAATTTGCCTTATTTAATAACAATGCAGTGTTCTAATAAAGTGTTTGTATTGGCTCAAATTGTGCAAATACAGACTTCCATCTGACAATTATAATGTGGGTATGTAAGGGTGCAGCACTAGTCACTGAACAGATACATCTTTTGCCCGATGAGTGATTATCTGCATTATTGCCAAATTGCATTTGCACTATGATTAAATGTAGGTTTTTAGCTTCTTCAGCAGTACTTTCGATGTAAAAAAATTGTTGTAGGTTCAAAATAAGGTTTTTAAAAACATGTTTGAAAGTCAAGATGGTTCTACCCTGCAATTCACCACCCAGATTCCTTCTACACCAGGCGGCTGGAGCTGCCAACGAGCACTATAGTTGTCAGGGTTTGGGAAGGAAAGTTCTCCAGATGAGCTCGGACTCATGTTTACTGATTGGATGTCTCTGTATTGAATCACACAGCAAAATAACCACATTTTGGGGATATTCTGACTCTATCTCCACAGCAACAAGCCCACCCTGGCAACCACACACAGAGATTCTCTACTGATTATGCATCTGTTTACTCACATCATGCGCTCATCATGTGGCGCTCATCATGTGGCTTCAGCGCTCATCATGTGGCTCTCAATGAGTGCCTATGGCGCTCATTGCGAGACTCTCCACCCCGTGTACTTTAGGGGCCTCGCGATTGGTGTTATTGCTTTGGTGTAAAAGTTACTGCCTTGGCTTTGCGAGGCTCGCAAAGTGTGACCAACATCGTAAGCGTTACGAACAACCATGCAGATCCACAACTATATATGTGATTACCTTCTTGCCATGGGTGGGATTTTAAATATTTATAGATGAGTAGATAAATGGATACATAGGAATGGGAGCATGTTACATGCTACATGTTCATAAGGACACCTAGGTTAGACCATATGGGCTCTGGAGATAACTAATTGATAGATGTATAAATAAAAATGTTATTAAAAACAGTATCCTATTTAAATTAAATAAAGTTATTTTTATTCTTACTTTTGAACATGTCAATTTCCCTCAAGCAGTACTGCTTATCTCCTTCCATATCTGCCTGGAAGCTGGCTAAAAGAAAAGTCTGACCAGTCAGAATCTGATTCAGACTGATCATGCTGATTAGTGTGGGCCAGAGCTATGTGGACCTATGGGGCATCTGCAAGCAGGTGTTACCTGTGTGTAGAAAGTGAGGGAGGAGCTATTGCGAGCTTGAGACTGTTGTGCAATTAATTGCAATGTCTTTCATCGCTTTCCCCATCATTTACAGTGCAGTATTGATTTTTTATTTGCTTTTACAGTACTACAGACAGGTCTTTAACCCCTTTGCGGGTTCCATCTGGTACCTGTTGGATTTTCTTATACATTTGCCATTTACGGTGTGAAAACATTTACGGGCTTGGGGAATTGTAGCAATTGAATTGCGATTTGGGATTTTAGAGATCGCAACTCTTGCGGATGTGAAAGATCAAAGGCTTAGATGGGGTGTAAGTTACAGTGGTAACAACCGCAGGGATTTTCAGCCCGTAACCCGTAGACCGTTTGCAGCTCGCAAAAAGACGCCAATTGAATAGCAAATTAGTTTACGGCCTACATTACGGGCTCCAGTAACTTCCAATTTCTCAATTGAATGAGGCCCATAGAATAATCAAAAGACCCATGAAAGAGCAGAAAAAGTACATGTCAGGAGCGTCCGTGTTATTTTCTTTAACATTCAGATCTTAGTCATTTTAAAAAAATGTACCAATGAAATGATTATCTTAATTTCATCAGATTATATCCTACGGGGCATAAAGATATGAGTCCCATTTTTCCCCTTTCAAACTCATTTTCCTATCTTTTCAGAATATATTAAAACTTCACTAATTATCCTGAGGCTAAAGAGGAGACATTTGAGACACTTGCACAGTTTTGAGACAAGTTAAAAATGCTTACAACCAGCAAAATAAATAAAATACCCTCTAGCATTTCCTACTAATTTGTGCAAACAAAACTAAACCTGATGATCACCTGAATGCAATTATCTTGTTACTATTTAGCAAGCACATTCAACACTTTGAGGTCAATTTATTAATCCAAAGATTAGTTTGTTTTGACACCGTTGAGTTGTTTCTAAGAACATTTTGGTTCATCTAGGCTTGTTAGGCAAACTTTTATATTTCATCAACAATACCTAGGATTTTTCCAAGTCAACACATCCTGACATACCTAAACATATACAGCTGTATTTAAATTCCAGCCTCGTAGATAAGAGGCTTCTACTTAAATCCTACGTACTGCAAATTTCTCAAAGTTACAACGCTATTAAATTAGCCCTGCTGCGAGCAACGTGTGAGCTACGCAGCAGGGCCGTCCTTATGAACACAGAGAAAATCTACATGAGGAGTGACAGCCTGCAAGGTGATCTTGCAGGCTCCACCACCCCTGATCGATTGCTGCGGGGGTCCTAAACGGGACCTCCATGCCAGGCCCCCACATAAGACCTGCCGTGAGGGGTACTCCAACTACCCCCCCGGCACCTAATATTAACCCCCGTCTATGCGGGGGTCCCCATCGGGACCAGTGAAGTGTCACCACATTAACCCCTTGCTGCAGGGGTCCATAGGGACCCCCACATTAACCCCTTGCAGCGGGGGTCCCCGATCAACACCGATCAGGCCCCCACTGCATTTAAAACTTTTAATTTCCCTGCCGCTGCTCCTTACTCATTAGGGTCAATACTGTCACCCATGAAGGTCAATACAGACCCCCATAAGCACTTAATTAACCCCATAACTCATGGGGGTCAATACAGACCGCCATAAGCACTTAATTAACCCCATAACTCATGGGGGTCAATACAGACCCCCATAAGCACTTAATTAACCCTATAACTCATGGGGGTCAATACAGCCCCCCATAAGCATTTAATTAACCCCATAACTCATGGGGGTCAATACAGACCCCCACAAGCACTTAATTAACCCTATAACTCATGAAGGTCAATAAAGACCCCAATAAGCACTTAATTAACCTTGTCACTCATGGGGGTCAATACAGACACACATAAGCACTTAATTAACCCCATAACTCATGGACCTATGGACTTAGGATATATACCGTATTTTTCGCCCTATAAGACGCACCGGCAGATAAGACGCACCTAGTTTTTAGAGGAGGAAAACAAGAAAAAAAAAATCTGAATCAAACACAAATACACTCAAACACAAATACACTTTACACACAGATACACACCTACATTACACACAAATATATATATATATATATATATATATATATATATATATATATAGATACACATACATACATATACATACACACATAAATATACATACACATACATACATATATACACACACATACACACACATACACACACATACATACACACACACATACATACACACACACATACATACATACACATACATATCCATATACTGCAGCATTTGGGAGCCATTGACCCTCCCTGACCCTCCTGATCCTCCCTGACCCTCCTGATCCTCCCTGACCGTCCTGATCCTCCCTGACCCCCCTGATCCTCACCTTTATAGATACACATACATACATATACATACACACATAAATATACATACACATACATACATATATACACACACATACACACACATACACACACATACATACACACACACATACATACACACACACATACATACATACACATACATATCCATATACTGCAGCATTTGGGAGCCATTGACCCTCCCTGACCCTCCTGATCCTCCCTGACCCTCCTGATCCTCCCTGACCGTCCTGATCCTCCCTGACCCCCCTGATCCTCACCTTTATAGATACACATACATACATATACATACACACATAAATATACATACACATACATACATATATACACACACATACACACACATACACACACATACATACACACACACATACATACACACACACATACATACACACACACACACATACACATACATATCCATATACTGCAGCATTTGGGAGCCCTTGACCCTCCCTGACCCTCCTGATCCTCCCTGACCCCCCTGATCCCCCTGATCCTCACCTTCCTTCTGATCTCTGCCATCTTGATCTCACCCCAGCGCTTCCTACCAGCACTCCACGTGTACTGCAGCGTTGCGTGTGTGACGTCACTAGGACGCACCGGCCGACGCGATGCTGGTAGGAAGCGCTGGGGTGAAATCAAGAGGACAGAGGCAGTTTGAAAAGGTATATTCGCCGTATAAGACGCACCAACTTTCCTCCCCCAGTTTTGGGGAAGAAAAAGTGCGTCTTATACGGCGAAAAATACGGTATATATATCTATAGAGGCTTTAGGATCCCTTGCTAGCACTTTTTTGTGCTCGTAGGGATTCTTCCGAGGTGCGAGATTCACCTCATAGATTTAAGGCTGTGTGTGACTCCGTAGCTCTCTCGGAGCCTATTCTCGGCCATTTTTCAGAGTCAACTCGCAAAGCAGGCTGTGAGGGATTCGGTCTTCGCAAACAGCAAAAAACTGCCTTTTGCGAGGACCAAGAGAACTAAGTGGGCTAATTTAATAAGGCCGATAATTAGGTTTAAAAATTAGTAACAAAACTAAATATTTTGCATCCATTCCTCCACAACTCACCCAACTAGATACTTTTAACCCATCCACATAGGCGTCCCAATTGGGTAGAGAAGTGGGGCACTTCCATTGTAATATAGCATCCTCTGCTCCCCTTGTTCAAGCAAAATTACCAAAAATACCTGAAAATTGTATTATCTATATGTACGTTTCCCTAAAACATTAAGAGCTAATATGAAACAGTACTACAGAGCCCTGTCTTCATGACGAACAGAGAGCAGACCCAACCAGATATTTGTTTGAGTTTAGGCAGTAATATTTATTAAGCACTTCATAATAACATAAGGTACATAAAAGTAAATAGATAAGATTGTATATTATAAACAATTCAGAAATTATCTTCTTTAACATTCAGAAACCTTCCACATCCCTTTAACAGAGACATTTAAAACTCTGCATCACCAGAACATATTTTACTGGAATATGTATCTTCTCGCACAAAAAAAACACATGAAATGTAGTTTAATTTTCTTATCTTTCAGTTGTTTTAACTGACAAAGGGCCTCATTTTATTAATGGCCGTAAAATGTCCGCATAGCTGCGATTCCTTGAGAGGGTGCTGCGCCCCCCTCGTAGCCCTTCGTCTATGTTGCTATTCGCAAGACAGGCAATCGCCCGTTAGCTTTCGCGGGATTGGACCTGATCACAGGCATTAGCCTGCAGATCAGAGTGCAAGTATGCCAAACTAAAAAGTGGAAAATAAATTCAATGCAGCACTGTACAGCGCTGTAATTGATAGGGGACATGTTGGGGGACATGAGGATGACATGTAATACATTGGCTAGCTGTAATATCGCCGCAAGCCAATACTGTCATTTGTGGCCGCAGTCCGCCGGGCTTGGAGATCGAGTTGCTGCCTTGGAAATCATCCAAGCCCGGGACTACAGGCTTGGATGACCAGCAAGGCAGTAATCTGTTCTCCAAGCCCAGCAGACTTGTAGCCACAAATGACAGTATTGGCTAGCGGCGTTGTGCAAGCTATCCAATGTATTACATGCCATCCTCATGTCCCTCAATGTGTCTCCTATCAGTTACAGGGTTGTACAGGGCTGCATTGAATATCTATTAACCCCTAAAGATATTCAAGCCCGTCCGTGGATTCAAATCTCCCGCTATTGGCTCCTTAAAGGACGACGGCACACTAATGATTACCTCAAGCCGCTGGGGTACTGTAAGCACCCAACTAACATTAACCCCCCCCCCCCCCATGCTGCGGGGTCCCCATCGGGACCCCCGAGGGCCCTTACATTAACCCTTGCAGCGGGACCCTTGCTGCATTAAAAATTCAAATTTCTCGCCCGCACAGGTCCTGAAAGGATCTTAAAGGTCCTAAAAAGAAATAAATAAGTACCCCCCCCCCCCCCCCCGGCAACTAAAATGAACCCCAGCAATCATGGGGGTCAATATAGACCCAAATGAGAACAAAATGAACATTCTCAATCCAATAGACCCCTTAAGGAGACACTATTAACCCCTTGGTTAACCCTATAAGTACCTTGAAGGTCCTCCAGGACCCTCATGACAAAGTCTAAGCACTACACTACACTATTAACCCTAACTATACTCCATTAACCCTAACTATACGCCATTAACCCATACTAAACCCTATTTAACCTTAGCTGTACCTATCTAACCCTAGCTGGGCCTATTATTATTATTATTTTTTATTATTAACTTTTATTTGTAACGCGCCGACATATTCCGTAGCGCAATACAGGGGATAAAAACAAGGGAAAATACAGCATTAACAAAATTCCAAAAATGGAGGACCCTGTTTTGAGCTTAGAATCTTTGCAGAAAGTGCTTTTTCCCAAAGCATCCTAGAAGACTGAAAACTCGCCACTTACAATCTAAAGGGAATGGAAGGGGCAGAAGTCAGGGAAAGATTAAACAGATAAGGAATATAAAGGGTCAGAAGAGAAGTGAAAGTTAGAAAGGTTTTTCATTTAGAGAGAGAGAGAAGGAACAGAGGTGAGGGCTCTAGCATTTAAAATGTTGTCTGCCCCTAGTGGTGAGATAATATATGCAAGTAGGAAAGTCAGGTAATTTCAGGCCTATTTAATCCCTTCTAGCCCTATTAAACACCATCACTTTTGGGGGTCTATACAAAACCCCATAAGCCTCCATCTAACCACATCAGTTATGGGGGACTATACAGACCCCCATAAGCCTCTGTCTAACCACATCACTTATGGGGTCTATACAGAATCCCATAAGTCTCCATCTAACCCAATTATTTATGGGGGTCAATACAGACCCCCATAAGCATCCATCTAACCCATCACTTATGGGGGTCCATACAGACCCCCATAAGCCTCTATTGAACCAAATCAGTGCCATAAGGGTCTATGAAGACCCTCACAGGACAATGAGAACCCTATAATTAACCCCATAAGTGCCATGAGGGTCCTCCTCATGACACTAAGTACAAACACTATACTACACTATTAAAAAGAGCACAATATAAACTATGCAGATAAAATATGATAAAAATGCAACGCAATCTAAAAATACACAATCTATATCAATCCAAAAGATGCAGTTATAAGTAGTGTTGGGGGCTATATTTAATAATCGACCAAGATGGTAGATCCAACAACTGCTCTGAGTGAACAATGCTCTCATAACCGATCTGAGCATACTGCCGTGATGTGTAAGAAATGAGAGATAGAAACCTGTATATGGTGTGTGTCATATTGTATTACAAAATGCTTATTGTTTACTCATGAGAATTGTGGGTCATCCATAGTTACGTAGTTACATAGTAACTGAGGTTGAAAAAAGACTTTTAGTCTATCAAGTTCAACCTTTTTGGATCTCTTCTGATCTGCAACATGCAGATTAATTGTTAATTGATCCAGAGGAAGCCAAACATAAAAAAAATACACTGAAACGTTGCCAATTGTCCCAAAAAGGAAATAAAATATAAAATTCCTTCCTGACCCCAGATACTGGTTATCGAACTCCTCCCTGGAACAATACTCCCTCTCTAATTATCCATGATAACCCTGAATGCCCTTTTTATTTAAGAATATATCCAATCCCTTTTTAAATGTATCCATCGAATCCGCTGTCACCACCTCCTTTGGTAGTGAATTCTAAAGATTAACCACCCTTACTGTGAAGAACCCTTTTCTTTCGTTATGGTGGAATATTTTTACTCCTAATCTCAAAGGGTGTCCTTTTGTCAGTTGAAAACCATTTGGCACAAAAAAGTTCACTTGATAAAGCCTAGTATTGACCCTGGATATATGTATATAAGGTAATCATATCCCCTCTTAGATGCTTTTTTTGTAGAGAATATATGTTTAATTTGGTTAGTCTTTCTTCATAACTTGCCCCCTCCATTCCCCTTATTAGTTTTGTAGCCCTTTTCATAGCTCTAAAATGTCCTTTTTATGTAGTGGTGCCCAAAATTGTACTCCGTTTTCCAAATCAGGGCACACTAGGGATTTGAGAAGTGGCAGAATTATATTTGCTTCCCTTGCTTCTATACCCTTCTTAATACATGCTAATATTTTACTTGCCTTTGCAGATGCTGCTTGGCATTGCACACTGTTACCTAGGTGGTTGTCCACAAGCACTCTCAAATCCCTTTCAATATCTCATACCCATGTATTCGCTCCATTAAGATTATACATTGCATGGCTATTTTTCTTTCCCAGATACATAACTTTAAATTTATTCGTATTGAATTTCATCTGCCATTTAGATGCCCATTCCTCTATTTTATGTAAATCCCTTTCGAGGGAAAGTATATCATTATCTGATTTAATTACCTTGCACAACTTTGTATCATCAGCAAAAATGGAGACACTACTTTCCAGTTCCACCTCTAAGTCATTAATAAATATGTTAAAAAGGAGAGGACCTAATACTGAACTCCAAGGAACCCCACTTATCACATTAGTCCAATCTGAGTATGTTCCATTTACAACAACCCTTTGCTTCCTGCCTTTTAGCCAGCTCTCAATCTATGAGCAGATATTTACTGCAATTCTTGTATCCCTTAGTTTGCTCAATAGTCTCCCATGTGGCACTGGATCAAAAGCCTTTGCAAAATCCAAAAGTTGCCTTGATCCAAGGTCCTACTAACCTCTCCATAAAAATGAATTAGGTTTGTTTGACATGACCTATCCCTCATAAATTTGTTTTGATTCCTACTTATAATCATGTTTAAATAGACATGTTCATGTATACTATTCCTTTTTTAACCCTTCTAAAAGAAGTGAGGCATACAGGTCTATAATTTCCCAGATTTGTTCTTGCTCCTTTCTTAAATATAGGAAACACCTCTGCTTTTCTCCAGTTATCTGATAGAGACCCTGTTTTGAGTGAATCTTGAAAAAATAGATATAATGGTTTTGCTATTCCGTTAACATTTATTTTTTCCAACCTCTTTTGGATTTCTTCATGCATTAACCAATTATTTGGTGAAGGTAGTGTAGCCCCATCTTGTTGCAGTGTCCCCACCACTGGTACCTCCCTTGTGAATACCGAAGAAAAAACCCTATTTAGCTCATCTGCCTTTTCCTGGTCACTAATTATAAGACGGCCTGTTTCACATTGTAATGTTCTTATAATTTCCTTCCTAGCCTTTTTCCCATTATTATATTTAACAAATATTTTAGGATTAGTCTTACTCTCCTTTGCAACTAACTTTTCATTTTCTATTTTAGTCAATCTAATAGACTTTTTGCAAGGCTTGTAGACTTCCTTGTACTCACGCAAAGCAGTCTCTGTCTGTCCCCTCTTTTTTGTATCATTTAAATGCCTGTTTTTTACTTCTCATATTCACCTTTAAGTCATTGTTAAACCACATGGGTTGTGATTTGCTTCTTCTACTTTTATTTCCACATGGTATATGGTGATAAGTATGTATATTTATCAAGGATGGAACGTCCATTTATGTTCAGTATTTTTACCCGTCAGTTCTCTGTCCCAGTCTATATGTTGCTCTTAGACCTTTAATATCTGCACTTTTAAAATTGAATGTTTTTGTTGGCCCCTTACAATTTTTTTTTTTAATTCAATCTAAAATGAGACTGTATTGTGATCACCGTTTCCCAAAGGTTACTCTTTTTCAACATTTGATACCATATCGATATTATTTTTGATGATTAAATCCAAGATAGCCTAATTTCTAGTAGGTTCTATAACATGGGTCAGATAATGATCCCTGAGTGTACTCAAGAACCTGCTCCCCTTAGCTGAATTGCTGGTATCATTCATCTAGTTTATTTCAGGGTAGTTCAAATCTCCCATTATTAAACTTGTCCATGCTGCATTTCCAATCTGTAACAATAATGGCAGTTCCTCACTTTCAATTATATTTGGGGGTTTATAGCATATTCCTACCAATATTCTTTTAGAATTTGCTCCTCTGCTACTTAACTCTACCAACAAACATTCAACATTATCTCTAGTTCTAGGCTTAAAGTCAGTCTTAACATACAGATAAATCCCTCCACCTCTTTTACCATTGTCCCAATTTTTCCTAAATAGGTTATTACCATAAAGATTAACAGTCCATTCATGAGATTCATCCCACCATGTTTCAGTAATGCCTATTAAATCCCATTTCCCATAAACTGCTAATAATTCTAACTCTTTTTTCCTGGCAAGCTTCTGGCATTAACAAGCATTTTTTACCACATCTACACTTTCTACCGCATTACTTCTATCTAGTTCCTCCCCCCACCTGCTAGTTTAAAAATTCCCCCAGCCGTTCTACCATCCTTTCCCCTAGCACACATCTCCCTCTTTATTAAGGTGCAATCCACCGCTTGCTACAGAGATTGTACACAAGTTAGAAGTCAGCCCAGTGCCCTAAAAACCCAAACCCCTCCTTAAGCACCACTTTTTTAGCCACGCATTAAACTCCCTAAGCTCCTTCTGCCTCGCTGGGCTAGCACATGGCACTGGTAGTATCTCAGAAAATACTACTTTGGAGGTCCTTGCCTTCAGCTTATTACTTAGTTCTATAAAAATAATTCTTTAGGACTCCATCTTCTGCAAGAAGATCCAGTAAATCAATACTTCAGGAAATCAAGACAATCTGTTCACTAGAAGGTTTGATCATGAGGCTGAAGCTGAAATATTTTGTCCATATTATGAGACATCAGGATTCCCTAGAAAAGACTGGGAAAGATTGAAGGCACAAGAAGAAGGGGACGACAGAGGCGGAGATGGATAGATGAGGTCACTGAAGCAATGAACATGAACTTGATGGAGCTCAGAGGGACAGTGACTGAGAGATGCACCTGGCGTGCTACGGTCCATAGAGACACGGGGGGAGTCGGACACAATCGTGACCCCTGCAGTGTCCCCACAGTGTCCCCACATCACCCCTATAATGCAGGGGTCCTATAGAGACCCCTGCATAGGTGCACACATTAACCCTATAATGCAGGGGTCTGAACGGGACCCCTGAAGGGGGCACACATTAACCCGATAATGCAGGGATCCTATTGGGACCCCTGCAATGTGCACATATTAACCCTTGCTGCAGGGGTCCGATCGGGACCCCTGCAGGCTCCCCACATTAAACCAACCCTTGCTGCAGACGTCCAACTAGGGACCCCTGCAGGCTCCACACATTAACCCCTTCCCTTGCTGCAGAGGGTCCCGATTATCAACGATCGCGACCCTCGCAGCATCTACAGGATTTAAAATTTCCAGCTGCGGGCTTGAATTCAAAATTGCAGGGTCTGCACACTAATGGTTAACCCCAAGCCGCGGGGGTACTATAAGTACCCCCCAGCACCTTAAAATAACCCATCACTCATGGGGGTCAATATAGACCCCCATGAGACTAAAATTACCCCCCTCAGTCCAATAGGGGTCTACATAGAACCCTATAGGAAACTAATAACCCCAAGTGCCATGAGGGCACTACACTATTAATGCTAACTATACTCCATTAAACCTTTAACCCTAACTATACTCCATTAACTCATACCAAACCCTATTTAACCCTAACTGTACCTCTCTAACCTAACTAAGGCTATTTAACCCCTTCTAGCCCTATATAACCCCATCACTTATGGGGGTCTATACAGACCCCTATAACCCTCTATCTAACCCATCACTTATGGGGGTCTATACAGACCCCCATAAGCCTCCATCTAACCCCATAACTTATGCAGGTCTATACAGACCCTCATAAGCCTCCATCTAACCCATCACTTATGGGGGTCTATTCAGACCCCCATAAGCCTTCATCTAACCCCATCACTTATGGGGGTCCATACAGACCCCTGGAAACCTCTAATTAACTCAATCAGCCCATAAGGGTCTATGAAGACCCTCATAGGACAATGTGAACCATATAAATAACCCAATGAGTGCCATGAAGGTCCTCCTGGACCCTCGTGACACTAAGTACAAACACTACACTATTCCCCCCAAATAGACAGCTAAATCTAAACTAACCCCCTCTCTACCATAACCTATTAACCCCTACCTACCTAACACTATCTACCTACCCCCTATTAAACCCCCCACCCCACTAATTCCAAATAATAAAACAACATATGTCACCAAAAATTAAAAAAAGTACATTACAACCCCCCACTACAAAGAAGGACATTACACCCAAAGAAGGACATTACAAGACCCACCCAATACAAAAAATATAAAAAAAGACATTACAAAGAAACTTTTGCTCCAATTCCCCAAGCCCCCAAAATGCATACACAAATATACATAAAATTACAGTAACAAATATATTATAAATATACCCCTAACTACAATACATTACCCCCTATCTATAACACATAACCCCCTATCATACATTACCCCCTATCTATACATAACCCCTATCTATACATTACCCTCTATATATACATAACCCCCTATCTATACATTACCCCCTATCTAGAATACATTAAACCCTAAATCTAAGCTAAAAGAATAATTTACTTTTGCAGATGTCCGTTCAGGAAAAAAGGAAACCCCTAGGAAAAAAAGAAACACTACATACTACAAATACAGATTGTAAATACAGTATTAAACACACCTTTCCAGCATGTCCCCGTCCATCTTCTTCTGTTCCCCGGATCGGTCCCTGGAAAATAGATACATAACATTAGTTCAACATATACACATAAACACAAAACATGATGAAAATTACACATAAAATACATTAAACTTACCTGTCCGCGATGTCCCCGGCCTTGTTATCCTCTGCCCCAACTGGGCCCTTCAAGAACCTACGCTCTAAAAAAAAAAAAAAAAAAAAAAATAACAGAGCTTTGCACTGGCACAGCTCCCCGATGCTAATGAGGCTTATAGGCCATCTTCTAATAAAAAAGCGGAATGGCGCCTTCTGATTGGCTGAAGTGGCTGTCAATGAAATTTCAGTAAATCATAAGGTGCCAAAGTGTGAGCTAATCAAAATGTGATACACCCCTATATTCCATCCTGATTGGCTCACAGAGCTGCCAGTAATGCTTTAACCAATCAGAAGGCACTATTGCCTTTAGCCAATCAGAATGGAATACACCCCTATGGGGTGGTTGGCCGAAGGCATCTGCACCTTATGATTGACAGTGACAACAGCCAATCAGAAGGCGCTATTCCCTTCAGCCAATCAGGATGAGATACACCCTGTGGGGCTGTATCCCATTGTGATTAGCTCCAAGCATCTGCGCCTTCTGATTGGCTGTTGTCCCGAGCTTGGATGACCTCTATGGCAGCAACTTGATCTCAAAGCCCGGTGGACTGTGGTCACAAATGACACTATTGGCTAGCTGGCCAATGAACTACGTCCTCCTTATGTCCCCCAATGTGTCCACTATCAATTACAGCGCAGTACAGTGCTGCATTGAATTTATTTTTGACTTTTTAGTTTGGCAGGCTTGCACTCTGATCTGCAGCTGATGCCCTCGATCAGGTCCAAGCCCGCAAAAGCTAACGGCTGATTGCATCGCTTGCGATCGGCAGTAGGAAGGGGTGTGCTGCGGCCCCTTCATTTGAATAGCAACTTTGACGTAGGGCTACGAGGGGCCACAGCACCCGCGCAAGGAATCGCAGCTTTGCTGACATTTTACGGCCATTAATAGAATGAGGCCCTTATTGTTTAGAAAAAAGGTGCAGTAAGGACATTTGCTCAATGAGACATCCAGACATGTCAAGTGACACAACTCTCTGTACTTTTAGTGTTGCCAGATGTGAATATTCTAATTTATTATGCATCATAATTGTTTTAATGCAACATCTGCACAAAAATATAGGCAACAATAAATATACAGTGCCTTGCAAAAGTATTCACCGCCTTGGCATTTTTTGTGTTTTGTTGCCTCAGAACCTGGAATTAACATGGATTGTTTGAGGATTTGCTTCTTTTAATTTACAGGACATGCCCACAACTTTGAAGATGTTTTTTTTTTTTTTATTGTGAAGCAAACAACAAATAGGACAATATAACAGAAAAAGTCAATGTGCATAACTACTCACCCCCCTAAAGTCAATACTTTGCAATTACAGCTCCAAGTCGCCTTGGATAAGTTTCTATGAGCTTGCCACATCTTACCAATGGGATTTTCGCCCATTCCTCCTTGCAAAACAAGTTGGAGGGTTTACACTTGTGAACAGCAATCTTTAAGTCTGACCACAGATTTTCTATTGGATTGAGGTCTGGGCCTTGACTAGGCCATTCCAACACATTTACATGTTTCCCCTTAAACCACTCAAGTATTGCTTTAGCAGTGTGTTTGGGGTCATTGTCCTGCTGGAAAGGTGAACCTCCGTCCTAGCCTCAAATCACGCAGAGAGTGGTACAGGTTTTGCTCAAGAATATCCCTGTATTTAGCACCATCCATCTTTCCCTCAACTCTGCTGAAAAACATCCCACAGCATGATGCTGCCACCACCATGTTTCACTGTGGGGATGGTGTTCTTTGGGTGATGTGTTGTGTTGGGTATGGCCCAGACATAGCGTTTTCTTTGATGGCTGAAAAGTTTAATATTAGTCTCATCAGACCAGAGCACTTTCCTCCATACATTTTGGGAGTCTCCCACATTCCTTTTCACAAACTCAAATGTGCCATTTTTTTGTTGTTGATGAAAGTAATGGCCTTTCTTCTGGCCACTCTGCCATAAAGCCCACCTCTATGTAGCGTACGGCTTATTGTTGTCCTATGTACAGATACTCCAGGCTCTGCTGTGGAACTCTGCAGCTCCTCCAGTGTTACCTTAGGTCTATGTGCTGCCTCTCTGATCAATGCCCTCCTTGCTGGGTCTGTGAGTTTTGGTGGGTGACCGTCTCTTGGAAGGATTGCTGTTGTGCCATGTTCTTTCCATTTGGTTATGATAGAGTTGATGGTGCTCCTGGGGATCATCAAAGATCTGGATATTTTTTTATAACCTAACCCTGACTTGTACTTCTCAACAACATTGTGCCTTACATGTTTGGAGAGTTCCTTGGTCTTCATGGCAGTGTTTGGTTAGTGGTGCCTCTTGCTTAGGTGTTGCAGCCTTTGGGGCCTTTCAAAAAAGGTGTGTATATGTAATGACATATCATGTGACACTTAGATTGCACACAGGTGGACATCATTTCCCTAATACAGTAATGTAACAAAAAAGGTAAAAAGTCAAGGGTGGTGAATACTTTGCAAGGCACTGTATATATATATTCACAGATAAAACAGAAAAATGGAACCCACATAACTTAAATTGTTGGTCATGGTTTGGGTTTTAGCAAGCTACTTATAAACATATATATAAATAATAGTTTCCAGTGTTGGGAACAATTACGATGTTGGTCACACTTTGCAAGCCTTGCGAAGCGAGCCGTGTATGACGCACCACTGAGGCTGGATGAGCTCCAAAGGTGCTCATCTGCAAAGCCTTGCGAAGCGAGGCGAGCATTGTACGGAGCAAGACTTATCTTGGATGAACGCCGAAGGTGCTCATCTGTGAAGCCTCGCAAAGCGAGGTGAGCGTGTAAGCCGCAGGGTCGCTTAACTCTAAAAACCCTCTAACAAAACAATACATTTAACAAATATAATAACACACTCACAGACAGCACAGGGGGAGAGCTAGAAAGCCTGGGAGTGAGGTTGCAAGCAATTTTGACCCATATTTGTAAGTTTTCCTGAATCCAAAATCGGCTAAGCGAGGAAAAAAATGGCGGACAAAAAACTTAAAACATTTTGAAACTGTATGAAAACGAGGCTCAGCAAAGCTAGGCACGCGGGTCTTAGAAAATACACAACGGCAAAGACACTAACACTTACACCAACAACGCCAGGCACGCGGGAAAATAAAACAAACGCCCTTCAGTGCATAACACGCAAACATTCAGCTGACACAGAGGAGAAAGACACAGGGAAGGGACAGGGGGGAGATGGTGGAAAGAGACACATGGCATTCCCAAGCACCAAACTTGCAGATTAACGAAACCTGCAATGAGCGGCCCGTACAGTAGACGGGAGGAAAGGCTGGCAATGAGCACCGAACGCGCTCATTGTGAGCCACGAGATCAGCGCCAAAGCTGCACTGTGAGAGGCTTGCAATGAGCTCCAAAGGTGATCAATGCAAAGCAGGAAAGTTCAAGTAAACAGGGGAGGGGCTTGTAATGAGCACCGAAGGCGCTCATCTCATGCCACACTATGAGCGCCAAAGGAGATCAGCGTGGGGCTCCCGATGAGCGCCGAAGATGCTCAGAGGAGAAAAAGCTAGCCTTACAATTTTAAACCCATCATTGTTGACGGGCAAGTAGCTAGTATGAATTTATTCTGCACTACAGATAAGGAAAGAGACAACCAGAAAAGTGAACAAAAATGCCTCATAAAAAGATTTAGTTAGATATTCTTTTATTTTTTTTTAACTTTCAGTTGTTTTGTCTGACTTGCTTTTCCATTGTTTATGTAGGAATGTTTGTAATATGTCATAAAATTTGCAGTATAAATACATATACCTAGGGCCTCATTCAATTGCGATTTGGGCATTTGAATAGGGCTCTATATAAGCACATAGCATATTTTTTTTACAGAAGTTTTTAGCTAACTAAAAAAATTCTCTAAAAAAATATGCTCTGTGCTTATATGGAGCCCTATTCAATTGGCCAAATCGCAATTGAATGAGGCCCCTAGAGTCAACTTGTATGAATTAAGCAGAATTATGGATTTTCAGCATAAGCAACTTATTTACCTCTGTTTTTTGTCATTGGGCACATCACAAATACAAATAAAAAATAAATTGCGTTTTTCGACCAGAAAGTATACAAAAAAAAGAACTTGTATCTGACAGAATTTATACAGATATATAGATAGATATGTTCTGCCTGTTATATTTATAATATATTCAAATGCCAGTATTTCCTAGGTAGAATGGAACATGCTCCTTTTGACATTGACTAATGCAAAGATTGCAAACCAATAGATTTGACAGCAGATACAAAGGCCCAATACCCTCTCTCCATTCTATCTACCTAAAAGTTGGCTTAATGAAGACTCAGGATAGGATTATGTTTATCCCAGGCATGCTTAAATTCCTTAACTGTGTTTGACCCTACCAACTGCACTAAAAGGCTGCTCCACTCTTTTTGTAATGTAGTACTTTCTCACATTACAGCTACATCTTTCACCTTCAAACTTGCAACTTCAAATTATGATATTTAATCTTGTCCTTGCATTCTTCTTTTTTTTTAAGATATTTCCCTCTTGAACTTTATAAAATATTTGGATATAAAACAGAAAGGCAACTTTAGATTTTAAATGACATATATAACAAAGATCATATTGAACCCATCGTAGAAAGGTAATTCATTAAGTAGTTGCACTGGTGAATGATGACTGGAAATATGATAATATGATATGATAATATGATATGGAAACATGGAAAAATGCCTGAAGGAATCTACAGTACTCAATTGTTAGAAACTAAAATTCTGGTTTGGTTGGTAAAATTATCCAAGTTCGGAAAAATGACACATAAAATGGAGTTCAATAAACAAACTTTTAGTGTACTGTTTCAATGTTAAATATTAATGTGGCCAGTATAGTCACCGACTGTTTATTTTTATTAAGAAAGTTCCTAAATAAAGACTCTTGATTTATAACAATGTAGTAGTAAACAATGGATTATAGCAGTTGAGCATATCTAAGTATGAGGCCTACTGAATGTAGAAATATTAATGTATTTATCACATCATTGCTTCGATTTATACTAACAAGAAACTTCTTCATTCTCAACAATAATTGGTATCACCAAATCAATGGTACAGCCATGGGGACCCCATGTGCCCCAAATTATGCAAACCTGTATTTAGGTTTTTGGGAAAAAACACATGTATTCTCTGAAGATATGTCTAGATATAGTGACAAAATATTGTCTTGGCATCGATTTATTGATGACATCATGGTATTATGGATTGGTGTTGTCAAGGAATTCATTGAGTTCATTGCAAGATTAAATGAAAATTATTTAGGTCTGAAATTTACGTATGTTATGGATGAAGAAAAAATCGAATTCCTAGACTTGATGATATCAAAAGATTCAACGGGAAAAATACATACATCTACTTTCACGAAACCTACAGCCTTAAAATCAGGAATCCCGATAAGTCAGTATCTACGGGTTAAAAGAAATTGCAGTAATCAAGATTTTAAGGCCCAAGCAGACCAACCGAGGGAGAAATTTAAGGCTCGAGGATACCCTAATCGTCTACTGAAGAAAGCATACAAAGAGCTCTGTAATCCAGTAGACAGGATCTACTATATGCAAAGAAGGAAGCTGAAGTGAACGGACAGATAAGATGTATATTGTCATTTGGAAAAGATTGGAAAGAAAACAAAGAAATACTAGACACGGTATACATTGGTATATACTAACAGAAGACTCTACATTACATACAAGCCTACCGGAAAAAGCCTCTATCACTTATCGCAAGAATAAAAGTATCAGAGATGAATTAGTGAATAGTTTCTTTAAGCCATCTAAACAAGTGGAAACATCATGGTTATCATCCACAAAGGGCTTATTTAAATGTGAAAAATGCAAAGCCTGCAAGTTTATTCTTCCAAGCAAAGAATTTATAGATCCAAACACTAATATCAAATATCCGATTAAAAATGTCATTAATTGCAGCTCCACACATGTTATTTATATAATAACGTGTTCCTGCCCTAAATTGTACATAGGCAAAACTACACGCCAATTTAGGAAACGAACTTTGGAGCACACTTACACAGTGACCAAAGAAATGAACACTTCAGTGTCTCGTCACATAAAGCAATTTCATGGCAATAAACCTGAAGCAATGACATTTTCAATAATTGACCAAATCTTACAGAGACCAAGAGGAAGGGACCTTGATAAAGATCTTCTAAAGTTAGAGAGCAAATGGATCTTTTTATTGAACACCCAAAGTCCACAAGGACTCAATGAAGGGTTTTCATATTCCGCTTTTTTATAATTTTTATATTTTATAATTTATAATAGAATAACCCTCAATATTTTCAATTATTTTAATTATACTTGGTAAAGATCACAACACATTTAGAGGTTTAGCCTCTAACACTGTCAATTTAGAAATATATATTTTTCAATCAATTGCACTCAGTTTTTACCTTTTTCTTAAAATAGACACTATTAGTCAATTTTTATATTATAATATACACATACAAATATTTTACAAGTGATTTTTTCTAATACAAATATTTAAGGTATGAAAAGAGATAGATAATTAAATTCACCATTCTCAACACAGTCATCAATATTTAATCACAATATACCACTGTATTCATGCACTAAATCACAATTTAAGTATTACTATGTCTTATTTGACAATATTGGGAGATACAGTAATGGATCCTTAAAATTAAATTAGTGTTAGCCTTAGGGAACTACTATTCCCAGAATCCTTTTGAGTCAACAAGTACTAATTTTATATAGATGTGACAAACAATTATAATATATACATATATAAATAAAGAATATGGTTGGATACATATAAACAATATGTTGGAGGAATTAGCTTCTATATTTAAATATTCATAAGATAAAACATCGTAAAGACAGGCTTTTAGGTAGTCTATCAGCATCATTATACAGTCCTAGCAGGCAGAGCATAATGGAGACGATTGGCAAATCGCGTATGGTTAGCAAATTAACAATATGGATAAAAACGTGGTGACGTATTCACGTTGATTGCATCTCTGCGTAGTTACGTAATGATGTAATTTGCGTTAAATAAGCGGAAATGGATGGGAAAAGGGCTATAAAAGCCCCATTTAGACCAAAATTCAGTAGCCCATGAGTAAGCCCTAAGAAGGGCGAAATGGGACCGTCGGGACTATCTCTACAGAAGCGCAAGTACTCTGGTTATGTGGATTTTTGTATTGGGGGAGTATCATTATACAATATTACAATTATTGGTGAATTATGGTATATTCTTTGACTCCTTTGACTACTTTGAACTGCAAGTCTGCTTTAATGACATATAGTAGTCTATGGCAATAAGGAGTTTAGTATTTAATAACTCTTACACAAATTATTTTAGGTACTCTCCATATAAATATTAATTATAATTATACAACAACTAATTATAAAACTTTTTGATAGCCAAAAAGAGTACTAAGGCTGTGCTTTTCTCTAGATTGGTTTTAAAATTTAAACTTTTGAGCTATATATAAACAAATTTTTTATATCTTCCCAAGATGAGGGAAGATTTCATGTGACATCAATATGGGACATCATATGTTAATAGCTCTTTAAGAGTAATTCACCCATCCATAAACTATTTTTGTTCCCTTATTTTTCACAATTATCTGAAAACAGTATATCTACTTATAGTTTGTGTTCCAGACCTTTTCGTAATTGTAGGTTTGACAAATGGAGGGAAAGTAGAACACATCAATCTGTATTGCAGGCTGGGGTTGTGAGGGGCCTCCATTCACTAGTTATTTAAAAAGAGTACTTATAAGGTTTCTGGAGAGAATATTGAGGTTGTGTCCTGGCTTAGGTCTATTGAAATTTGTATGCCCCGAGCCTCATGCCCCAGTTATTATTGCTTCTTTCCACTCCTATATAAAAACAAAAAAGTATGTGTGTTTGAGTTTATATGCAGTACGACAAAGTGTCACATATATATATATATATATATATATATATATATATATATATATATATATATATATATATATATATTGTAACATAGTGCCCCCCAGAGTTGAGAGCGAGACACGTAATGAAGAGTTTTCTCCAGGAAAGAGAGAGTTAACTTACTGGAGCAGTGCTAAGCGACTAATTGAACCTGCAGGTGCTGTAAGCCTGTTAAAGGCACACACAGAGAGATGGGGGTGGTGCCCCTGCAATTAGGCTCTGTTTGGCCTAGCAGAGTGAGGCCATAGCCTCACTACAAGCTAAGAAGGACGCTTGTATGCATCTGCCAGTGAGAGCGAAGGCAGTGTTTTGATTTTGCCTGCGGAAAGCAGACATTGAGACCCGAAAGTTCACAGAGGTGACTGCTGCAGAGAAAAAAAAAGGATTTGCTGAGGAGCTACAGCAAGGATTGGGCCACAGCAGTTATTACAGAGGAGACTGATTGGTGCTATCCCAGCGATTGGAGCAGAGGATCCATTACAGCTGAGAGAGAGAGAGACTGGATGTCAAGGTACCATTACAGAGTCTGTTAATACACCCAAGGGAGAAGTCTGTGAAGTTATCAGATTTGTAGCCTTCACCAAAAGAGGGCATCAAGGGTCCCTGAAGGCTGAGAAGCGGCTTCAGGGCTAGCTAGGGTGTTCCTGATCTTAAGCCAGTGCGTTTAAGTATATGTTTATTTCATACTGAAAATAAGCTATTTTTGTTTGAAAACGTTTTATTAAAAGAGATAAAAAGCACTTTGGGGCTCAATTTGTTTATATGAAGTCACAGAAGAAACCACTAGCCAAAGGCCACATTGTCACAATATATATATACATATATATATACATATACAACATGAAATGTGTGTAATTATAGACAAGCTTGACACTTCATGAAAATATGCTTTGTTAGGCCTTGGCCAAGTCAAAGACACACTATATACTGAAATAACCAATGTAGACTGACCTGAACTATTTCCCCTTCTTCATCGCAATCTAGCAACATTTAGAAAAAACAAATAAAAGACAAAAGTACAGTTTCTTTAAAGTAGCTCCTCCTCATTGCATATGTCCTTCTTACAAATTTGGTTCCAGACAGATTTGAAGTGCATAAAAATTAACAGTTTTTGAGTTCCTGTTTTCAAGCAAGATAAATTAGACTGTTTCCTAGAAGGACAAAAGAGGAGGACTGATGGCATCAGTGAAGGTGGAGTACAGGTTTAACATGTTTATTATTTTCTGTGTTTTTTTTATTTTAATTGTGAATCTTAATTTTATTTAATTATTTTTGTAATTTCTGTAAGTTTTTATTTTTTTTAAACTGTGTTTTTTTTCTGTAGTTTTTGTAGAGTAGGTAGTTTAGAGGGAGTAGTGTTCAGGACTATGGGGGTCCTCATGTTTAGATAGTGGCTCATTTTAGTGGCTATGCGATTCCAAGGGACCCCCATTGGGAGACAAAGAGGTACAATGGGGGACCATCAAAATTACATTGGGGTAGTTTCTTTAAGACCATGGTATCAATACTGACCCTCATGAGGGAATAGTAATAGTGTTCCGGTGGGTCCATAAGAACCTCCATGGGGTTCCACTGGGACCCCAATTAGCACTTTATATTTATTTAGGGTGGTAGGTAGCATAGACAAGGAGTCTGTTAGGGTTACTGGGGCCCTCCACCGCAAAGCACTAGGGGTAGAGGGCGAAGAGGGGTCTGATAGATCCATGGGATGCTGACCAATGTTTATTTGTTTAATTAGGAAGAGTGGGTATAGGAGATTATAAACCAATTGCATTCAAATTTATTACTGATTAACACTATTCCTGCCATGGGAGGGCGTTAATACATTTCTTGATAGATAAATATATAGCTAGATATGGATATTGGTTGGGGAATGCTAGTGTAACATGTTCACTTTAGCTAGTGGGTTGTATTATGTTGTGTTCATATAGCAACTACAGAGATTCATACGTTTAGTCTCCTATGGGTATACCTTTAGCAAGTTGTGCACACCCTTAAACTAATACTTTGTTGAAGCACCTTTTGATTTTATTACAGCACTCAGTCTTTATGGGTATGAGTCTATCAGCATGGCACATTTTGACTTGGCAAGATTTGCCCACTCTTCTTTGCAAAAACACTCCAAATCTGTCAGATTGCGAGGGCATCTCCTGTGCACAGCCCTCTCCAGATCACCCCACAGATTTTCAATTGGGTTCAGGTCTGGGTTATGGCTGGGCCATTCCAAAACTTTAATCTTCTTCTGGTGAAGCCATTCCTTTGTTGATTTGGATGTATGCTTTGGGTCGTTGTCATGCTGAAAGATGAAGTTCCTCTTCATGTTCAGCTTTCTAGCAGAAGCCTGAAGGTTTTGTGCCAATATTGACTGGTATTTGGAACTGTTCATAATTCCCTCTATCTTAACTAAGGCCCCAGTTCCAGCTGAAGAAAAACAGCCCCAAAGCATGATGCTGCCACCACCATGATTCACTGTGGGTATGGTGTTCTTTTGGTGATGTGCAGTGTTGTTTTTGCGCCAAACATATCTTTTGGAATTATGGCCAAAAAGTTCAACCTTGGTTTCATTAGACCATAACACCTTTTCCCACATGCTTTTGGGAGACTTCAGATGTGTTTTTGCAAAATGTAGCTTGGCTTGGATGTTTTTCTTCGTAAGAAAAGGCTTTCGTCTTGCTACTCTACCCCATAGCCCAGACATATGAAGAATACGGGAGATTGTTGTCACATGTACCACACAGCCAGTACTTGCCAGATATTTCTGCAGCTCCTTTAATGTTGCTGTAGGCCTCTTGGTAGCCTCCCAGACCAATTTTCTTCTCGTCTTTTCATCAATTTTGGAGGGTGCTCCAGTTCTTGGTAATGTCACTGTTGTGCCATATTTTCTCCACTTGATGATGACTGTCTTCACTGTGTTCCATGGTATATAATAAGATCCCTTTGATGCTTTGGAAGCTCTCTGTGGACCAACTAGAGCAGCTGAACTTTATTTTGGGTTAATCAGAGGCACTTTTAATGATGGCAGGTGTATGCTGACTCCTATTTAACACGATTTGGAATGTGATTGCTTAATTCTGAACACAGCTACATTCCCAGTTATAAAAGAGGGTGTGCAGATGTATGCAACCACATTCTTTTTATTTTTATTCCCCCCACCTAAAATATTTCAGTTTGTTTTTCAATTGAGTTGTACAGTTTATAGGTCACATTAAAGGTGGAAAAAGTTCTGAAATTATTTATCTTTGTCTCATTTTTTTACAGCACAGAAACCTGACATTTTGACAGGGGTGTGTAGACTTTTTTATATAGAGTATAAAGCATTTTAGCCACGTTATACCAGACCTTTAAATGCAGAGGTACATCCATGTACAAAAAATATTTAGGAGAAATAATTCAGTAGGGGAATCTGACAAAAGAGACATACACATGTGCCAACTAACACAACTCAATGTGTCAAGCTATGTTGTGTTACAGTAGCAAGCATTATCTTTGTTATCAGCACTCTAAGGCCCTCATTCAATTGCAATTTGGCCAATTGAATAGGGCTCTAAATAAGCACATAACATATATTTTTTAAAGAAGTTTTTAGTTAGTAAACATCTATCCAGAAGCAAGCTTTTCACTAACTAAAAACTTCTTTAAAAAAAATATGCTATGTGCTTATTTAGAGCCTTATTCAATTGGCCAAATCGCAATTGAATGAGGCCCTAAGTACTTTTATCATCAGCAACCTATTTTTTCCAGTAGAAATCTAACTGGTGCAATAAACCTGCAGATGTTCAGCCTTATACTTTTGTTTTAAAAGCTTCCATTCATTTTGTATTGGGGAAATAGTTATGGAATTGTTCTCGCTTCTGTTTCAATAACTAATGTATTTCTTAGCAGGTATTACTGCAACTGCTCTGTAACTTCCACCTTCCCAAGAAACACATATTTTTATTTTTGTGTTTTATTTTTATGTTATACACTGTAACATATTTTTTTCTAATCCAATGTCTTCTTCACACATATTCACAAAAATAATCTACATTAATATTATCATTCAATTTGAGTTGATCATTAGTAAACTGAGTCACAGTAACAACTGAAGAATAATTTCGTTTGGAAAAATATGCCTAAAACAAATATCCAGTTTTATGGATCTTTAAAACATAACTATTTAAAAGTTTATTTTGGGGGAGACAATATTTCTTTAATTAGAACCACTTGCCTTCTAACTACAATAATTATATTGGACATACCACTTGTTTAAAAGGCATTAAAAACTGGCAGTACATTTTACTAGTTGTGTTCTTCAAAATTAAATAATTGAAAAAAAGGTAAGGATCTCCATAATTATTTTGTTTAGTAACAGAGTTACAATGTATAAAATTGCAATGAATAGCTGGATTTGGATGTACATAAAAAAAATTAACTTGTATTTGGGTGACAGATCCACTTTAAAACGTGTTGAAATGGAATAGTTACATGTCTGACCTGTGACTTTATTACAGCTCTAACATGCATTGGTAATTAAGTCTGGGGTTGTCTTCCTGCAGAGAGCAGATCAGTTCCTACAACTGAAGTTATATGATTTGGTTGGCAGGGGCTTCTCACTTTTCAGTGATTTCTATATTTCTCTCTTATTTTCCCCTCACTGGGACATTCTAGCGGTCAAGAGGATGAAAACATAAATATTAGAAAAAAGCATACACTATTACAGCTATAGCACAAAGGGAAAAAGCAAACACTGACATGCTGCAGGGGCCTTCAACACATTGCTCTACAAGGCTAAAGGAATGTAAATGAATTAATGTACAGAAAATTAACATATATATTTGCAAAGCAAGGATTCATCCCTGTAAGGAGGTTTATAAATCCCACTGAGCTTTCAATCCAAAAGCGAGAAAGGTTTGAAACTTGCAGTCTCTTTGTTTGCTTAATATTATGATGAAGGAGACCACCCCGAAGTGCTATGTCAACTCATGTATAAAAGATGTACAGCATACTTTGGAAGGTATTGTACATTTAAAGAATTGCTAATAGCAAATCAAGTTTTATGCATTTGGAACACCATATTTTTGAATGTTGGTCTGGTATTAAAAGCAGAAACTTATATAATTAACCATCATAGACTGAAAGACATTTACAGCCTTATTACATTGTGATTTGGCCAATTGAATAGGGTTCTATATAAGCACATGTCATATTTTTTTACAGAAGTTTTTATTTGGTGAACTTCTATCCAAAAGCAAGGTCTTCACTAACTAAAAACTTCTGTAAAAAAATATGACCTGTGCTTATATAGAGCCCTATTCAATTGGCCAAATCGCAATTTATTAAGGCTGCTATTATGTAGTTAGATATTACACATGTGTGATTTAATATTGCCTCACATGTAGTTGCTGCCAAATTACAATAATGTAGATTTTTATATAATTATTCTATGGACATACAATTAGACATTTTCTTAACTAAACCAATTCTCATTCTCACAAGCAAACAAAATAAAAGCATTACACACGTATACAATAATTTCATAAAATCTTTGATAATTCAATCAGTTGTAAAAATGTGTGTCTCTCTCTACTCCATGGGGTTCAAACTGCGATCCTGAAGTGCCATAAGCATTACAAGATCTAAGCTATTCTCTGCTTGAACACAGATGAGTTAATCAGTTTTACTCACACTGATTGTGTCACATGTGTTCAAGCAGAACGATCCTTAAATCCTGGTTAATTTGTGGCACTAGAAACTGGTGTTTGGCACCTATGTCCCATAACCTTAAAGATCAAGTGTGAATGGGCTGAAACCCTCATATCAGAAACATAGCCAAGATACGGAATTAAAAAGCTGCAGAACAACAATCTCCACGTTGCTTTATGCCAATGCTTAGCCGTGTTTGCAAGGCTATTTATCCAGGACTACAGGGAATCCAACGTCTGGCATAATAACAAATCAATTTATTTTATCAAGGCTTTTCAATTTTCAAGAGTTGAATACAAAGGGTTGTGGGGAATCCCCTATAATATTTCATTCAACACATCTATGTATTTCTTTTACTGAATACTTACTATATATACTGTTTACCTTCTGTTGCCAAGTACTTACTACTTATACGTATCTTTAAGTTAAGCAAAAATGTACCTTCAGTTGCACTTCAATGCTTGCACTATTACACTATTGCACTTCAATGCTTGCACTATTTATTGTTTTTTTTATAACCAAAGGAAATAAAATCAATGCCATGATGACATGCTCATGAATGCAACTTTAATTAAGAAATGGAATTAATGATGTGGAACTGGCTAAAATCAGATAACAATCTTCTGAGAAACTTCTCTAAAGGGATCAGCTGGTTACATTAATAGGTGCATGCTGTCCACATTCCATCATTTGTGGGAGTGTCAGGTTAATAATATATTTCTTTCTTGATGGAGAAAAATATCCTTTGTTCAGTTTTTCCCACCCAGCTTTATTGTGTTTGGTGAATCTGAGCCAAGACATTCATCCACTGATGCCTACATTTGCATTATATTCCTACATTTGTACTCATAACTTGTAACTCGGGCTGTCTAAAGCTTAAATAATGAAAGAAATTAATCAGATATGACTTAGAAAATTGTGTGAAAAGGTGCTTTTATGAAAATCTGTGTCCTGATGTAAAATATTTATAGTTATTTGTAACTGAGTAAACTACTGCAAGGAGGGTTTCTGCTGACTGGAAACATTTAAATTAAGATTGAAGTTAAACTATCTTTGGTACACAAAATAACAAATATACTGTACAGCCTCATTCAATTGTTATGTTTTTGAGATCCGAGGTTGCAAGTGGATCTCGCAGGCAAAGTTGCTATTCAATTGCCTCCATTTTGCAACCTTGGATCAGGTTCCGAGTGACGGGCCTGAGAAAATGGCCGACCTGCAACTCGGAGCTTACACCACTCTGAAGCCTTTGATGTTTCACTTTCGCAGCCCAGAAAATGAGAATCCCTATTCAACTGCCCGATCCCTCCCACTGCGAAAAAGTATCCCAGCTCGCAAAGCGCAAATGCAGGACGAAGTCCTGCTTGTGCTCAGGAGGACTCGCAAGGGCTTTAGAGGCTCTTACGTATGGTCCCCGATACATCCCCAGTGCACCTAACAACCCGCCCACTCCTACATGAGACTCCAATGATGCAGGGTCCCCGATCGGACCCCTGCAGGGTCCCCACATTAACCCCTTGCTGCGGGGGTCTCGATCGGGACCCCCTCAGTGGGCCTACATTAACCCCATGCTGGCACTTATGGGGTTATTTTTAGGGTTCTAATTGTCCAATGAGGGTCTTTATAGATGCTTATGGGACTGATGGGGTTCAATAGAGGCTTATGGGTGTCTCTATAGACCCCCATAAGAGATGGGGTTAAATAGACTTAGATGGGGTTAAATAGGCTTAGATTGGGTTAAATAGGCCCAGTTAGGGTTAAATATATTCTGTTAGAGTTGAATTGGACTAGTCAGGGTTAAACAGGCCCAGTTAGGTTTAAATCGGTACTGTTAGGGTTAGATATGCCTAGTTAGGGTTAAATAGGCCTAGATAGGGTTAAATAGGTACTGTTAGGGTTAAATATGCCTAGATAGGGTTGAATAGGCCTAGTTATCTTTAAATAGGTACTGTTAGGGTTAGATAAGCCTCGTTAGGGCTAAATAGGTACGGTTAGGGTTAAATATGCCTAGGTAGGGTTAAATAGGCCTCGTTAGGGTTAAATAGGTACTGTTAGGGTTGAAAAGGCCTAGTTAGGGTTAAATAGGCCTAGTTAGGGTTAAATAGGTACTGTTAGGGTTAATTAGGTACTGTTAGGGTTACATAGGCCTAGTTAGGGTTAAATAGGCCTAGTTATGGTTAAATAGGTACTGTTAGGGTTGGGTAGGCCTAGTTAGGATTAAATATGCCCAGCTAGGGTTAAATAGGTACTGTTAGGGTTAAATAGGCCTAGTTATGGTTAAATAGATACTGTTAGGGTTAAATAGGCCTAGTTATGGTTAAATAGGCACTTTTAGGGTTGAATAGGCCTAGTTATGGTTAAATAGGCTTAGTTAGGGTTAAATAGGTACTATTAGGGTTAAATAGGCCTAGTTAGGGTTAAATAGGTATTGTTAGGGTTAGATAGACCTAGTCAGGGTTAAATAGGTACTGTTAGGGTTAAATATGCCTAGTTAGGGTTAAATAGGTACTGTTAGGGTTAAATAGGCCTAGTTAGGGTTGAATAGGAATAGTTAGGGTTAAATAGGTACTAATAGCATTGAATAGGCCTAGTTAGGGTTAAATAGGCCCAGTTAGGGTTAAATAGGTACTGTTGGGGTTAAATAGGCCTAGTTAGGGTTAAATAGGTACTGCTAGGGTTAAATAGGCCTAGTTACGGTTACATAGGAGTAGTTAGGGATAAATATGTACTTTTAGGGTTAAATAGGCACGGTTAGGGTTAAATAGGTACTGGTAGGGCTGAAAAGGGCACAGGGTTGGGTTAATGGGGTATAGTTAGGGTTAATAGCATTGTGCTTAGACTTTTTGTCATGAGGGTCCTGGAGGACCCTAATGGCACTTATAGTGTTATTATAGGGGTTAATTAGTGTCATATAGGGTTCTATATAGAGCCCTATAGGACTAATAGGGTTAAAAAGAGGCTTATGGCGGGTCTGTATAGATCCCCATAAGTGACAGGGTTGGGTTAATGGGGGTTAATGTGAGGTGGCTGGGTTAATTTTAGGTCCCGGGGCGGTACTTTCAGTACCCTCGATGCCGGCCTTAACTATTAGTGTGCTGCGTGCCCTTTAAGGACTCACGGCAGGGAATTTTAACTTTTTAATTGCAGTGGGGGCCCCACTGTAAGGGTAAAGGTGGGGACATTGCGGGGTCCCCGATGGAATGGGACCCCCAGCATGGGGTTCATGTGGCCACACTGCGGGGGTCCCGATTGAGACTCCAGCAGCAAGGGGTTAATGTGGGTACCCTGCAGGGGTCCGATCAGGGCCCCTCATCATTGGTGTTCACGTGGGGACACAGCAGGGGTCCGACTGGGACCCCTGCAGCAGGGTTACTTCTTGGGAGGCAGCGAGAGCACTCGCAGCTTTGAGTACTGTCAATCATGACAGTCTCAACTCCCATTGGCAGATAGTGAGCAGTAGCTGCATCCTTGCACTCGCAAGCACAGCTCTGCTTACATCAGAAACCTGAGTTTCTGAAATCGGAAGTCGGGCAGCGTGACTCGGCCTTGGATAATTGAATAGCCTCGGAAACGGAGGGGAAACACAGGTCACAGCTCACTCGCTGACATCCGACCCTCTGCGAGTGAGCTGGCAATTGAAAGAGGCTGTATATTTCTGCATGGTCCTGTTACTTTGGTGACTGTGCTTCTTGTAAATTGATACCTGTTGAGTAAACTATGGAAACTGATTGACTGAGTCTGCCTGTTTTGCAATAGGTGATTGATATGTGCACATGCACTTGGCACATGGTGGTGAGGTTCATTTTGTGAATGCTGCAGGATTTTAATATGTTTTGCTTGTGTATTTTCTTTGATTGAGGCCAGATGCATAACTATATGATATTAATTGTAGTAATGAACCTGTGTTCCACCTGAGTGAACCTGAATACATAAGAAGATGGCTAAAGCAAACCTCAAGTGTTGGGGGTAATCATTGTACTGACCACAAATGTATTGGGCATTGTGTCATATGTTAAGGTGTTAATTATCCCATACTGATTGACAACACATGTATGATGTTTTTAATTATTACACATGAATGTTGCTTTTGACATACATCATATTAAATATTAATTTCACACATATAATATGGCATTATATATCAGGGCATACAAAGGATTTTTGTTGAGGGAGGTTATATTATTATTTGTAGGGAATGTGAGAATGTGTTGCCCCCTGGGGCTCTGTACTTCAAGTAGGTGTGACTTAGTGAGTGTTGGGTGTCATTATTTAATAGTGTGAACCGGTATTTGTAATTTACATTTTCATTTAGTTTATTTTTCTTTAATATGGTTGTAAAGAATTATTGTGTGCTTTAGGATGTGAGGGCTTCAATTTTATTTTATTAGAGTCCTGAAAAATGCTTCTTTAGTCTATTTTTACCGGGACACTTGTAGCTCCTTAAGTGGCTTGTAAGCGGTTTAGCTGTTTATGCGGGAGGATGAGTTTACACATTAAGATTTGTCTCACTGCGAGCACTCGCAGAGCCTTAAAAGAAGATTGTCAATAAGCCCTTCTGAGAGTTATATAATAACACTTTAGGTAAAGTCTCCTGCAGAGTAGGGAACAGTTAAAATGTAGTGATCGTAATGATTTGCTGTGAGTGGAATATAATACCTACATAGCTTCCTATCTTGGACGATTTCCTACGGGTGTCATATAATCAAACCGTATGGTTACATTTTGTATGACCTGGGGTTTAACAAACAATTACTCCAAAAGGTTGTACTTTGTGAAAAGGGTTGTAATAGGTTTGAAATGTTCCTCAAAATAGGACAGGAGTTTCTGTTTGGAGATAATGAGATTCTGGGCATGTTTTGGTGTCTTTGGAGATGTTTAATTGGACAGTCATTTTGGGCATACGAAAGAAGCAAATCAGATTCCACTGGAGCCAACTATGGTTCCACGGCTAATATACTTTGCAAAACACTGTGCAACAGGATGACTTTTTGGAAACACTGTACAAGAGTATGAAGTGTTAGACACCTATTGGTGATTTCGAATCTTAGTACTTAATCACAAGAGAGTAAAAAAGGAATGGAGAGGTTCATCTAGAGTTCTCCAATCCATAACATTTAACACATTTCATCCAATATGTGTCGCAGAGAGAGAGAGAGAGAGAGAGAGAGAGAGTATATCATTATTGGTTAATTGGCATTCTTCTTTTACAGATACAGCCAGGCTAAATAGAAAAAAAAAATCACACTTAAAGTTTTAGACATGAAAATTGTTTATTAAGCCATCTGTCCAAACAAAGCACTATCTCAAGATTCAATAAGCTTTACAGAGGCTGTGGTATACTTTGAGTTGCATAGTTGTTTTCTATGGAAAGAAAATTGCCTTTGCAACATCATTTACAGAATTTTGGTCATAGTTTCCTCCTACACACACAACCTTGTTAAATCCCCAAGGATATGGGGACATGTATGGAGAAACCATCACAGGAACTGTATATCATGACTGTTTTTTGATATCCCCTCCAGGTTTCCTTCGTACTCATTGTGGAAGAAAATAAATTGCGTAAAATGTGCTGCAGTCTTGATGGAGTCTAATCCCACCCCACAGAAATAGGCAACGTTGTTTATTTGATGATAGCCCGCTATAAAAGCACCCAACTGTTTCACTGTATGCTTCAAATACACATGTACAACAATTATCATCCCCAGTTCTGAGATCGGAAACATTCTTCACAATAACAGGTCTCAATTTGCACTCAGGAAGAACTGTGTATTATAAAACAGCAATTAACAGTTTAACAACCCATATCTTTTCAGCAGCCAAATCCTGAGTGATGACAGATAAGGAGATGCACAATGTTCTTGCATTTTTTTACATTTTACGTCTAGCATTTTAATTTTCATGTAACAATTCCTGAAGTAGCAGACAACTTGTCTTGTCTTGTACACTCACAGTACAGAGAAGTTGCACAAGGCAAAGCTGAATGTACAGTTTAGTCTTGCAAGTCTGGACACCATGTATAATTTTTCACTCATTTTGCAGGTCTTTGTTTATTATTAGAACACACTGCCCTTTTCTTGATGACAGGATTTCACCATACCCCTGAGCAGCTGATTAACTGAAGGATATGTTGTGTAGAGACAAAGATTTTGAATGCAGGTAAGAACAAATAGTCTAGTTTGATTATGCTATCAAAAAAAGTTAAAGCTTAATCCTCACCACACTATTTTTTTTTTCAAGATGCACAGTTTCTTATCACAAAGAAGGCTTTCCTAGGAATCATGACAGCATATAGTGTCCCTGTTTGTACTACTAATTTATTAATCAACTATTACACTCTGTAAAATCTCACAAACCTGCTCCTGCAATCACATCTGCAGTAGTTTAGAGGCGTTTGGCACTCAATGTGGTAACATGAGCTAATCTCATTGGACAAAGAATTGATCAATTTATATGGGTACTGTGCACCACTGCTAGAGTGATTGCTGGAGCTGGTCTGTGTGAGATGACAATTAGGAGATACAGTGAAGTGTTTACTCTGTGTGGAAAGGTTTTTTTATGCTTTTAGACAAAGCAAAAACAAAATGGGTTATGTTTTAACTCTCATTCCCAAATTAGTACACAGAATATTTAGCTGCTGTCTTTACTGAGTACTATGAGTATTCTGGACTTCTAGGTGCATGCAGGTGTGCCCAAATTTCCTTCTATTTCATAGCTTTGTTTGAGGTATCCAGCTAAAAGGAAGGTTTGGTGTAGTGACTTTGCCCCAATGCAAAAAAAGAAATATTGCCCCCAGGTTTCAACTCACTTACTGACCCTCCCAGGAAACCGTTCCATAACAGCTACTCTTCCTAAGACCCCACCCTACAAATGCACTCCTCCCCTAGACTCTTTCCCATAGCTGCTCCCCCCAAGACCCCTTTTCCTAGTTGTTCCTCTTTTCATAGCTGCTCCCCTTATCTTCTGCCTGCATGAAGCCCTGCCTGCAGCACAGTTCCAGGACGTGCATGCTCCACTGTCTGGCATCATCCTCTACGGCGTGGGGGTGGGGTGCTGGTGAGGCCAAGAAGGACCACTGTGGGGAGTGTTGACCCTATATTATACTACAGAAATATATATACACAGTAGATACTCAGTTAACCGGCACCCATGGGGATTGGTTGATGCCGGATAAATATAGTTTCTGGTTGCTTGAGTGTTACTATTAAAATAAGCCTAGAGTAGCTGCACATTGGATATTCTGCTAAGTATATTTGTCATTTAGGCCTGTTTTAGCAGCAGCAGCTTTCACTCCTAACTTGCACACAGGTACGTTCGGCTGGAGGGAGCGTTACTAAACCCCGGGGAATGTAACGCCAACACTGCACTGGCTCAGTCACTCATGCCTGTCTCCAGGTAACATTGAATTGCAGAGACGGACAGTGAATGAAGTTTAGGTGCCTGTAAGCATTTTGTGGCATGTCAACCTGGCTCCTGGCATTTGTTGAGCCCTGTAAATTTATTTTCTTATTTAAAGTACAGTATTCAATTTTTTTTTTATTGCTTGAGAGTTCTGGTTGCTTAAGTTCCGGTAAACTGAGAGTTATGTACAAGTATACATACATATATATACAGTATCTCACAAAAGTGTAAATATTTTATTATATCTTTTCATGTGACAACACTGAAGAAATGGTACCCTACTACAATGTAAAGTAGTAAGTGTACAGCCTGTATAACAGTGTAAATGCTTTCCATTCAAAATAACTCAACACACAGCCATTAATGTCTAAACTGTTGGCAACAAAAGTGAGTACACCCCTAAGTGGAAATGTCCAAATTGGGCCCAAAGTGTCAATATTTTGTGTGGCCACCATTATTTTCCAGCACTGCCTTAACCCTCATGGGCATGGAGTTCACCAGAGCTTCACAGGTTGCCACTTCCAATCCTCCATGATGACATCACAGAGCTGGTGGATGTTAGAGACCTTGCGCTCCCTCACCTTCCGTTTGAGGATGCCTCACAAATGCTCAATAGGGTTTAGGTCTGGAGACATGTTTGGCCAGTCCATCACCTTTACCTTCAGCTTCTTTAGCAAGGCAGTTTTTGAATGTTGAGTATTTGTGGTCATTATCATGTTGGAATACAATGAACTGTAGCTCCCCAGTGCCGGCAGCACTCATGCAGGCGCAGACCATGACACTCCTACCACTATGCTTGACAGTAAGCAAGACACACTTGTCTTTGTAGCTCTCACCTGGTTGCCGCCACACACGCTTGACACCATCTGAACCAAATAAGCTTATCTTGGTCTCATCGGACCACAGGACATGGTTCCAGTAATCCATGTCCTTAGTCTGCTTGATATTCAGCAAACTGTTTGCACGCTTTCTTGTGCATCATTTTTAGAAGGCTTCCTTCTGCGACGACCAATGCCGACCAATTTGATGCAGTGTGCAGCGTATAGTCTGAGCACTGACAGGCTGACCCCCCAACTCTTCAACCTCTGCAGCAATGCTGGCAGCACTCATACGTCTATTTCCTAAAGACAACCTCTGGATATGACGCTGAGAATGTGCACTCAACTTTTTGGCCGACCATGGCGAGGCCTGTTCTGAGTGGAACCTGTCCTGTGAAACCGCTGTATGGTCTTGCCCACCGAGCTGCAGCTAAGTTTCAGGGTCTTGGCAATCTTCTTATAGCCTAGGCCATCTTTATGTAGAGCAACAATTCTTTTTTTTTCAGATCCTCCGAGAGTTCTTTGCTATGAGGTGCCATGTTGAACTTCCAGTGACCAGTATGAGAGAGTGTGAGAGCGATAACACCAAATTTAACACACCTGCTCCCCATTCACACCTGAGACCTTGTAACACCCTCTCACAGAACTCACCCTGTACTCTGCTGTCATCCAGCCCTTGCTCTCTCACCTGTTCCCTGATACACATTCCCAGTGTGCTGAACTGCTCCACACTGCTACCTCTTGGAGCTTTAATAGAAAATCTCTTTTTTAAAAAGGCATAAACCAATTCCCAGCCAAGGGGAAGGTGTGGCCAAGGAGGCCCAGGGGAAGCTATGGTGGGTTGGACCAAGTGTAAAAAATTACACCACCTGCACCACTGGCAGCTCCGCCCCTCATCTGTTGCTAGTTGCAAATTGGATGCCTCAAGAAAAGTTCAGTCTACCACCATAACATGCTGCTTTTTGTCACTGTGAAAGCTTTATTAACCAATCTTACATTTCCATAATTTTTCTGGACAGCTGTGTGTCAGAGGACATTTGACCAAGTATAACAAAATGACCTTTGACAAACACAATTAAATTAAATGCGCTCTGTTTATCTCAAGATTTGAGAAATCATATATTAAAGGTATATGAACGTTTCATGGATTATGAATGCCTTTGAGTAAACACCCCTGAAAATCCAAGCTAAATTAGCATAACTTCATAATTTATTTGTGGCCAATCAGAGGCAGGTACACCAATGTAGCAGTATATGGGGATTCAGTCTCTGCAGCAAAGTATCATGGAATTAGTAGTCTTTTGTTCCGTATTGATGAGCTTGACTGCATAAGCAACAGAGCTCGAAATTGCTGCTCTTTCTCTCCTTAGCCTGTCAGAACTCAAACTTCAAACTGACATGGGATCCCAGAGTGGAGGTAGAGAACTTAGCCCGTCAGAGCCCAGAGCTCTGCTGATTGGCTAAGGTGCCCAGAACCACTGTGAACGTATGATATGGGGAAAGGTTGGGTTAAAGCCCCCACCCGCCTGAACACCCCTGATTGGTAGGTACAAGGTTTCTACATAGGGGGTAGTGGAAAGGCAGAACAAAAGGGACTGAAAATTAATTAATAACATTTCTTGAAATGTTAAATACCTGCTAAGGCTAAAATGAAAACCATGAAATTCAGCAAACTTCTATATATCTTTAATGTAGGAGTTGTCCTGCCTAGGAGTTTGTAATATTCCCAAGAGAAATATGATGTCATAAGGAAGAAATTTTAGTGGTTGCTTGGTCAGTGCACACCTCAACGTCTAGCTACCATGGACAATGTGTTTATAGAAGGTAATCACCAAAGGAATATGTTGATTATTTTAGCATTTAGCATCTTGCTTAATGTCTCAAATAATAATCTATAGTTAAGAAAAATCTCCAATTTAGGCAAAAAATCATTGTAATACAGGAAAAAGTCCTTATCTTTGACAAATATCTAGAATGATTCATATCTCATTATTATTACTATCATCATTATTAATGTTTAGTTATAAAGGACCAAAGGTTTCAACAGTGTCATTAAATACACTGAGAGAACAAATATTAAAGGAATATAGCAATGCAAAGACAATACAATGCAATCATAAAATATACAATCTTATGCAACATTAGGATCTTTCTCTGTTTATTGGTACATTTCAGTTTAATCAGTGGTATGGCCCGATGAAAGGACATTATATCAGTAGTGTATGACATTTTCTCTCTTATCAAATAACCCAGAATGCAAATAGTAGCTTTTTGTACAGGAAAGCTGTAGTGGCCCAAGCCACAGTCTCTGCTGGACCCTAGATGCATTTATGCTACGTTGGTGGAAGTTATGTGCATGAGAGGAATGTTTTCTGAAGAACAGTGGATGCATCTATTGATGCAAACTTCCTGCTTCTGTGAGGGGGGAATGGTGTGGTGTTAATTCATCCAATTATCTAACAAAACCCGCTGACATCTCCCTGTCCCTCCTCTCCCACCCCTTGACCCCCTGATAGATTTTTTAAAAAAAACAATCCCTATGACCCACCTCTTAGGAAGTGATGTAACAAACACAAAATAGATGCCATTACTCTTAGACCATGTCTTCAAAAAATCTTATTTTTCAAAAAAATGTTTTTATGTCCATGGCTCACACAACTGTTAATGAGCTTAGTTTCTTACATACTTCACAAACAAGTGTCTTTTTTTCTTGAAGTACAGTGGCCCTTTAAACAATACCTTTGAGGAACTACACTTAAATATAGGAAATTAAATTTCACAGCAACTATTTTACACCTTTTATATGCGAACATGTTGGTATAGAATATACCTTTTTGGTTTCTGCCGTCCAACTTACTGAGGTGGGAGGTAACGTTGAATACAAATGAGGCTTCTGCCTGTCCAATGTGCATGTGGTGTTTCAAAACATCAGTTCTTTCAACAGGAGCATTGATTCAGTTTAAAAGAATAAACACTTCTGAATAACAGTCAGCTTTATTAAATTGCTATTCAGCCATTTGAATAGGGCTCTATATAAAAACACAGCAAAAAAAATTAAATACCTTTTTAGTTAGTTTTATCCAAAAGCAAGGTCTTCACTAACTAAAAACTTCTGTAAAAAAATATGCTCTGTGCTTATATAGAGCCCTATTCAATTGGCCAAATCACAATTTAATAAGGCTGAGTATTGGCTGAATAATAGAAAACGGGACCCTGCATTAAAAATGCACATAAAGGTTAAATGGCCACTTAATTCAGCACAATTTGGATAACATCACTGTAAAGATCTCTTAAAAGCATATTGGCATATTTTTTTTTAAATCAAATCAAATAAAATCTGTGTTTATATGTGTAACAGACTGCTGACAGGCTAGACACGCAGCTACCTTGTACTGAGCAAAAAAAAAAGAAAAAGTTAACCATTAATAAATCCATTTTCACATAGCATGGGATGCTGGAATCCCCTAAACAGGTCAATAAAGGGTTAATTGCTCAGTGCAGTCCTGAGTGCAGGGAAAAACTGCTATCAATCACTCTCGCCATCTGTTATTAAAGGCATACATATGTTTCCTGGATTATGAGTGCATCTGATAGAGGAGAATCAGTAGTGTATACAAATATTTTTTGCATGAAAAAATACCAAAATAAACATTTACAAACTCACCCTGATCTTTGCTAAATCTTTTCAATTTGAAAGCTGATGCTTTTGTCAGTTGTATCATAATCTGGGGTTGCTGTGATGCAAAGCAGCAATCCAGTACAAGTACTTCCTTTGAAAGGTCAAACTGTATACTTAGATACGTTTCCTCTGGGTGTGCAAAGCTGGTATTTACTCTCTAGCCTATAAATTTGTAAGTACACAGAACTTTTCCATATAACACATGTTTTTCTGATAGTCACTGCCTGTTTCTTACCAAACATTTGAAACCCAGGAAATTTCTATATACCTTTAATCATGCAACAGCTAGTAGACAGGATAGACTGTGTTATGTAAACAGACTTACAACTTTAGATTTTTTTAACTGTGTAATAAAAAGCAAACATTTACAACCTTGTGCTCTTTTACACCATTAAGAGCAGTTATAGTGAGGTAAATGGCCCTTTTTAACTTGTAAAGGTTATGTTTATTTAATAATTTGCTTTCTAAAATAATTTGCCCACTATCAAGCTTAGTAATTTAAAATACTAAAATCAAAAAATATACATTGTAGGTATCTACAATGTAAATTTGAAGTATGCATTACAGAGAGATAATTAAACCGTGTTTACTGAACATTTAATAGAAGTCTGGTTCAAAAAGGATCTCTACTTAAACAGAATATGCTGGAAATCATATGGGAACTTCAAGGTTTAACCATTTGTTTACTGAAGTAAGCTCCCATCCCCAGCCTTCTTATAAATAAAAACAGAGGTGCAGTTAGAAGTCAGTCTTCCGTTTCACTTGCAAAGGTGCAGCTACCTCATCTGTGTGGAAATTGCTATGTTATGGGATTTTCCATTGCTCTTGGCAACTTGTATTTTCGAACTTGTCATGGAGGAAGGAAAGACTAAGAAGCTAATTCTAGATGTAGCACTAAAGAGAAAATGTATTTTATTATAGGTATTTTGTAGCCTTAGGCGTGAGAGCGATGCCAAGTAATTAATTACTGTGGACATTTAACAGACCCAGCTTTAACATGAACATTATGCCTGAGGGCCTGTGAAGCCACAGAATGCCAGTCTAGTAGTCCTGCAGCCCTATTAAATTCCCCCAACATTGGAATCAGTAGCTCGTAACGTAGACTGCAAGCCTTGCGGCCATTAAATAGGCCTCGTAAAGCAACCCGTCAACGACTTACGGGGTAAGGGCGAGAAAAGGCTATGGGGCATGGAAAATTGAACTGCGAGACAGCAAATCCTTTGATCTGTCAAGCCCGTAACTGTTACATTTCCAATCACGGCATTAAATTGCAATGAATTCACTGGCGTTCAACCCTGTAACCCGCAAATGGAGCCAAAAGGCAAACAGGTACCAGAGAGCAGCCGCTAGTGGGTTAAAGTCCTATCCATAGCACTGTAAATGCAAATACACACACACTACCGCACTTATAATAAAAGGGAAAGTGATGTTAGGTATTTCATGTTTAATTTCCGTGCTATATGGATCCTGGCAATCAATGTGTTAATACATATAATAGAACTCGCATGGACTGGAATATCATATTTACGGCTTTATGAATATTGCATTATTTCAGGAATGTGGGTCCGATCGAGACCCATAATTGAAGCCCGTAAGATTTTTAATTTTTCAGTGATGTAATGATGACGATCTCTGTTGCCATTGGCTCCGTCTAAACCCGTAACTAAGGTTTGACTAATTGATCATGTTCACAGCCGTGCATCCAACTTTCGAAAAATGGTTTACAGGTTTGCGTCTCAAGCCCGTAACTCACGTCATGTTCTAATTCAATAGCTCTGTAACACAGCCAAATTGCAAGCCTGCCGCCCTTGCGGGCTTGCCGATGCCGTTACGGGCTTTTAATTTAATCGGGCTGCTGGTTGTTATGCAGCATTTGCTCTTACAAAAATAGAACTTTCAGTTATAAGCTCTTCAAGCAAATAGTTGCTTTTCCATTTACTTATTCTTAAAGAGTTATTTACTTATGCCTGTAAATATTTGAAAATAAACAGATTAGTACACTATAAATAAACATAATACAATATATTTTTCAGATGAAAAAATCATATGTACTAAAAACAGTACACTGTAAATACTTTTTTTCTATCTGCAGCTCGAGGCTACAGTACTTTGTTTTTGTCTTTATTCTGGGTGGTCCAACAGTGCAGTTCTGAAAGTGTATGTTGGCAGAAAGATCGAGAATGCTTAAAAGTGTCCACCCACACAATTTCTGCCTTGTAAATTACTAAATGACCCCTGGTCCCTCTTCTCAGTAACACTCTTTTTAAATCACAAATACTTTAGGAGCAGTATTAATAAATGAAGAATGACAAGGGTTGACCAGGTTCATGCAAATGACTTATCTTTTTTTTAAAAAGGACATTACAGTTTCCACAGTGTCAGTCAAAATAATGAAGCTTGGTGATAGTGTGAAATGAACCAGTCAACATACACACACCATTAATATAGTGCAGATTTGTACAGAACACTCATATCAATGAGTTCCAACGGGTATTGTTAAAGTGTCTAATACATCCATGAGTTTATTCATTTTGTCCGTTATTGGAACTTTTTAATACAATGTAACCCCTTTTTAGTTATGCCTCACAAAGGTCTACTGTATGTGTCCAGTTGTATAAGTTACCTTGTTTTTAGTGCACACTATAATGCTTTTTTGTGAGATAACAATAGCACTAATTTCAACCTGTCATATAAATACTGCATATTCAATATTGATTGATTTATTTAAAGGCATCATTTCTATGCTTTCCTTGTGTGTTGTTCTTTAGACTCACTGGACTTGTTAAGACTGACAATTTCTGTGTGGAGAAAGAAAAGATAATTCAGAGTGCACTTACATGTCTCAAGCAGGCCAAGATACCTGTTTATCCATAGAACTACTCAATATTTCCGCTGTAACTAAGGATTCTGGGTATTGACATGCAAATGAGGCTTAAAACGTACCACAACTATGCCACAGACCCACTAACATGGAAATTATATTTTTTAAATGTTTTGCATAATAACACTTACTCCCACTAGATGGCAATAACAAGTATAGTATAGTATGATATTTCCCATATACTGTATATGAAATAACAAATAATGCTTCAATAGAATATACTATATCACTGTGCAGTGTAATTGAGCAATGACCCTTTTCTCTGTAGTGAGAGGAGATGAAACAAGAGAGAGCACAGGCAAGGGGAGCAGGCAAGGGGAGCAGAGAAAGGTTGTAGAGATAAGAAACAGATTAAAGGATATAAGAGATTGCGAAAGTAGAAAGATAAGAGAAAGAGAAGATAAACTAAGGATGGATAGGAGAGGGAAGAAAATATATATTAAGGAAGAAAGGAGCAAAGAAAGAAGAGGTCAGTAAAAATAAATTAAGATGAGGAGAGCGAGGGGAGCAAGTATATAGAGAAAGTCAGGACAGGTAAGTAACATAGGTAGAAGTCATGTCATACCATATTGTAATGACGGGCACCAGGTTATACATCTGTATATCACAAATGTTTGTAGCATACTAAAATGATTCTATTATCCACTATTATGTCATATTTCTATTGCTTGTTCCTTTTTTCATTACTACTAATATTGTATTTTATTATTCCCCTGAAATAACCTACAATTAAATACAAGCAGTGCAATATATGTAACCGTGTAGAATACACCTAATTACGTTTGAGACTGTAAACTCTGCTGAGCTGGACTTCTGCTACTGTGCGTGTCTCATCTGTTACATCTGGGTGTCTGATTCTATTATGTAAAGGAATATGAAACCCAATTACAAATATATAGAATATATTGTCCTATATAGATGATGCACCCTGTGTGGTTACAATGCACAATAGAACAGACTATTAACATAATAACAAAGTAATAGTAACTAATGTTGAAAATAGTCTTTATTCCATGAAGCGTAATTATTTTAGATCTCCATTAGAGGACCAACACACAATGAAAAACAAATATCTGTTTGAAAACTTTAATCTGACTTAGGGCATAATTAAGCAGGAAAAAAAGTCTCACATGTAGTTTTTAATTACATTGTTTTGTGGTCGTTATATGTGTGTGAGAAAGCCTTTACATTTCTGGAGAATTATTGTTGCAGTGAATGATGCAAGGTGTCTGCTTCTGAACCAGTAAGAGGGACTGAGCCATGTGTTTATTTCAATCTTACCTAATTATCTTAACAAAGACCCAATGTTCCTTCATTCCCTACCGCTCTCTCTTCACTGATACCAAAACACCCCCCCTCGCAATTCAGCTCTGAGGAAGTCATCTAACAAACACAAAATGGATTCCTAAACTCATAAACAGAGTCTTGAGAAATTTAGATTTTCCAGAAAAATACTTTAGGTCCATGGGTTACACAGCTGCTAATATTGACAGTTTGGTACAGACTTGACAAACAAGTGTCATTTTTTCAACTGTAATGTGTACTTTTTAAACATTTTGGCTAGAAATGGAAAGTAATTATGAAAATTCTGTCTAGGGCAGCACATTTTCCGGGGGCAGCAGGCTGCCTTGAAATATGTGTGTGTATATGCACAGAAATATCTATATGCAGTGACAATGGTGTGCCTGGTATTTTCTGACATGCCTCATACATACATAAACACACATAAACTTATGTTTTGAAATATAGAAACGGAAAAGTGGGGCTAACAAATCTTGGACCGCATAAAAATGAAATACATCCTTGCTTCAATTTATATAAAATGTATACTGAAGTGGAAAAGTAATTCAGACTGAATATATATATATATATATATATATATATATATATATATATATATATATATATATATTTATATATACACACACATATATATATATATATATATATATATTATATATAATTAAAGAGCACTATGAAATAATACATTTTACAGTTGAATACAGTGGAATCACAAGAATCCACTGTAGTGACCATTTGATGTAATAAAGTATTCATAATAATACCTATGGATAGCTTTGATTTATACATTTTAAGCTCAAATTCTTAACTTATATTCTTTTTTTGCTGTATTTACACATTGAACCTTTGAAGAGAAGTACAAAGATAATCTGTATACAATGCTATGCTATATCTTCTGGTCTTAACAAGTTGACATCACAATAGTAAGTATATGTCAGAGGCATTTAAAGATGTCATGTAATGTTAGCTAAGCAGATTATCATTAAAAACCTCAAGCAAATTATTTTGTTTTTGAATCTACCACAAACTTATTTGGTCTTGTTTTTCCATTCTGTAGTTTTGTAATAGGAATAACAGCCCATGGGAAAATATGCAGCACAAACATGAACTACCTCCAAGGAATCCCTTAAATAGTTTTACATGTACAAGGGAAAGCAAATACCTCCAGCAATTGGGAAACAGAGTGAATGGATTATTTGGCTCATTGTCCGGATTCCTATTTACTTGGCAATTTTTATGTACAAATAACACAATTTCTACTTTATATTCCCACATATTTTATTCTTAGGTGCATACCATTCTCTCACACATGAGGTTTTTTTATAATTTAATTTTTGAACACACAATATGATACTATACTTATGAAAAATGGATGTATAAAGACCCTTTTGCTTTTAAGTGCACATTTTATCTAAAATATAAATACATTTCAAAAGTTATAGACTAGTAAATCACCTCAATATATTAAAATATAATCAAATTGACTTTAGATGGTATAGGCCATTTTGATTCTTATCTTCCATCAAGCCTATGTTTCTTTGAGAAAAAAAATGTAAACAAATACTGAAATACTGAATACTTCATAATAGTTTCTATCACTCATCTTATAATTAACAAGGAAAGCAGACAATATATGGTAGACTCGGGCTGTTCTATTTATACAGACACTAATAACTAGTTAGAAGGAGTGAGAGGGGGAGAGACAGAGAGCACACAGAGCGCACAGAGCGCAGAGAGAGGGCAGAGCGCGAGACAGAAGACAAAAAGAGGGCAGAGAGAGAGTGCACACAGAAAGAGAGGGTGCAGAGAGAGAGGGCACAGAGAGATACATTGCACAGAGAGAGACAGCGCAAAAAGAGACAGAGGGCTCATAGAGAGAGAGGGTGCATGGAGAGAGAGAGAGAGAGAGAGCATGGAGAGGGCACACAGAGGGCACAGAGAGAGAGAGGCAATACAGAGAGAGAGACAGAACAGACAATTCAACATAGCATGTGATACCGTCATTTATGATGTGGAAGTTACTAATCCCTAAATAACAGACTGTCTGGGTTCTGAGTACTGCTTTGGGAAACATTATTTACCGGAGTACTGTGAGCATCACTTAGCTTATAACTCACTTTCTACACTAGCGACTTGCCCGTCAAAAAATGATGGCAATAAAATTATAAGGCAGGTAAAGCTGTTTGACACACAATGTAAGGCTTTTAGTCCTCTGAGTACCTTCAGCGCTCATTGCGAGCCTCTCCCCTCATGTACTTTTGGTCATCTGAGCACCTTTGGTGCTTATTGCAAGCCCCGCGCTGAGTGCCTTTGGCGCTCATTGCGAGCCTCTCCCCTGCTCTTTTTTTTTTTAGCATAAATATATTTTTTTATAATAATTAATTAAATATAAAATAAAACAATATACTTTACTATTTGTAATTAATATATGCAGCAAGCAATATCCTGAAGAGCTAACAATCTCTTTAGATTTTCCTGCAGCATACAATGTACATTTGGACTGTTGCTGACCTGAGGTGTAAGTGTCAGCAATGTGACAAGTGTGCAGTATAAATAGGCTGCGTGCGCGAGGCCAAACCGTTTGTTTAGTTGTGTAAAGAGCCCTTTTAGAATAGTAATGTTATTAGTTGCAAGTTAGTGTTGTAAAATGGCTGTGAATGTCTATGTGTTATGCGGGTCTGGAGAATTTTCTGTGTTTCCTAATAGTGTATTTTGTACCTCATACGTTCCTGGGTAAAAGTCTTCTGTGCCTGGCGGTGTTTTGCGCGGTTACGGGTCGTGTAGCCTCGTTTTCGTTTTTTTGGTCCGCTTTTGTTGCTTAGGCGATTTTCGAGTGCAATAGTTTTTAAATTGTTGCAGAACTTTTTCAAAGTGCTACAGGTCTCACATTGTGTATTGTGTAATTGAGATTTCTGTTGATGTGTAGTCCGGTGGTTTGTAGGGATGAGGGCCTTCAACGCCCACTGTCTAAGTCGTACAGGGTCGTAGGGATTGTCGCTCATTGCCTGGCTGCAACCAGCCCGGAGTTTTAATATTGCGTTACCAATGTTTATTGGCAACTATATATGTGATTTTTCAACCATCACATACCTAATTACATTCAGAATAAGTTTGACCAACTCAAGTCCTCAATGATTTGAGCCAGGCCAGGTTTGTGAGCACCAGTAAGTAAATAAAAATGTTTGAACCAACGATTGCCACACTGGTGCTTAAATAAGATACCCGGCGTGATACTGACCCTCTAGTACTGGTGTTGGATAAACCTGATCTAGACCACTGTCACTGACGTATTTTATGTACAAAACAAATTATCATAAGAATGTGTGGGTTTGACCTCTTAGTCTTAGGATTTGTTGTAAAATAAGAATGACTGTATTATCATTTATTTTAAATAAACAGGACTGAAATACAAATATTTTCTTTTTTCAAACTCCCTACATTAGTGTTTTAAAATAATACAGAATACCTTAGCAATGAGTCCTGGTCCTTTTCAAGCTAGGATGTCAGGAATAAGGCATTGCAGGCTGTGTGTCTGTCTGTATGTGATTAAATACCAGGATTCTTAGTTAATCTGATAATTTGACTTCATGATGGGAAATAGATGAAATTGAAAGAGTTAACTTCACTTAAAGCAAAAAGAAATGTTTCCCTAAGGTAACACAAGTGAGCATACTTTGATGCCTGGCCCCATTTAGGTATGCATCTGCAGGGCTTATGCTAAGACAGCCAGTGTTATGTTTGTTGTGGGCAGGTGAAGTGTATTCTGTTCTAGATATGAAGAATGGCTCTTGTGAGTGTTGTGTAAAGAAAACTGCGAAATATAAAAAATGGAGAAGGTTAATTTACCTGTAAATAGAGAATTAGAAAGCAAGGCTCCTCACATTTATATTACATTTATCATTGTGGGCTGTCACACTTGTTCATGATTGAACTACTAATGTGTTCAGTCACTGCTGTCTTCAGACAGAGGCATGTGTTGTAGGCAAAATTCAGCATAACGGGTAATAGTTTTTTTGTTGGAGCTGTCACATAATATAAAAAAAAAAGATTTATTCAGTGAAATTTTCATGAATGCTAAGGATGCATTACACGTATGCAGTAAAAAGAAGAAATCTACTGTGAATTAAACTTATATTGGTTATAATTTTGCAAAAATATGTCTCTCAGAAGTAGGTATGAAATGAATTTCTGTCCAAAACCTGTTGGCGGGCATTCATCAATAAACATGTTTAATTAATGAGTAGTTACCGTCCTATAATAAATAAAATATGATCATAGCATGTAAAGTTAAATTTGATACCAAGGCAAGAAATTCTGAATGCCATTTTATTTTAGAAACAAAAGTTCTTTATTTCTTATAAAAATAAACTGAACTGTGCATGCCACAATGGTACTCCGTAATAAAATAAATAAAAAATATGTGGTATCTACCAAACAACTAACAGTCTAACTTAAATTGATACAATGTTACTATACTGTTTAATTTGTAGAAACAAATATTTTCTTTTAATTAGTCTCCGTAGTTTCAGTTTGATTAATTAATATTAAATTATTTTAGAATATGACTTGCTATTTTATGTTTTCTATCCATGACCATATACCTTCCTTTTACCACATTGTGTAAACATTCAGACAGCTAAATATATTACATAATGTTATTTATGGTTAGGATTGTACTATGAACTCTTGAGTACATTAAGGCTGTAGATTGAACGTTGCCCCAAACACACCTCCCTTTTCAGTACTATTGCATCTTAATACTCCACTTATCCATCATTTACTTAGAAAACCAGAAACATCTGTATGACAGCAGCTATTAACCAAAATTCCCAGATGTTCTGCCCATTTTATTTAAATAAACTATTTTGCTTAAATAGTCCTTAAGTCATGACCAAGTTACTTTACTGTTTTTGTCAAATGAAGATGGCTCTACTTACCATTTCTGTACCGCAGCACTTTCTCACATTTCCACTCATTTTTTTACCTTCCAGCTTCATATCATGATCGCTTGTCTTTGCATTACTCTGATTTTGGAAGATACTTCTCTATTGCATTTGATTATATCATTTGATATAAACATTTTAATGGACCACTGTACTACGAAAAAAAATATATATGTATATATATAGTCAGACAGGAAAAATAAAAAAAATATATATTTTAAAGCGACAAAGCAGAAGTTTGAATTATTTTAGGAGAGTAAAGTACCAATAAATTATGATTTTTTGCAATAGAGAGTTATAATAATACTCTCTAGTAACAGAAAAACAGCTCAAGAGATTTTCCCAAATGACTGTCCTTCTTAATAATTTACTGTTGCAGGTAATTTCTCAGGTGTTAGCGAACAGGCAGCCTCTATTGTTGTCACAGAAGTTAACTGCAGCAGGAACCAATTAATCCACTAATGAGGGTAATTAGATAACGAAAACAAGATTGTTCTTGTCAGACGACCTCCTAAGCTCAGTGGCAGTTATTTAAAGTTTTTTTTTTATTATTTCCAATTGTAAATATTCACGTTACTGGTCGTTTACTATTATACCATAATTGGTATCTCTGCCGCGTTCCTTTAATTAGAAAAATAAATGTTAATGTCTCTGCTGGACCAAGGATGCATCCATGATACTTTTGTAAAGTGTGACAATGGCTGTTTCGTTCTGATTATCAAAGAAATCATCTTCACCTCTCCCTCTATGGATAGATAACAAAATACAACCCTCATGTCCCAGTTCTCAGGAAGTGATTAAAAAAATACAAGATGCATTCTATACATAAGAGTCTTCTATAATTCAGTTTTTATCTGAAAATGTTTTTATATTTATTTGTTTTATATATATATTATGTTTATACACAGCTGATAATTAAGTTTTCTTGAGCTACATTGGTCCTTTAATCTCTATATGCAGAATCCCCTATACAGCCTCTGTGCCCTAACTTACATTAAACATTGCTAGTCTTCATACTCAAAAATCCTCATCCTAATACTTCCTGGACTACATTGGTGTTCTCATTCATATCATTCACTTCTCAAAATTCCCTTTCAATCTATACTCTTGACTTTACTCATAAATCCACATGCCGTCAGCCACAATATTTTACTAGTAGGACATGGACCATGATGAGAGGAAAAGCCTCAGCCCTTTATCTCTGTCCCATGGGTCCTAATCCTGATTAATAACTACCAGCTTAATCATTTGTAAATGTAATGGTGAGGTCTACTGACCTGATGCACCGCAGTAGAGGATGATACTATCAAACTGGCATAACGGTGGACAGGTATAGGCAGCTGTAACAGATTAATAGATCGCTACCATGTCATGATGAAGGGGCTTGTGTACCTCAATGAATCTGTGAGCTATACTATATAGGTTCACCCAAGATGAGCAGGTCAAAGCAGAGAGGTCAGACAAATTGTGGTCAACTGGAGAAAGAACTGGCAACCCATTCCAATACATGTGCCAAGTAAACCTTATGGATAAGCACAAGAATTGCCTGGTGTGCTGCTGTCCATCGGGTCACAGAGACTTGGACACAACTGAAGTCTAAACAACAACAACAAGATCTAGTGGGGGCGAGACCTGTACACTAGTAGGCAGTAGCAGGTGATAGGAACAAACCAGCACAATAGTAGACAAAAACAGGCAACTGTAGTAGACTGGCAGACTTAGAATCAAGGGGGCAAGAGGCAGCAGCACAAGAGCAACAGGCACTGTGGTGATGACTGGTTCAGGGAACAGAGCTTAAACAAGAGAATCTGCTAGCGTGAACACAAAGGAACACTAACATCAGGTCCAGTGGAGATGCAGGTGAAGGCATAACTAGTCCAGCAGTGCATTGATTGTTACAGGTGAAGGTCATAGGAAATATGATGCTGTTTCTTTACATTTCAGGCGATTCCCTCACATGTAAGCCAAAGATCAGAGGAGACGATAGGAGAGCTCTTGCAGCACTGTGGAATGTCTGTAGAAGTAACTTTGATGTGGGGCAATGGTAAATCCTGATAGGAACTGATTATTTACCCCACACACTTCAATTTCCTCTTTACGTTTTGGATGTAGCTAGTTATCACTCAAACATCTTCACACACCCAGGAACAATCATTCCAAACATTTCCGATAACACATAGTTACAGTGTGTCCTTAGTTCTGATCATTCCTGGGACCTAAGCCATCAACTTGTAGGAACTCACACACCTTAACATAACCACTGAGACATGTCAGCTATGGTTAACAGTGATACTGAAACATCACACACTAATTCAAACTTAAGGTACAGTGATGGTAAAGTTTCAGGGTTTCAGGGTTATATAGTACTTTCTTAAATTGAATAGCAATCAGACACATTACACAAAGTCAAACTTTCAACAGTGTATGTCTATCTATCTATCTATCTATCTCCACAAAAATAATTGACATGTTGTTGAACAGATGTTTTTAATAAGGTTAATTTATTGGGCTACTGAGTGAAAAATAACCTAAATAAATCACAAAACCGAATACTTATGCTAAATGAAAAACATCTCATCTGGAGATGAGTTATTGCATTCCTTGTGCAGTATTTATATATAAATATGCAGAAAGTGTCTCTATTCAGAAGGGTTCAATTTATAACAAGAGGCAATAACAGTGAACATATCAAGCAATAATTATACCAGTGAAAATGGAACTCACGTTAAACTAAACATTAGCAATATTGAAAAATATAAAATATTACATTTGTAAGCAATCCACTTCCTCTCTCTTCTACTGTCAGTGTAACTACCCTAGCCTGCTAAGGAGTGGGAACATTAATGCATGATCTTTTCTGTACACTACTCCTCTTACTAATACGTACCACACTGCACCATTTTCATGAGCATCTACTTACATCCATATAAAATTCCTGATCCAGCTACAATGACCTACACATTTGACCTGCTCATGATTTATCTAATCTAATAAATATCCTTGTCTCTGGAGTTCTTTACCTCCACAGCCTTTCTCCAAATTGAATGGTCCTTATTTCTTCTAAGTAAGTAGGAGCTAATGTACCATCTAAATACACATGCTTAGCGAGGACAGGATATTCTGCCGACCTTGAAGTCTTGGACAGAAAAAAAACCTACCATCTCAGGTCTTTAAAAGTCTAACAGCCTTATTAAATTGCAATTTAGCCAGTTGAATAGAGCTCTATATAAGCACAGAGCATATTTTTTTACAGAAGTTTTTAGTTAGTGAAGACCTTGCTTTTGAATAGAAGTTCACTAACTAAAACCTTCTGTAAAATAAATATGCTGTGTGCTTAAATAGAGCCCTATTCAATTGTCCGAATCGCAAGTTAATAAGGCTGTAAATGTTTAAGGGCTTCTTCCTTCAAGCAGACAGATTCAAGACACGACTATACAGTATCTCTAGATGGCCTCAATGATCATTGCCTAGGCTTGGATTTGTTAAAGATGCAGGACAACATAAGGTTTTGGGACTCAGTAGTGAAATAGGAACCAGGCACATTCTATACTCATCTCAGCATTGCAAAAACTTATCTGCAGCCACCTTCTGAGGAAAGCAATATTCCTGCAGTGCTGTTACCTTCCTCATTATGGTAAAGATTATGGGCTACCTGCATAGTTACTCTGTGAGGTTGAAGACCATGCTACCATATATATAAACTACTCATTCTTCTACTAAGAATAGCAGATGACCAGCAAATGAATAAGGACCCAAAAGGTACTGAGAGTATTTAAAAAGGTAATCTTAATTATCATACGTCCAAGTAATGGGTTGTTTTTGATGTTTGCGTCATTCAGTTGTGTCCAACTCTCCTTGACCTCATAGATCGTAACACATCATGCTGATCCACTTGGTATTCATGGTAGGGATCCAGAAATTGGTTGCCTGTTCCTTCTCCAGTGGGCCACAGCATACAGCTCCTGGTATTCCTAGGTCTCCCAACCCGGGAACACTAAGTAGGGGGTAGTAGATGGTTAATAATAATTTTGTATTTCTGTATGTTTTAAAAAGAAAAATAATGTATTTTATTTGAGTCTCTATAGGCTCTAACATTTCCACAGACTGTTGTAGAATTTTAACAAACAGAAAATCAATTATTTAGGGAGTATTGATTTAATTTTAACACATGGCAAAGAATATACCACCCTGCTAAACCTTTACAGTATTATCTTTATTCTATGGATAATGAGTATTTTTTATACATTGACTTTAATAAGCAATGATATAATACACTGTGAAAATATAAAGTAACTCCAACCATTTCTCCTTCCAAATGAGCTATAATTGTTTGCAATTTTTTGTACTTAATTCATGTGTATTTGGTAATGTTTTTGAAATTACTTAAAATGAAGATATATTATTTATTGATGTTTGGGGAACCACTTCTTAAAAAAACAATATTTAGATGTTAGAACTGCTATTTAAAGGCTTCTTTATATGCGTTGGCAAGCAGACCTCAACATGAGAGCCTTCAGTGTTTGGATTAACAATGCAACTATTATAATTAGTGAATGTTCAACAGTAAGTGCTTTGCATCTTGCAAAGACAAGCAGCATATGCTTTTAATAAAATAAAACAAAGGATGTGAAGCAAACTAATGATGTCCTTTGTTGGCACATCCACTTGGCAGTAGAGATAAACTAAAACTATTTTTAGCAGGCTCAAAACTTCCTATTTGGAAATGCTTACTTGATCTTGCTTGCATTTGAAGCACAAACGTACCAAATTACAAACATTGAGTAAAAACAATCTATGTACTCTCACTGTATTGTTTTAATGTCCATGCTTAAATGTTATGCTTTTTGTAATTAAAAATACTATTAATACAAATGAAATGTCAAAATCAAACACATATATGCAATATTTCAACAACACGCTCTCAAAACTGAAAGCACAATGGCAACTGCTCCAGGCTGCTGCAATTGCGACAGCAGGAGTAGCCTGTGCCTGCAATAATTCTAGTCACTGTTGCCTGAAAGAGCCCAAATTCAGCCCAAATCCAGCTTGTGCCTGTAAGAGCCCAAATCACCTTTGTCTGCAAGAGTCCAAATTGAGCCCAAATCCAGCCTGTGCCTCTAAGAGCCCAAATTCAGCCTGTGCCTGCAGGAGTCTAAATTGGGCCCAAGTCCAGTCTGTGCTTGCAAGAGCCCAAACTGAGCCCAAGTCCAGCCTGTGCCTGTAAGAGCTCAAGTCCAGCCCATGCCCATCAGAGCCCAAATCCAGCCCATGCCTGCAAGAGCCCAAATTGAGTGCAGATCCAGCCTGTGACTGTAAGAGCCCAAATTAAGCCAAAGTCCAGCCTGCACGTACATCATAACTTCAAAGAAGACAACCATTTAGCAGAAAAAGGAGAGAATCACCATGGAAGGCAAAAAAAGAGATAATAGCCAACTATGTTGGTGGTAGCTGCATCTGTCATCTTGCTGCTGAGTTAAAAAAAAAACAAAAAAAAACAATCATGAGCATTCTAAAAAATGAGAAAGCCATTAAGGAAGCCGATGTGGCTATAGGTGTGAGTACCATCACCAAGCAATGGTCAAAGACATTGGAGAAAGTTGAGAAATTATTGTACGTTTGGATAAACAAAAAAACAATTAGCGGGTGATAGCATTTCCCGGATACTGATATGCGAGAAAACAAAACAACTGCAAGCGATCTGACAAAAGCCTACAGCAAGTTGGAGAGCTATGAAGAATTTAAAGCCAGTCACAGTTGGTTTGAGTAATTCAGAAAGAGAACTGGCATTTACAGAGTGGTGAGGCATTGAGAGGCAGCCAGTGCAGACAAAGAACCTGCCAAACCTTTGTCAGGGAGTTCAGAGAGTATGTAGAGGCTGAGGCTTTGGTTCCCCAACAAGTGTTCAACTGTGATGAGACTGAGTTATTTTGGAAGAAGATGCCTACCAGAATCTACATACCCAAGAAGAGATTCATTGCCAGGGCAAAAGCCATTGAAGGACAGGCTAACTCTATTGGTGCATGGGGATGCTAGTGGGGATTTTGAAATCAAGCCTCTACTAGTGTACCACAGCGAGAACCCCAGAGTTTTTAAGAGGGAAAACATGCAGAAAAATAACTTAAGTGTCATATGGAGGGCCATCAGAAAAGCCTGGGTGACTAGAATGTTCCTCCACTGAATGAATAAACTAAGTGTTTGGCCCAACTGTGAAGAAATAGAGGAGAAAGAACTGCCTCGGAGGGCTTTGTTAATCATGGAAAATGCTCCTGCTCAACCTCCAGGCAGGTCAACAATTTGCTGAAGGACTTTAAGTTCATCACAGTGCAGTTCTTGCCCCCTAACACAATTCTTCTGATCCAGCCCATGGATCAGCAGGTCATCTCCAAATTAAAGAGGTTATATACAAAGGCCCTCTTCCAGAGGTGCTTTGAAATGACCTTTGATACCCAGTTGACACTGAAACAGTTCTGGAAGGACCATTTCAACATCCTCCACTGTGTCACTCTAATAGATAAGGCTTGACGTGAAGTCTCTCACAAGACCATGAACTGTGGCTGGAGGAAATTGTGACCAGAGGTTGTAGCTCAACTTGGAGGCTGAACCTAGCCCAATAGTGCAGGATATTGTGTCTCTGGGCCATGGGCCTGAAGGTCAGTATCGGGGACATCAAATAGCTAGTGGAGGAGCAGAGATAAGAGCTCAGCACTGAGGAGCTGCAGGAGGGAGTGGCTGATGAACTTTCTTTTTTAGGTGAAGAGGAGGGAAGGGAGGAAGCACCTACTGCACTCATCAAAGAGATGTATGATAAATGGGCTGAACTACGAAATTTTGTTGAACACTGTCACCCTGACAAATCCCAAGCAAGCCCCATTTGTGGACTTGTTTAATGATAAAGCAATGTCTCACTTCAGAAAGCAAGTTTCCCTTCATAGGTTTCTAGTGAAACTGCATACATCACAGTCTCCAGCAGAGTCCCCTGCAGGGTGAAGTGGTGTTAAGAGACATAAAGGACAAACATCCCCTGTGCAAGTGCCTGCTGTTGCAATGGAAGATGACTCACCTTCCAAGCAATAACCTGTCTCCTCCTTCTCTTCCTCTCCATTATCATCCCATGTGGTACTCAAGTCATCTCAGAACTGTAGAGTTAAAGTGAAGTTACATTCTCTGTTATTTGTTCTAAGTACAGTTGAAGTGAAGTTAAATAAGTTATTTGATGTGATTTTTGTTGTTTAGTAATGCCTGTTTAGTTTCAAGGCTTTGTTCAAAATAAAATGTGAGAAAACGTGAAAAGTTTGCCTGTAAGAACTGGAGAGGCACATAAAATTATAGGCACTAGAATATAATTTATATTGTGCTTTATGTAAACAGCACTGCTTTGTAGGTAACACATGTTGCCTAATATAACCAAGTCGGTGGGGGCTGTATATCAATGAGTGCCTGTTGGGTTTATAGGAGTATGTAGGAAATTTGCATGTTCGCATATATTATTTTATTTAAAAAGACAAAAAACACATTTGCATATTTTATCAAATGGCTTATATTACTTGCTACAGAGATTTAAGAAGATATGAATGTAGAGAATCCTCGTGATATGTGTATTTGAAACTGTTTTCTGCACATGTGATTCCTCTTTCCCACCTGCCTAGATAGAAGTATTTGTAGGTGAGTCAATTGCAGTTCCAATTACTGTATATACGCAAGTATAAGCCGACTTTTTCAGCACATTTTTTATGCTGAAAAAGCCCCCCTCGGCTTATACTGGAGTGAGGGTCCCACTTACCTGTTCTCTGCTGCAGTGCGGGTGTTCCTCCCCCTCCCTCCTCTTCTCCATCCTCCTCCTTCCTCCTCTTCCCCATCCTCCTCCTCCATCCTTCCTCATTCCCCCTTCCTCATTCCTCATTCCCCCCTCTCACCTGTTCTTATTAGCCTCCGATCAGCTCCTGCTGCTGATCAGAGCCCCGCAGCGCGTCTTATGTCTATCTCTGGAACCGGCATATGCAAATTATGTGACGTCACAAGCGTGTCATGTTATTAGCATATGCCAGTTCCAGAGAAAGGCATAAGAGACACTACAGGGCTCCGATCAGCAGTAGGAGCTGATCGGAGGTTACTGAGAAGAGGTGAGAGGGGGGAAGGAGGGAGGATAAGGAAGGAAAAGGAGAGAGGAGGAGGAGGAGGATGAGGGGGGAAGAGGAGGATGAGGGGGGGGGGAGAGGAGGGTGAGGGGAGGAGGGTGAGAGGGGGGGTGAGAGGGGGGTGAGAGGGGTAAGGGGGGAAAAGTAGGGTGAGAGGTGAAGGGGGCGAGGAGGGTGAGAGGGGAAGGGGGGAGAGGAGGATGATGGGAGAAGGGGGGAATAGGAGGATGATGGGGTAAGAGGGGGAAGAGGAGGATTGGGGGAAAAGGGAGATGAGGGGTAAAGAGGAGGATGATGGGGAAGGGAGGGAGGGAAGAGGAGGATGGGGGGGGAAAGGGAGATGAGGGGTGAAGAGGGGGATGAGGGGGTAAGAGGTGAAGGTGGGGGAAGAGGTGGATGTGGGGGAAGAGGAGGATGAGAAGGGTAAAGAAGGAGGATGAGGGAGGAGGAGGATGAGGGGAAAGGGGGAGGATGATGCCTCAATTGATGTAATTTTATTGGTATCTATTTTTATTTTTGAAAATTTATCAGTAGCTGCTGCATTTCCCACCCTAGGCTTATACTCGAATCAATACGTTTTTCCAGTTTTGTGTGGTAAAATTAGGTGCCTCAGCTTATATTCGGCTCAGCATATACTCGAGTATATACGGAAATTGCAAAAATAATGTAAAAAAACATAAAATGTGAGAAAATGTGAAAAGTCTGGGGTCTGGAATATATTTACATTGATTCCTATGAGAAATGCTACCTCGGTTTAAGTCGTTTTCGATTACATTGTGCCATCCGGAACGCATTCATGAATTAAACTGAGGTACCACTGTACTTGTAAATGAAATGATGGTGCCTTTGAGTTCTATAAGGTCATGACAAAAAAAAAAGTATAAATGTATGGTATACTACTGTAAATGAATAGTAACAACTAGTGTAAATATAATATTTGGTAAAATAAGAGAGCATTACCGTCAAAGCTGAGTGCAATTATTTTCTGATTTCAATGCTACTAGGTATAATAAACAAGTCACTCTCAAATGAAAATTGCCAGACAACAGCTCAAAACTCAGTTACCGCTTTCTCAACAGTAATATGCAATTGTAGAAGATTCAAATTCATATCTGAGAGAAAAAAAGTTCTAAATATACAGGTAATGAAAAAATATAAAGAATAATAGATAAAAATATCATTGTTCATGGGGAGATATACAACATAATAATCAAATAAAAATATTCTCACGAAGAGACCAGTAATGTTTGTATAAAAAGTTATGACCTGATTCAACATTTTTTTATTTCACATTCTACTGTAAATGCACATCTTGTTGAAATAAAGCTGTCTGCCACAGATTCTGCTTAGCATTTTCAGACCCAAGATGTAAGTGACTTTTTGGCTCCTCTCCACACTGTGGTATTTCTGGATGGCAGTAGCTTTAAATCAGAAAGGTGAAGGAGGCAGAACTGTAACACGTGTTTTGTTTTTACCAAGAATGTCTCCAGTGCCTTTAGAACAGATAGTTTCCTATAAAATTCAAATAAGCTCAGGGTTTACATTTAGAGCTTTGAACAATATAATGCTAACCATACATTAACTATTTCACCTTCAACGTCACAGTGTGATAGCTTTAAATTATAGAATATATTTGCTGTCAATAGAGATTATGATATTAACATAGTGTAGGTTTATTTGCTTCAGAGCACTTTGAAGTGGTCCAATTCACTCAATTCACTGTCTGGAACCATATGTGACCATTTACTCTCAGATGTCTAAAAAGGAGCACATACTTCAAATCAGTTTCTAAATTAAACACATACATAGTGTAAGCATTTATCAGTTTTCTATCCACAAAGAACACCATCCCCACAGTGAAACATGGTGGTGGCAGCATCATGCTGTGGGAATGTTTTTCAGCAGCCGGGACGGGGAAACTGGTCAAAGTTGAGGGAATGATGGATGGTGCTAAATACAGGGATATTCTTGGGCAAAACCTGTACCACTCTGTGTGTGATTTAAGGCTAGGATGGAGGTTCACCTTCCAGCAGGACAATGACCCCAAACACACTGCTAAAGCAACTTGAGTGGTTTAAGGGAAAACATGTAAATGTGTTGGAATGGCCTAGTTAAAGCCCAGGCCTCAATCTCATAGCAAATCTGTGGTCAGACTTAAACATTGCTGTTCACAAGCGCAAACCATCCAACTTGAAGGAGCTGAAGCAGTTTTGCAAGGAGGAATGGGCAAAAATCCCAGTGTAAAAGGTGTGGCACGCTCATTGAGACTTATCCAAAGTGACTTGGAGCTGTGATTGCCGCAAAAGGTGGCTCTACAGAGTATTGATTTTAGGGGCTGAATAGTTATGCACATTGACTTTTTGGGTTATTTTGTCCTATTTGTTGTTTGCTTCACAATAATAATATTAATAGAAAAAACATCTTCAAAGTTGTGGGCATGTTCTGTAAATTAAATGATGCAAATCCTCAAACAATCCATGTTAATTCCAGGTTGTGAGGCAACAAAACACGAAAAATGCCAAGGGGAGGTGAATACTTTTGCAAGGCACTGTATGTAGAGTCAATTGCTGTGCAAATTAATTGCAAGAAATAGTATAAAAAAAAATAAGCTTGACTAAAGTTAATATTTGTTTCAGTTCTGAATTTTTTTTAGACATATGATCACATATAGCAACAGACAGGATATTCACCAATGTTAGTAAATAGGTCAAACCACACAATTGATACTAAGTGTGGGGTTTATTTATATGAGGAACCATCTCTTTTGAGCAACATAACAATTTTTCTGTCCATTTTGACGGGACAGAATTGAATAAAAATTGGCAAGCAAATCCAGAACCTTAATCCTAAAATACAAAATTCAAATACAAAATACAAACAGATTCATCAAACAAACATAAACTTATATGCTCATGAAAAATGAATTTATATTGAAACGTTCAAGAGAGCCTTAACTATAAGAGCACAACTGTGTTCTAATAATAAAACTAAAATGGAAAACTAATATTTAAACCATCCCAAGAGAACAAGCAATAACAATTTAGCTCTCTGTTTTTCATAAATAGTAGGTACCTTGCAAGATAACCTCCATACCGCAAGATAAGTACGGTATGTAAAAGATGGAAGATGCCTTCACATCACATACCAATATGTCATACAGATATCGGCACACACTTCAGGTTGAGAAGTTGGTGCATTGAGTCACCACTTTTCCCACGTTCTTTCCTTTTTTAGTGATAAAGCGAAAATACGTGACTAAAAAATTCTAAATACAGCAACTCTCTTCATAAAGAAACTGACATGACACTAATTTGCTTATAAAATAATTAATGACTGACAATGATTGAGGACTAAGCTAATATCAGATAACAAAGATCTCTATTTTTTAATTAAGAAATAAAGTATTTTTTGCCTACAATATACCATAGGAAAAGTGTCATTAAAGGTATATGTGAGCTGGGTTATTAATGCATCTGATAGAAGAGAATTTATAGTGTCTCAAAATAATTCCAAAGTAAACAGTTTAACTGTTCGTATGAAGTTTGCTGATTTTCTTGCTTTTGCAAAGAGTTTTCTCTCAATGTTGACACACCCAGAATTTATTAGCATATCTTATACATTGTTTCTTTTTTGCCTGGGGATTTTGCAGACATGCTCAGTTATCACCTGAAGTCTGCCCTACTGTGAGAGGTTACATGATCTCAGACACTTTCCTTTCCTTTAGTGTAATTTCCTTCCTTTACTGAATATGTAAAGCTGTGACATAATTTATTGAGCTCTGCAGTGGGCACTGTCTAATGCAGTGTTATTTATTGTGTTCTGTCTGTGAGCGCTGTGTAATCCTATGATAGCATTTATATAGTTCTGTCTGAGTATTGTGTAATGCTGTGTTATAATTTCAATAGCTGTCTGTGAGACTATTGTACAATTGATATTTTTAGAGTCTGTGACCATCTCAGCTTATAAAAAAGGTTTGTGATATATTTTGACTTTAACTTTTTTGCTTTATCATTGTTTTGTCTAAGCATAAGCTTATTTAGAGATTTGTGTGCGTTTATTCAGGTCAGACCTAACTACACTGCTTATCAACCCCTCCCCCAACTCTTTTGCCATCCAGTGTCGCAGCTGCTTGCTGATTGGCTGAAAAGTCAATCAGCATGCACATGTGCTACATAATGGATAGCTCATTAAAAATGAGATATCCTTTATGCAAATCAGTTACTGGGGGTGTCTAAATCACTCCCAGCACAGTTTTTACTATATTGAAAAAAACTATTTGCATTTTTTCATGAAAACATTTTTGCTAGGTAGGTTATGATGCATTCTACAAATGCATTCATAACCCACCTATCTTACATATACCTTTAAGTACTGACTTAATTAACCAGCTTTTCGGTGTTTCATATATATATATATATATATATATTATACTAGGAACTTGCCTATCAAAAATGATGGGAATAAAATTGTAAGGCTGGCAATGCTGTTTGCTACACAATGTGAGTCTTTTGCGCTCATTGCGAGCCTCTCCCCTGTGTACTTCAACTTTCCTGCTTTGCAGTGATCACCTTTGGTGCACATCGCAAGCTTCTCCCACTTGAGGTGCCCAAAGCGAGACCCGCGATGAAAGCCTGTGGCGCTCATAGCGAGGCCCAAAAGTCTAGCTCATTGCAGCCTAAAAGTCCCACAGGCCTCACAGTTGCTTGTCTCAACTGCTTGCATGGCTCACACTTGCGGCCCTCGTGTTACCACCATCGCAAACGTCACCAACATCGCAAGATCCACAACTAATAATGTGATTGTATACAATAGAACCTTTAGAATTAATTTACTTGTTTTTAAACATTTCTAAGTAGACATGAACACTTGCATGTGTAATGCATTTTTTAGGGTAAATTAAGAAATTCCGTTTTTAATATTACCTATTGATTAAAGATACTGGTACTTATGTCAATTTTAAAAATAAAATTAAGTGTCAGAAAAATAGTACAATAGATAGATATGAAATTATGCAATCATGGTCCTGCGCAAAAAGGCTCTCTCTTAACTGTGGGATTTTTTTTTTTGCACATTCGAATTGTCAATTCTAATTGCAATGAGGCATGCTGAGTGTGCTAGCCACAATTCAAAAACACCCATTAATATGCATACTATATATTAACACATAGTACATAATTTTTTTCTTTATTGCACATACATATATATATATGTGCATAAGTTCCCATAAGGAGTAGTGTAAATTGAATCATACAGTTCTTTGCAAGTGTGATGAGTATCAAGCAGTTTTTCCTGGTCAAAATGCATCAAATATCAAATTTGGCGAGTTGTGAGGTAGTCAAGTGCCAAGGTACCACTGTGCATATATATATATATATATATATATATATATATATATATATATATATATTATATATTATAATTATAGATTACATTGTTTTTATTATACTGTTTATATATTAGTTTTGAAGTGAGTATGGAGGTAAGAGTGAGGAGGTGGGAGGAGGGGAGAGGAAAGGAGAAGGAGGGGAGAGGAGAGAGGGTGCCCTAGGGAGAGGAGGGGAGAGAGGGAGAGGTGAGGAGTAAGGGACAAGAGGTGAGAGAAGCAGAGGTGAGTAGAGAGGATAGAGGGAGAGGGCGCTTCATTCTCTTGCTCCGCCACTGGATAGATTATATAATCCCAACAATGTTTACCACATTAATAGCCTTACAATTGTTCATGTTATTTGAAGAAGTAGTTTAATGTCATAGCAGCAATAATTAACATCCATTTGTTATAAACACATCTAGTGAGGATGGTACAGTGTATGGAAAGATAAAGTTAAGCACATGTCCATCTCTTTCCTGTTGCGGAGACTAGGGATATGTAACTAATCTGGATTTTACTAGATGTACAATTTACCTGGGTATCTATTTATGGTAATGTAGTTTGCTTTATTAAATGTTTATGAGCAATTTTTGTACTGCCTCATATCAAACCAATATCCACTGCTAGGGTCTCTAGTCTGCAGCTCATGCAGATACAGACTCTGCTGTATTTGCTGTGCTGTGTCTCATACTAACCAATCAGTGATCAAGATTTAGCAAAATGCTGCTAAGACATGGAGCCTGATTCAATTGCAAGCCTGCATCTCTCACAGGATCCAGGCCGTGTATCTGCGGGTGTGCTGCGTTCTCCCGTTCGTCGCCTATTTCAGAGCTATTAAATTGATCAAGCCCGCAAGTTACTGACCCAAGGCTGACTCCGTAAACCATGCACTGATTCTTAGCAGTTCAGGGCAAGAACATGATCAATTAAGCAAGACCATAACCTCCCATTTCGAATCAGCCAATAGAAAACGAGACCGTCATTATTACGGAAGTAAAACATGGAGCTAACATGTCAATCAATTAGGTTCGGGGGTCCTATATGAGATTAGACAAATCCTCAAAATACAGAATTATGAAAATGAATGCCAATACTGTTCTAGTCCAATTTGGGTGGCCTGATATGTATTAACTCATTGATTCCCGAGATCGATATAACCCTGAAATGAAACATAAAAATAAATATAATTTTCTGCCGATTTGCAAGCTTCTTGTGCAATTAATTCTAATGTCTTTCATCGCTTTCCCGTTATTTACAGTGCAGGATTGATTTTTTATTTGCATTTACAGGGCTACGAACAGTTGTTTAACCCCCTTGCGAGTCCACTCTAGCACTCGTAGGATTTTCTTTATTTGCTATTTAGGAGTGTGAAAACATTTGCATCCTTGGGGAACTGGAGCAATTGAATAGCGATTTGCTCTTTTAGCCATCGTAACTCTTGCGAATTTGAAAGATCAAAGGCTTCGGGAGGCTGTAAGATCCGGGTTTAACCATTGCAAAGTTTTCAACGCTGTAACCCGTAACCCGTTCGGAGGTCGCAAAAAGACGCCAATTGAATAGCAAATTAACTTATGGCCTCACTTACAGGCTCCATAAACTTGTCATAGCTCAATTGAATTGGGCTCATGGTCCATGATATGCCCGGACACTACACTGCACAAGAAGCCCTACAGAGTCTGTATCTGTTTACTCTGCAATGGGCAGACCAGTACAGGGATTATTTATGTGATGTTTATTTAGTTAAAATAGATGCCTGGTACATCACAGTAATTGAACCCATAGTTATATACATATTCAAATCCAGGAACCTTACATATGCATTTAAGTGATGCTCAGCGTTTACATTGGGTGTGTGTTAGCCATATGTGTGGTGTACATGTTTGTGTATGTGACAGGACAATGATGTTTATGATATTCACCTGACAGGGTCCCTGGCTGATGAGTGTCCAAAAGATCTGGGAGTCCTATCTCTGCTGTATGGCCAATCCATTCCCTTTACATCCTCTCCCACTCATTGAAGTAAACTATTGCTCTGGCTTGGCCTCACATCCCTGCCCCTGTGGAGGATACTGGTACAGGCACAGATGGCATGGAGGAGCACCATAAACTCCTCATGAATATAATTAGGTGATTTGATTAGATCTAGCTTCCTGACGTCCTGACTGTGCCTGGGGTGGCTCATCTCCCTGGTCTGCCACTAAGGCTTGTCCTTCCACAGCCCTCACCCCACCACTAGGATTAGGCTCCTCCCGTTCTTACCCTGATCTCCATTTGCCTGGCACAGGGGCAATTCTTCCTCCCTTCACTTTTCCTCCATTGCTTTTGAGTGCCCTGGTAAAAACTCACTATGTGTCTTTCCCCAAGATTCCATGCCATAACAACTCCCCTCCCTATAACACTACCCCTCCGCAAGACCCTTTCACATAGCTCCCCCCACCAAGACTCCTTAACATAGCTGCTCCACTTCCCATAGCTGCCCCCCTTCTCTTACCTTTTAAGTGTGTGAAGATCTTCTGTCTGGAGTACAGTTCCAGAATTTATGGGCTCCACCTTCCAGTGATATCCTCTATTGCGTGGGGCTGGTGTGCACTATGCCACATAAATGTATATATACTTTCATATACATATATATTGCATAGTCCATGATAATCTTGAATGTGGACATGTATGGTTATGGTTAACATTTCACCAATTGATGGTCACTGAGGAATGCAGTTGAGAAGATATGATGTAGTCCCTATTTGGTACTTTATTAGATTTGCTGATAAACCTTTTTTTTATTTTATGGCAAATTTAGGCAAATTTCATATCCATTAAAATGGTTTGTTCATCTGCAAGCAGTGCTACCACATAATGTAAGTAAACTATATAGAGTCGTTTTCAACAAGCTATTATATTAATGGCATCCCCCCAGCAGAATCGTCTCACATGCCATAAATAAACACATTTATCATGTTTTAAGCACCAGGATTTATGTTACATTTAAGATGTACTAAAACACATATGGGTGTGTAATTGCTACAATATTATGTTAATCAAACCCAGCAGTTACATAGTTACATAGTAACATAGTATTTAAGGTTGAAAAAAGACTTTCAGTCCATCAAGTTCAACCTTTTAAGATCTCCTCTGATCTGCAATATGCGGATTAACTATTAATTAATTAGTTGTATATAAACAAAATAATAATCAATTCCCTCCTAATCCCAGACACCGGTGACCGGACTTCTCCCTGGATCAATACTGCCTCTCTAATTATCCATGATAACCCTGAATTCCCTTTTTAGTTAGAAATAAATCTAGTCCCCTTTTAAAGTTATCTATCGAATCCGCTGTCACCACCTCCTCTGGTAGAGAATTTCCACAGATTAACCACCCTTACTGTGAAGAACCCTTTTCTTTCTTTAAGGTGGAATCTTTTTACTTCTAACCTCAAGGGATGTCCTCTTGTCAGTTGAAAACCTCTTGGCTCAAAAAGCTCTCCTGACAAATCTTTATACCCTGGATGTATTTATATAAGGTAATCACATCTCCTCTTAGACGCCTTTTTTCTAGAGAAAAAAAGTTTAATTTGGTTAGTCTTTCTTCATAACTTAGCTCCTCCATTCCCCTTATTAGTTTTGTTGCCCTCCTCTGTACCTTTTCCAGCTCTAAAATGTCCTTTTTATGATGTGGTGCCCAAAATTGTACTCCATATTCCAAATGAGGGCGTACTAGAGATTTGTATAGTGGCAGAATTATATTTGCTTCCCTGGCTTCTATACCCTTCTTAATAGATGCTAATATTGTATTTGCTTTGCAGCTGCTGCTTGGCTTTGAGCACTGTTACCTAGGTAGGTTGTCCACAAGCACTCCCAAATCCCTTTCAATATCTGATACACCTAGATTTGCTCCATTAAGATTATAAATTGCATGGCTATTTTTCCTTCCCAGATACATAACTTTACATTTATTCGTATTAAATCTCATCTGCCATTTAGATGCCCATTCCTTAATTTTATGTAAATCCCTTTGGAGGGAAAGCACATCACTATCTGATTTAATTACCTTGCACAACTTCGTGTCATCAGTGAAAATGGAGACACCACACTCCAATCCTACCTCTAAGTCATGAACAAATATGTTAAAAAGCAGAGGACCTAATACTGAACCCTGAGGAACCCCACTTACCACATTAGTCCAATCTGAGTATGTTCCATTTACAACAACCCTTTGCTTCCTGTCTTTTAGCCAGCTCTCAATCCATGAGTAGATATTTACTGAAACTCCTGTATCTCTTAGTTTGCACAATAGTCTCCCATGTGGCACTGTATCAAAAGCCTTTGCAAAATCCAAAAAGACTACATCCACTGAGTTGCCTTGATCCAGGTTCCTACTAACCTCCTCATAGAAACTAATTAGATTTGTTTGACATGACCTATTCCTCATAAATCCATGTTGACTCCTACTTCTAATCGTGTTCAAATAGACATATTCTTGTATATTATCCCTTATTAACCCTTCTAAAAGCTTCCCATTACAGAAGTGAGGCTCACTGGTCTATAATTCCCTGGATTTGCTCTTGCTCCCTTTTTAAATATAGGTATCAAATCAGCTTTTCTCCAGTCATCTGGTAGAGACCCTGTGTTGAGTGAATCTTGAAAAATTAAATATAATGGTTTGGCTATTACAAAACCCAGTTCCCTTAGTATCCTTGGATGTATTCCATCAGGGCCTTTTTATTTATTAACATTTATTTTTTCCAACCTCTTTTGGATTACTTAGTGTGTTAACCAATTATTTAGCAAAGGTAGTGTAGCCCCATTATGTTGCCGTGTCCCAACCACTGGTACCTCCCTTGTGTATACCGAAGAAAATAACCTATTTAGCTCATCTGCCTTTTCTTGGTCACTAATTATCAGACGGCCTGTGTCACATTGTAATGTTCCTATAGCTTCCTTCCTCACCTACTTCCCATTAATATACTTAAAAAATATTTTAGGGTTAGTCTTACTCTCTTTTGCAATTAATTTTTCATTTTCTATTTTAGCCAGTCTAATCGCCCTTTTGCAAGCCTTGTTGATTTCCTTGTATTCCTGTAAAGCAGTCTCTGTCCCCTCTTGTTTGTATAATTTAAATGCCTGTTTTTTACTCCGTATCTTGATCTTTAAATCATTGTTAAGCCACATTGGATGGGATTTACTCCTTTTACTTTTATTCCCACACGGTATATGCCGATGTGTATGTATATTTAGTAAGGATTTAAATGTTGTCCACTTGTGGTGAGTGTTTTTACCTGCCAGTTCTCTGTCCCAGTCTATACTTTGTATTGCTGCCCTTATACAGTTAAAATCTGCCCTTTTAAAATTAAGAGTTTTTGTTGGCCTCTTAAAATTTTGTTTTTTTAATTCAATCTCAAAACGAGACTGTGTTGTGATCACTGTTTCCGAAAGGTTGCCCTATTCCAACATTAGATACCATATCAATATTATTTGTGATGAGTAAATCTAAGATAGCTTCATTTCTAGTAGGCTCTTGTACAACCTGGGCCAGATAATGATCCCTGAGTGTACTCAAGAACCTGCTCCCCTTAGATGAACTGCTGGTCTCATTTATCCAGTTTATTTCAGGGTAATTAAAATCTCCCATTATTAGAACTTGACCATGCCTAGCTGCATTTTCAATCTGTAACAATAATTGTATTTCCTCACTTTCAGCTATATTTGGGGGTTTATAGCATACTCCTACTAATATTCTTTTGGAATTGGCTGCTCCGCTATTCAACTCTACCCACAAACATTCAGCATTATCACTAGGTCCACCATAAATATCTTCTCTGACTATAGGTTTAAATTCATGTTTAACATTCAGACAAATCCCTCCTCCTCGTTTACCATTGCCTATATCTTTCCTAAATAGGTTATAACCATCCAGATTAACAGTCCAGTCATGAGATTCATCCCACCACGTTTCAGTAATGCCTATTAAATCCCATTTTTCCTTAATTGCTAATAATTCTAACTCTCCCATTTTTCCTGGCAAGCTTCTGGCATTAGCAAGCATACACCTTATGTTATGAGTCTGTAGTTCTGAAGTGCCTGACACTGTACTTGAATTACTTAGTACTACCTCCCTATTGACTATACTACCCCTCCCCCCATCTCCTCCCCTAAGAGTTGTTAATTCATCCCTTATACCCTCTACACTTTCTACCCCATTACTTATATCGAGTCTCTCCTCCCCAACTACTAGTTTAAAAACTCCTCCAGCCTTTCTACCATCCTATCCCCTAGTACAAAAGCTCCCTCATCATTAAGGTGCAATCCATCCCTATTGTAGAGATTGTACTGAAGTGAGAAGTCAGCCCAGTGCTCTAAAAACCCAAACCCCTCCTTAGTGCACCACATCTTTAGCCACGCATTAACCTCCCTAAGCTCCTTCTGCCTCACTGGGCTAGCATGTGGCACTGGTAGTATCTCAGAAAATACTACCTTGGAGGTCCTTGCCTTCAGCTTATTACCTAGTTCTCTAAAAACATTCTTTAGGACACTCCATCTTCCACTAACTTTGTCATTGGTACCAATATGTACCAAGACTGCCGGTTCATTTCCAGCCCCTCACAATAATTTGTCTACCCGATCCACAACATGACGAACCTGAGCACCCGGGACACAGCAAACTGTTCGATTGCTGGGATCTGGGTGACAAATCACCCTGTCTACCTTCCTAATAATAGAGTCCCCTACAACCAAAACCTGTCTGTTGCTCTGCCTATGCTGCCCTCCAACTCCTCCAGTAGAGCTGTTCTCCCGGCTGTTAGAGGGAACAGCTCTATCTGGCATTGCCATTCCTGAATGGACATCCCCAACAGTTTCACTCAATCTGGCAAATCTGTTGGTTTTTGCCAACTCAGAACTGGCCTGCCTCCTCCTGTTCCCCCTGCTTCCCCTTGGAACTGTAATTCAGCTACCTCCCTGGACATCCTCACTAGCCCCAGCTCCGCCCTCCATGCTAGGCCCAGCTAAACTGTGCTCAGTGAGCACCAACCCCCCTTCCAGTGGAGCAATATCACCAAGTGCTGCAATTCTCCGATCCAGATCTCCAATTTGAGCTTCCAGAGAGGCAACATGCTCACACCTGTCACAGAGGTATGGACCCTGGATCATCTGTTCCAGTATTGCATACATATGACAGGATGTACACTGAGTGAGGTTGCCACTGGACTGACTCATAATTATTATTATTGTCTCCAAAATTTCAGTGGGAAAAATAAAGAATATAAAATAATATATTTGTATAAAGTTTTCCTCCTTTGTACTATAAATCTGCCCTCCCTTTTCTTTGAAGTCCCTACCCCTATTTAAACTCCTACACTTCACTAGAAATGCACCTGATACTGAAAATGTTCGTAAGCTCACAAGTTCGACCCCTTCTCCGTTTACACTAACTTCTGCCTTCTCACCTGGGCACAATTAGTGCACTCTGCAATTTATCAGCCTTTATCTGTAAAGGAAAATCCACTTGTAAAAAGGCCCCAAAACAGCTCAAAAACCTTTTATACTGGTTAAACAGTCAAGCCACACCCCTCTCACCTGGGCACAATTAGTGCACTCTGCAATTTATCAGTTACATGTGTGAGCATGTCATCCTCTTACAATATCGGACCAGATGGCTTTTCTGATCTTATTAAAATACATTTAAGCTGATGGCTTTTGCTCATCAGCAATAATCATAACTGCATGCTTATATGTCATGATATCATAACAATCTCAGTTCTCACATGATAACATCCATATACCTTTATATGTGATATCAACGTGGATAAACATCATCATATGGATATAGTGATAGTATTTCTGGCTTTCTGATTGTGGTCACAGCTAAGCATTCCTTGTGAGACCCCACATCATTGCTAAATATCTGCTATTGGTAAATATAATTGATTACATTATTCATGACAGATACAGCATTGTTTGCACTGCTAGTAGATGAACATCAGTTAAGTCAGTTTATTGACACAGTAACAGTATTAAGCACTGTACTGCACATATAGATTCTTCTAGATTTTTCTCATCTTCAGATTTGTTGGAATATGATCATACACTTTTCAGAGCTGTATCATACTATTTCAAGAGTTTTCTAATCACACTATATGTGTGTACTTGATTTGCATTAAATAATCCTGGATCTATTTCATAGAGCAGATGCACATTAATGTTTACTTGTACTATATGAAGTGATTAATAAAGAGATTTACATTCATCTAATTATCGTTATTGTAGTGTAATGACCACATTTGGCTCTAGTAAATCTTATGTATTACAACTATACAGTGTCACATTTTTTATACAGACTCCTGCCCTCCTGGGTAGCATTTGCACCACCCCAATGATATTAATGGATAGTCTGCTACATTTATGACAGTATTTTGGGGATATTATAAATATATTATATACATTTTTATTATACCATAATTCATGTGTCCATGTATTTCTAAAGGTTACTGATTTGGGATATTGGCATATATTACATTTAGTTAATGATCTGTTATGTGGATCCAGATCATATTTCAGTACACCCATCCTGTGTTAAGTTATAGTGGATGTATATAAATCATATATTAAGAAATCACCTGCATGAAGTGATTAAGACAATTTGGATAACAACATAATCAAACAACATAATATATCACCTATAAAGGCCTTAACAATGTCACAGGTGTGGTTGTTAAGATGTCACCTAAATTAGTGACCAAAAGGGTTTGTGCAGTATTTCATACATTGTTACTACAGATTTCTAAATTATGTATGAACACCAGTGACATTTATATGTGGAGGTAATACTAAATCATAAATCCACATACTTTACAGTTCACAACATTAACAGTTCAACAAGTTTATCTATATTTGAGCATCAACATGTGCTGCTTTACCTTTCATGTGATGATGATGATGTCAGCAAGAGGGCACAGATGAAGCTGTTGCTTCTGGCAATGGATTGTTTCATTTATATGTATGGGATGCCTGCGTAACATGAAAGGTTAAAATTATCATACTTACAATGTAGTCCAACTTGATGTCACTCTAAATGTGTAAAAATACATGACTGATATTCGTTGGCTGTGTAGCAAAGCAATTAATTAACACACACCTCATATTCAAGATATGTACTTTCCCTCCAAAGGGATTTGCATAAATTAGATAAATGGGCAATTAAATGGCAGATGAGATTTAATACGAATAAATGTAAAGTTATGCATCTGGGAAGGAAAAATAGCCATGCAATTTATAAACTTCCTGAAGCAAATCTAAGGGTATCAGATATTGAAAGGGATTTGGGAGTGCTTGTGGACAACCACCTACGTAACAGTTCTCAATGCCAAGCAGCATCTGCAGAGGCAATAATATTAGCATGTATTAAGAAGGGTATAGAAGCCAGGGAAGCAAATATTATGTCACTATACAAATCTCTAGTATGCCCTCATTTGGAATATGGAGCACAATTTTGGGCACCACTTCATAAAAAAGACATTTTAGAACTGGAAATAGCACAGAGGACAACAAAACTAATAAGGGGAATGGAGGGGCTAAGTTATGAAGAAAGACTAACCACATTAAACTTATTTTCTCTAGAAAAAAGGCATCTAAGAGGGGATATGATTACCCTATATAAATATATCCAGGGTCAGTATGTCAAGGGAGCTTTTTGTGCCAAGAGTTTTGCAACTGACACAAGGACATCCTTTGAGGTTAGAAGTAAAAAGATTCCACCTTAAAGAAAGAAAAGAGTTCTTCACAGTAAGGGTAGTTAATCTGTGGAATTCTCTGCTAAGGGAGGTGGTGATAGCGGATTCAATAGATAACTTTATAAAGGGATTGGATGTATTTTTAAATAAAAAGGGTATTCAGGGTTATCCTGGATAATTAGAGAGGGAGTATTGATCCAGGGAGGAATCTGATCGCCAGTCATGAAGGAATTATTTTGTTTTTCCTTTTGAGACAATTGGCAACGTTTCACTTTTTTTCTGTTTGCCTTCCTCTGGATCAATTAACAACTAATCTGCATATTGCAGATCAGAGATCTTAAAAGGTTGAACTTGATGGGCTAAAAGTCTTTTTTCAACCTCAATTACAATGTAACTATATGTAATATGAAGAGATCGTTAAGGTCAGACATCATCCATTTTGATTATGTGCTTTTACCCTTGGATTGTAATATCAATTCATCATTGTTTTATCACATATTTGTTATCCTTATTGAGCTCATCTCAGTGTGCAGTAATAGTTGTATTTTACTTTTAACAAATTGCTATACATTTCATTGATCTATATTGGATGTACAGTTAATTAATTTGACAATGGGAAATGCAATACATTGATATTAGCCTAATACATTCAGATACAAACATTCGAGCAGTATGTCTTAACATATTGAGATGACTAATAAGAACAATATACTGTATTACAGTGTTGTGTTTCATCAGTAGATATGATAAGTATGTGACCGTGCCTTTACTTTCCATTGTATAACTGTACAATGTGCTGTAGTTTATCCAGTGTAAAACAATAATTCAACAAGGGCCATAATTCATGGCAGGAAGGTCTCCTCTACTATGGCCTATGATTAATTCTGTATACATAATATAATTATATTTGATTGGTATCAGTCATGCATTAGCCAAAGTTATTGCTAGTAAGGTGTAGATATGTTTATACTTATATGTGAAGTACTCATGAATGTGCCTGGCATGGTGTTGTGACCCCTTCACATTTTTAATCAGCAGGGAGAGGTACGTGCTCATGTTGTTGATCTAATGTGAGTTTCAGTTTGTTCATTTTGTGCGGTTGTGGAAAAAAATATCCAACTCAGATTCTCTCTTAGTCACTCCAGGACACCCAAGAAAAACAATCAATATTGCAGGTCATCAAAACTACTCTTTTTCTTTTTAAACAGGCAGGCTTTGAGAATGCAACATGTACATCTTTGTGAACAAGATTCAAGTGCAGTATCCTGGCTGGTCTATTTAAATAAAAAAATAGTTGTTTTGAGGACCTGGAATATTGATTGTTTCTTTTTTTTGGTTGTCCTTGGGCCCAATTAAATTCTAATTTAATCGTTCTGTAACTCCTGCAGATTTCAAGCCTGCAGACTTATGGACTGTACAACAACCACTGCGGGAAATTTGCAGGAGTTACAGAGTGTTTAAATGGCTACAACGAAATGGCTGAAATCCAAATCCGTAAACCATGCTTCAGCATGTAGCAATTTTTGGGCATAAACATGATAAATTATTCAAACCCATAGTTATGTGTTGAGACGGAGTCAATAGTAAAAGAGACCATCATCATTATGTCACTAAAACATGAAGGTTAAGTTTCACTCACTTATGGTTTTGAAGTCAGAGTTGCTATCGGGCCGAAAAAAATCAATACATGTTATATTCTGTTTTTTTTTTTTTTTTATTGTTTTAAAGTACAAACATTAAAATATACATTTAAAATCGTCTTCGATATTTCACATATATTCATATAAAACAAATCCACATACAAATACAAACAATGGCTTGAGAATTGTAAATTTCAGAAAAGGAAAAAAACAACCTATACAAAAAGAAGGAAAAGGGAAGCTTTGAATCACAAAACAATCTTAACTAAGATAAGTCTATTTCTTGATCCCAAATTTTTCATTTATACTCTTTGGTTAGTGTCAAACCACCACTTTGCATAGACTTTTCTAAGTCTCTGTTTCTTCCTGCTATATCTATGATCTCTCTCCAACTAGGAACAGATGACTAATTCCACTTTCTAGCAATCAATAATTTAGCTGACATTACAATTTGAATAAAGAATGCTTTTATATCCAAGGGTAAATCCTGCGAGAGAATACGGAATAAACACATTTCAGGGGAATATGACAACTGAATTTTGATAATACTTTTAATTTACACAGTCTTTCCAGAATTTTTGAATAGGGGGGCATTCCCACCATACATGCCTTTTTGTCCACATCCTCTCCAACACATTTTTTTATCTACATTATTAGTGATTTGTGCCATTTTCACAGGGGTTAAATACCAATGGTTAATCAGTTTAAAATAAACTTCTCTGTATGATACATTCTGTATCACATTTTCTGTTAAAGCCATTGCCCCAAACCATATGTCCACTGACCAGATGTTATTAAGGGACTCTTCCCACTGTTTGATCTTACAAGTGCTCAGTTTATCCATAGTATATTATAACTGGAAATTAAATGTTTTTTCTTTCTCATCATAATCAGTTTTTATAACATAGTTAGGGTTCTCATCTTAGATAAAAATTATACTGACTCTTTATATTTAAATTTAAGTCTACTATAGTCTAGCCAGAAATTTTCCGGCAATTTGTACTTCTTATTCCGATCTTGAAAGGATGCCCATACATTATCAATAAACAGATCTATCAAATAATGTATTCCATATTTATCCCATTCTTTAAGGAATGGTAACTTTAAATCTATCTCCAATAGTTTTATCGGTATAATCGAACTTGGGAACGGCATAAGTTTCTGTCTAGGTCTAAATTTGAACCAGAATTTCAAAATCTCTTTGATTACACTCACACCTTCCAGTAATACCTCCTTCTTTAAGTTGTCTCTAAATATCAGGGTGCTCAGCATACCTTTAGAGACTAGATTGTTTTCAGCTTTTAGCCATTGAGGCGGATCGACTGGATCTATCCATTTGAGCAGATGAGTCAACATTGTTACGTCGTGGTATGTCTGCATCATGGGATAGGCCATACCTCCTTATTAAATCTTCTAGCAAGTATTGATTTTTTTTATCCTCATTCTTTATCCTTGATGTATGAATACGTCCACAACTGTTTGAAATTGTTTTATTTTAGTTTTCGATAAATATATTGGAATCAATTTAATTACACAGTTACATTTTGGTAATAATGTCATTTTTGCAGTGGCAATTCTGCCAGATAATGAAAGATGTGAATGTTTCCAAGATGTAACTGTTTCTGAAATTTGAGTTAATACTTTTTTTAATTGTTGTTAATTATCTTAGGTATATTCTTATAAAACACTATACCCAAATGGGTAAAACTTTCTACCTGCCAGTTCGGCTTTGGGAATATGAAAGCTCAGGATTTCAGATGTCAAGGCATTTAGTTTATAATTTGAAACCTTACTATAAGATTCTATCAATTCATGCAAAACTCTTAAATATTTAGATGGATTTGTTACAGAGACCACAACGTCGTCTGCGCACATCATTATCTTTTGAGTAGAGTTACCAATTGTAATTCCCTGTATCTCCTCCTTATTCCTAATAGCAACCGCAAATGTTTCCAGTATGAGTGCAAATATAATAGGAGACCATTGGCATCCTTGTCTGGTCCTTTTCGTGATCGCTATCTTTTTTGACTTAAAGCCGGTGCCTATAACCGAGGCGGATTAGAAGGAATAGAATGCCTTGATGGCTTTTAAACCAAAGGCTCCCAAGCCATATTTTTAAAACACTTGTTCCATAAAATCCCATCCGACTCGGTCAAAGGCTTTCTCGGCATCCATAGTAAGGAATACAGATGGAACTCTACCAGACACCACATAAGAGATCAAATGGAATATTCTGCGGTTATTATCCATGCCCTGTCTACAGGCTATAAAGCCAGATTGATCTTGAATAATCAGTCTATCAATAATATTATTAAGACGGTTGGCCAAAATTCCTGAATAGATTTTTGAGTCCACATTCAGGAGGCCTAAAGTCTTTGCATTCAGCCCTCTTTTGCTCCTGCTTAGGTATAGACACGATCAGGGCCTCTGTCATTTCAGAAGGGACATACCCTTAGCTCATGCTTTCGCTATATAAATTTTTCAGATGAGGGGTCAAGATTTTAACAAAGAGTTTATAGAACCGATTGAAAAATCCATCAGGTCCGGGGGTTGATCCCAATTTCAATCTCAAAATAGCTTCTGAGATTTCTTTCTCAGAGATCTCTACATTAAGACTCATGCTTTCTGTTTGTGTTATTTGTGGCAATTCTATTTTATTTAGTATTTTTTAATTTCTTCCAAAGAAGGTTTTCAAATTCCGAACCTTTTTTTCAGATATATAAACTAGAATAATACTCCTCAAAAGCATTTGCTATATGATCCGGTCTTGATAAACTCTTCCCATCTCTATAAATTTTATCTTTGTTCTCTTTATATTCATTTTTAGTTTATTCGCCAGCATCTTGGTAAATTCTTTGTTGGAGCAACCAGATTGAGTTATCTGTTCTTAATTGATTTATATTTTTTATTTGTAACTGAATCTTTCTAATAGAATCTGAATCTTTTTTATTTGGCTTAACCTTGTTTCTTTTTTCTGTTTTAAATAGTTGAACATATAAGTCTCTTAGGGGAAGACCCCTTTCTCTTTTCTTTTGGCTCTTTATCTTAATCAAAATCTCTCTAAAAAAAGCCTTATAATCATCTCATTATGTACATCTCAATTTCACAGAATCCTGATTCTGGATAAAATACTGTTCTGTTTGTTTTTCCAAGAATTTTAAATCTTTTTCTGATTCTAGCAAACAATATTCCAACTTCCAAGATATACTAGGTGGGCTAAAGTAATTAATTTTAAGGTTTAAGTTTAACTTTTAATAGTCTCAGTATCTACCCAAATATAGTCTATTCAAGAATAAGTCTGAAATCAAGGTGTAAAACACATATAATCTCTTTTGTTATTATGTAAAATTTTCCATATGTCATATCATTGGAACTTGGCCATAATGGAGTTAAATTCTTTAGAATTTTTTTTAACCATATATAAGTCAGGCCTTGGGGTATAAACAGAATTTCTGTCCAAAGTAGAATCTCCTAACATGTTGAAGTCTCCGCGAATTATTATGGAGCCCTGTACCACTTTAAAAAAAAAAATGTAATATTCGTCTCAGAGATCCTATCTGATTCTTATTAGGTAGATACACATTCATGATGGAATACTTTTGATGTTGTATTAAACCAGTCCAGATCAAATAGCGTCCCTCCGTATCAATTTCTACTAACTCTTCAACATATGTTAATCTGTTACTAAACAGAATTTAAGTGCCTCTGGCTTTTTTTTTTTACAGGTAGAATTATAAATCATACTATACTTTTATGATCCACTTTAGGTATTGCTCCCTCCTTCCAATGCGTCTCTTGCAGACAAATTATGTCTGCATCCTCTTTGTAAAAATGTTTAAAAGCAAAACTCCTCTTAGCAGGATTATTTAATCCTTGGATATTCTGTGTAATTATTTTTAAAGTCATTTTAATTGTATAATATTTCTTTAAAGGATCAGTCTTTGTTCCTTTACAAAATCTTCCATCTCAAGCCATAAACAATACATAACAAACATTACATATTTAAAAACACATACAAAAATGTTTCCACTAGCGAGTCCTTCTCCGCCTACCAAAACTTTTTCAATGGCTCATCTTCCCACCTGAACTTTCACCCTATGGTGAAAGGCTTTCTTAAAATGCATCTTTGTCAGATACTTCCATCTGATGGCCTAGGCCACTACTCCTTATTTTTTTAATCATTTTATCCCTTTTCCTCTTCTTTCAAATTCCATTGTTTTTACATTCCTTTTTAATAATCTCTTCCCTCCCTTTTTTTATTGTTTCCCCCTTCTGCACCAATTTCTTTTATTCTTCCATTTCTTCCTTTCCGTAACTCTCTTTTTCCTTCCCCATCTTCACCTCCTTCTCCCCCATCCTTTTGTTTTAGAATCTAAAGTATCTATTGATCAGACATGGGAGAAAAGGAAGTAGCAACCCTGCTCGCACTATGCTCTAGAGGATAAATCATTCTTCATAAAGATTACTCTCAAAGTTTAAGTCTAATATTACACAACTAAATTCCAACCTAAATTAAATGTGCCTTTTTTTCCCCTTTTTCTTCTTCCTGTTTTTTCTTTCCCCGTTACCCTTCCCCCCTCTTTTTTCCACTAATATTTAACTTAAAGTGAATTTTTTGTGTTCATAACAATTTTCTCATAAAATGTGTGAGCATAAAACTAATTTATAATATTTTTAAGCCTTCTTTTAAATATTAAAGTGCTTTATGTGTTTGTGATTATTGCTTTATCTCTTTTTTAATCGCTAATCTTCTTTCTAGTTCTACATTTATCACTCTATTATCCTTATCTCTTTATTTTTATTTTTTCAGGTCAATGACTAAAACTGTGCCTTAATTATTCCCTATTTTGTGTATCACTAATTATTATAAAATGTTTCTTATAAGCTTATTTTTAATCAATTAATTGATCTACAAAAATGTATATAGATTTCAGTGCAATTAAATCTTCTACACCTCTCCCTTCTCCTAAATTAAATATGTGTTACCAAAAGAAAACAAAAAATGTGAATATATCCTCAATTGCTACCTATTTCTTCCCTTTTTTCCCTCCCTTTAACTAGTTTCAGACAGCATTACTCCCTATTTTTTTCATCATAAACGCAAACTCCTTTATTCCAAAAGATTCTCTTATTCTTTTAGTTTCCAAATTTTTAACAAACTTTCTCCTTCCTCCACACTACCAATTAGGTATATATTTCTGATTGTTAAATATAAGGTTTAATTCAGGGGGGGAAATCCCCATTAATAGAGAATTTGTTTTTCTCTTAAGATTTTAGTAATGGGGAGGAATTTTTTCCTTTGTATTAATGTATCTCCAGAGAGGTCTGCAAAGATTTTTATGTGCTCATAAGGAGACTCAAAACATATTTTATTAAAAGAGATTCTAAGAATTGCATCCCTATATGCCATATGATGAAATTTGACAATAAAATCTCTTGGTATATCTTTGTTTAACGTTTTAAACAATGGTATTTGATAGTACTTCTCTATAGGAGTTTCCGAGAAACTCTTATTATTAATGTAACTCAGGCAAAATGTTTCTATGTAATTTAATAGGTCTTTATATCCTATTTTCTCAGAAATGCCTCTAATTCTGATATTATATCTCTTTTTTTGATCAGCCATTCTCAAATTCTGAATTTTTAATTTTTGCACTTCTACTTTCAAATTTTTGATTTCCATTTTTACATCATCATGATTTTTAGTTAACATTTCTTGAGCTTGCTCTATTTCTTTAGTTCGAATTGATAGAATTCCTATTTCTTTAGCATTACTAGCAATTTCTTGAAAGAAGTCTTCTTTTATAGATTCTTTAAACAATGATTTCATAGTGGAAACTGACAGTCTCTCCTCAGTAGTTTCCTCACTAACAATATCTTTTTACAGACGTCTCATTTCCATGCTTATCTTCTAAAGGTATTGAAGAGTCCATAAAAGACTGGGAAGATACAGACATATTCATTTTCTCCTTATTACCAAATTTATCTGCAGACAAAAAGAAATCCGCTTATGTCTTTACTGGTTTACTGTTCTTTTTGCCAGCTTTACCTCTAGAAGATTCTGTATTTCCCTTCATCTTCAATTATATAAATTCAATATGAAGCAGAAGAAAAAGTTACTTTAAACTGTTTTCAATGTTATGTTGTTAAAAAAGGAAACAAAGCCTTATTAAATTGCAATTCGGTAAATTCTAAAGGGCTCTATATAAGCACATAGCATATTTTTTTTACAGAAGTTTTTAGTCAGTGAACTTCTATCCAAAAGCAAGGTCTTCACTAACTAAAAATTCTGTAAAAAAAAAAATATATGCTATGTGCTTATATAGAGCCCTTTAGAATTTACAGAATTGCAATTTAATAAGGCTGTTGATATGTTACTTTAAAATTTCAACATAAATAACAGTTCTATAATGTTTCCAATAGTTATAACTATATTGGTGCAGGAAAAAAAAAAGCAAATAAAAAAGGAAAGGAAAAGGAAAATTACCAAAGGGTATTACTCACAGACTCTCTACCAGACATCTGTTTAATAAACAAAGGAACATAAGAGAAAGTATATATATCAGCCTATATGTTTAAACAGGTTGTAAATAAATCTCCTTTAATTTTTTTCCTTTTTATTCATAGCAAGATAAAATCTTGTACAAAGCCATGTTGAGTAAATTTAACAGTATTGAATATCCAATAAGAAAACAATAGTCAATACATTATAAAGATTTTCTTAAAAAAAAAAAAGAACACAACCAGACGGTAATTTATGCTTGAAAAGCTGTCGCTAAAACTTGTAACAGATTCACCAATTTATGTAGCCATAATATTACACATAGATTTATCTTAGTTAAACTTAGGTAGTTGATCTATGAGTTAGGAGAAAAAATATGATATAACAAACTCGGATGAAATAAGACAAAAGATACAAAAAGAAAGAAGAAAAAAGACAGAAAAACAAAAGAAAGAAAGAGTCTGCTGGAAAAGGAAGAGGGGGGATGGTTGGGGGGAACTATGGTATCACACTCTGGAAATATATGTATTGTTGTTAAGTATACGTTTGATCCCATATTATCCCCTTTTTGGTAGGGAGTTGGAAAATCCAAATTTGCTAATTTTTACTAAGGTTTCAGACCAAGTGGGAGCTTTTTCTCCTTTCCAATATGAGGCAATGGAGGTTTTAGTTGCCATAAAAATCTGTACCAAAAGAGCTTTTGTTTCTGTCGTGATATATTTGGGAAAGATGTGAAAAAGGGGTATTTCAGAGTTTAAGGGAAGATCTATCCCAAAAGTTGATTTTATTTGAAAAAAGCATTCTGACCACCAATTTTGTAGTTTTGGGCATTCCCACCAAATGTGTATGTGTGTTCCTTTTTGTCCACATTTCCGCCAACAATATTTGGCTTCATTCTTTTTGTTAATTTGAAACATTTTTATCGGTACATAATACCACCTATTTGTGATCTTAAAGTAAGTGAGATGCATTTTGCTAAATTTTATCAGTGGTAAGAAAAGCCGAGAGCCATGTCTCTAAAGACCAATTCCTTTTTTACCTCTTTTTCCCAAAGTTTTAAACTAAGTGATTTTACTAGAATCTGCTTATTTTTGATAATAATATGACACTTGGCCATTAAGTGAGACTTATCCTCTGCTAGAATTAATCTCTCGCAGTCGGTCAATTGTCTGTGGTCTTCTAGGATAAACCCCAAAGACCTCAGATGGCTACACATTTGATAAAATTCTAGCCACAGTTAATTGTGTAATTCATATTTAGCACTTAATTCCTTAAAGGGTCTAAAAGAACAATTTTGAAAGAGGTCTCTTAGGTATACTGTCCCGTTTTTAGCTAGAATTTCCAAAAAGGGAATATTCAATACCCGGGACAATGGGGCCAATGGGGTTATAGGGCTAGGGAATGGAATTATGGCATATTTCAAATTCAGTTTCTCTCATTGTTTCCAAACTGGTGGAATCAGATTTTTTTTTAAAAACAACGCTTTGTAACTCTTTTTTTACTGACATACATTTTCTTTTCAATTTGGAACCAGTGCCTGGATTCCGCTTGCTCAATCCATCTAATAATGTGAGCAGGTGAGCTATGGTTATAGCTTTTTGATATTTCTGAACAGAGGGATAACCCATACCTCTTTTTTAAAATTTATTAGATTTGCTGTTTTGATTCTCATTTTTATACCTTTGTGAATAATCTTATCAAGAACATTTTGAAGTTTTTTCATTTGGAGGTTTGAGAGATGGTAGGGTATGCTTCTCATTAAGTATGTTTTTTTGGGCACTAGAAACATTTTTGCGGCTATGATTCTTCCCGACCAAGAGTCGTAGAGTTCCCTCCACCTATCAGTAGAAGCTTTCAAATTTATAAGTGTCAGCTGTTTGAAACGCTCATCTGTTTGAAATGTGTTTGTAGTTCATTACCCATATGTTTTATATATGTTTGCCATTTAAATAGAAAAATAGTCTTTAAATATATACTTTCCTCCTCTTTCAGGTTTATCATCAATGCTTCAGATTTAGATAGATTTAGTTTGTCGTTTGAAATCTTGCTGAATTCCGCTATACAGTTTTGGAGATTTGCAATTGAGTTGACCGGGTCCTCGAGAGAGAGAGAGAGAGAGAGGACGACATCATCAGTGAATATTGTTAGCTTATGTTCAGTGTCTCCCACTTTTATGCCTTTAATGCCTTTGCATTCGCTAATGGAAGTTGCTAAAGGTTCCATTAGGAGTGCAAAGATAAGCAGGGACAAGGGGCATCCTTGTCTAGTCTCATTAGTTATGTTAAAGCTATCCAACTTAAATCCAAGGCCCGCGACAGAGGCGAATGGGGCCACATAAAGGGCCTTAATTGTCCTGACCCAAAGTCACCAAGGCCAAATTTGGCTAGGACTTGGTCCACCTAGTCCCATCCGACTCTATCGAAGGGCTTTTCCGCATCTAGGGATAGAAAGACAGAGAACTTCATGTTTAATTTAGTATAAGATATAAGATTGACTAGTCTTCTGACATTGTCGGCCCCTTGCCTGCCTACTATGAAACCGTTTTGATCTTTGTCTACCAGAGATTGTATTACTGTGTTCAATCTATTTGCAAGCACTTTAGAGTATATTTTAGTATCTGTATTGATAAGGGAAATTTGCCTGAAGTCTTTACATTCAGAGCAGTCTTTCTCTTTTTTGGGTATGGTTATAATGTGTGCTTAAAGCATTTCTTTTGGGGTGATGCCTAGCTTTTTAATTTCATTAAATGACTTAGTTAAATCGGTGATAATTTCTTTTTGGAATATCTTATAATATGAATTAATGTAGCCATCGGGGCCCGGTGCTGAAGAAATCTTTAGTTTTGAGAAACGTCTAGTATTTCTTTTTAGGATATAGGTTTATTTAATGCTTCCAAATTTTCGTGGGAAATTCTTGGCGTCTGTATTTTATCCAAAAAGTTTTGGATTTCAATACATTTAGGTTTAATTGACTCTTTCTCTGACAGAGTATATAGATCAGAATGATATGCACCAAATGCACCTGCTATTTTGAGAGGATTTGAAATGATTAAATTTTTATGCCTAATTTGATCAATTCTTTTTTTAGTGGAATTTACTCTATATTTGCTTGCTAAGAATTTAGTTGCCTTGTTACCCAAATGATGTAGGCGCTTTTGAAGAGCCCATATGGAATTATCTATTTTAGTTTGCTCTATAAGCCTAATCTGTTTATGTAAATTCTTGATCTGACACATGTTAAACTGACGAGGATTTTTTTTATTTTCTCTATCAGCTTTAGTTAACTTAATATATAATTCTCTAAGAGGGGTTCCATTTTTTTCCCATTTGGGCCTGAATTTTTATACAAACTCCCCATATGTATGCCTTGTGAGCCAACCATATAATTGTATTGGATTGTACAGATTGTCTCTTAAGGGTAAAAAACTCATCAATAGCTTGTTTAAGTTTTACTTTCCTTTCCTGATCTTTAAATAGCTGCATTTGCTGCTGTTCCTATTTTAAAAGTGGCAGATATTAAACCATGATCCGAATAGTTTATTGGATCAATTTTGCCATTGGTGAGTTTTTTAAGGGCCAATTCATTTACAAATATGTAGTCAATTCTTGAGTAAGATGCATGTCTAGCGGAGTAATATGTATAATTTTTTTCTGTGGGGTTGAAACACCGCCATGAATCAAATAAACCAAATTTATATAAGATTTTATTAAAATTGGCCACTCTTCGGAATGTGTTTTGGTTATCTTTTGACATTATATTAATTTTTTGGTCAAGGCGCGGGTTAGGGAAATTATTAAAATCGCCACAAAATATCAAGAGGCCGGAGAAGTATTTCTTCAATGAATTTAAGGTTTCGTTCGAGAATTTACTCTGCCCCATATTTGGCGCATAAATGGTTAGAATAGTAATTTTGCTGTTATTGATTATACCTGTCCAGAAGAAAAAACAACCTTCTGGGTCGGTTACAGAAAGATCTTCTTTCCAGGTATGTTTTCTATTGAAGAAAACTGCTGTACCTCTGTTTTTCACAAATTTTGAATTGCTAACCGAAACAAAGTGTTTGCTGCTATACTCTATACCTCTATCAGCCTGCCAATGCATCTCTTGGAGACATACTACGTCTGCATTTTTTAATGGAAAGCATTAAAGAATATGTATCTTTTACCAGGAGTGTTAAGTCCTTGAACATTTTGGCTTAGAACTCTCAATGTCATTTGAGAGTTCTAAGCAGCTACTAGCGTATGTAAAACCACTCCCTCCCCAACCATCCCCACCTCCCCCTTAAACCGACAAAAGAAAATAAATAAATAAATAATTAAAAGAAAAACATTAAATAGGAAAATGCATAGGTAAGTAGATATTTTCAAAGTAGATAAGTATGTACACCAAACAACAAAACAACATAAAATAAAATACCCTTTAAGAGGGAACATTTCCCTCTCACCCATGACAGCCCACTGAAAATAAACAAAACAGTGGGGGTCTAGGGGGAAAGGGAAATGATGGACTTTTCCTAAGTTCAATCAATCCTTGGCAATCCACAGTAGTGCAATTCCTAAATATCCTAGGACAAAACATAACATACAGTGGATATAAAAAGTCTACACACCCCTGTTAAAATGTCAGGTTTCTGTGCTGTAAAAAATGAGACAAAGATAAATCACTTCAGAACTTTTTCCACCTTTAATGTGACCTATACATTTTTTACTATTTTCATTCTAACAATAGTGATTTTACACTTTGTGTTTACTTATTTATTATAATCTAACATAATGTGAGGATTATATGTTTCATAAAGTGCTAATTCATATAAGTCTTTATTAGTGATGCAGAACGAAATAAGTATGTTAGATAATATGTTTTATATTATTATAAGTTAAAAATGTAACATTTTATCTTAATTTATCCATTTTTTATCACCCTTAGGATTAACTATCCTTTGTAATTCCTCTTTCATTTAGATCTAAATTTAAAGTGTGTTTACCGTTATATTATAAAGTGAGTGTAAATTAAAAATATACTAAGTCAAATCGTGAGTTTATCCTCTTTTATATTATTTCCTGTGTATATTAAATGTTTATTTTACATATAGTATCTAATTCATTATTTAGACTCTTCCTCATGTTGGGATAATTTAAGAAGTTTTAAGAAAACAAAAAAATATATAAGAAAACAAAAACATAATAGAAGCGAGTTATAAAGGGGACAAAAAAATTGACCATGTTAATTTGATGAACCATATGTCAAATTCCACTCTTCCAGAAGTTTTTTAGCCTCTAAAGGACAGTTAGCCACTATCCTCTTTAAGTCGTAGGTTATGATTAATTTAATCGGAAACCCCCATTTATATCTTATGTTGTTTTCTCTTAGTAATTTCGCGTCTTCTGCAAATTCTCTTCCTTTAATCAAAGTTTCTCTTGAGAGATCAGAGAAGATTAAGAGATTTTCATAAGGGGGAATCACATTTTTTAACCTCAAAGGCTTTTATGAGAATAGCTTCTCTATGTAAGACAGAGTGGAATTTGACAATAACATCTCTCGGGAGATCTCTGTCTAGTCTTTTGGAAAGCGGGATTCGGTGAAGTCTATCTACCATCTGTTCTAGTGAAATGTTCGAATATATTGATTTAGTTCTGACGGAACAGTATTTTCAGGTATACCTCTCATCCGAATATTATTTAGTCGGGAATAATCTTCAAAATTATTAATTTGGGCTTTTAGATCTAGGACTTCTGCTTTTAGTTCTGAGGTCTCTGTGATGATATTTTGTTGTTCCCTTCCAATCAAATTATATTTAGATTGTAAACTATCTATTTTCACACCCAATTAATTTATTGCACTTGAGTTTTTAGCCATTTCTGCCGTTAGATCTATAAGTAAGGAGTTTTTAAATTCTGCTAATAGTGTTTTCAAAGTTATAGTTGTACGTCTTTTTTCATCAGATTTGTTTGAAATATGGCTTTCTTTCAATTCTGTAACCTCTTCTAAGCTAGTTTGGTTACCCGATTGATCTATTATTATTTTTATCTTTTATTTGTATTGCGTCAACATATTCTGTATCGCTGTACAGGGGATAGGAACAAGGGAAATACAAGTTTAACAAATTCAAAAGTTGAAGGGCCCTGTTTCTTCCTGCAGTTGGGTTTTTTCGAGATCTTTGTTTTTATTTCCAGGAGAAAAAAAACATACCTGGGGTTTTTGCCATTGAGTTTTTCTTATCTCTAGTATTTGTTTTATGGTTATGATTATCTCTTTTCATTTTGGAAGATTTCTGAGAATTGTATTTATTAGTTTTTATCCGATATTTACCAGAACAATCTGTCTTATCGAAAGATATTTTTCCAGTCCAGTGAAAAAGAGTTTAACAATTACCCTTAATTTATCTTATCAGACATTTTAATCTAAAACTCTTTCTGTTGTAATTCGAAAAAGTGTACTGTAATCAGTTCTATTGTTATCACGGTGTGTAAAATTATTAAAGGTTGTAACAATAAAAACAACAATAAGCCATCTATAGAGCTAAAACATTGCATATTGTTCCATTTGTTGTTAGATAGTAACAGATTCTTTCAGCTTATAAACATTATTGTTACACAGGACTGCGATAATGTAAAAAAATATTTTTACCAATATTATTTCAAAAGTATTAAATAATCGAAATTACCACTATATTATTATTTTATACTGCAACATTCTGTGTTACTCAGCACTTAGTATTCCAGGATACCGCAAGTGTTTGTGTTCCATTACAGATTTATACAAGTTACAGCAAATAGTAATATATAGTGCTCAGAAATGACCATTTAACATAAATGTTTTTACAAAATATGGAGTTATAACAAATTATTACAAATTGCAGAGATATTCCAAGTTTTCACAATAACTTTTTGCAGAATTCTAAAACATTCCAAATTGTCTCAAATATTAATGCAAGATACTAGGAAAGCCCAAAGTTAACCCCTGTAATTTAACATTATACTGTGTATTCTAAGTTGCGAACAATATTGATGCTCGATGCTAAAATATTCCAAATTACAAACAATGTTTTTACATAGTACTAAGATGTTGTAAGTTGTAAGAAGTGTTGTTACACCCGGCTGGGACATTCCCAGTTGTCACGAATAATATAGCTCAGTACTAATCCATTAGGAAAGCAAGTTCAAATATTATTGGAGAGAGCTTTAAAGCGATTAACTTAATCAGGCTAGATTCACTTCCAGAAATTCATATTATTATTTTTAAAGTTATTAACTTCCAAGCAGTTTCCCCCCTTCCCTTCCATTTTCTTTCCCCCTTGCAATAAGTGTTCAAAACATCAGGGAGAGGTAGTATGTGGATTTGTAAGTAATTAGTTGATCAAAAAAAGTCCAATGATAAACCTAGACTCTTTCAGACCATCTATGTAAGGGTCTGATTAAATACTAGAAGCACTTGAAATGAATTCAAACCAATCACGTTTCCACTTTTGGAACAGGATAGACCGTCCAAACAATAGCTTTGGATTCAAGTACTAATTGCTGGGTTTCATTGTTGTCTCTAGTAGATGTTTTGTAGCTTTTGTTGGAGTTCCTTTAGTTGTCGTTTTAATATTTGAACCCTGCAACTAAAGAAGTGAGCTCCAAAGCATAACTCTATTGATGCTCCTCTCCTCCAGTCAAAACACAAGCCTTTATAACTGTTCTTCTGGAATTGGCAGATGGATTGTGGATACTTTATAAGAGTGGTATATTTATCCGCGTCTGTTATATTACAATATCTGTCAACTAAAAAGTTATTTTTACAGGGCTGTCTAAGTTTGCATACAGTATATGGGCTAAGTGTATTTGTTTTACTCCCAGGCACTCTGAGGGTTCTCTGTGTAATTTACCCTCTTATTGAGCCTTTAGCAAAATAGTGTATGTAGAGGCTTTCTGATTTTCTTCACAGTCCACTCATTGAGTAGAACACAATAGATATTTAGGCCCCTTTTGTAACTGTAAATAACTTGTAACAATTGGAGAATATTACCATGAGATCTAGTTTTACAAGATCTATAATGTGCAGCCTATTATGTAAGGAACAGAGCCCTGTGTTTGACTCAATGTCTTGTCGTTTAAGTATCGGCACCCTGCTATTGCTCTGACAGTTTGCTAGGTGTTTTCCCCTAGTTGTTTTTGGTAACTGAGCATTGACAATGCAGTAGGAGAAAACACACAGTTCAGGTTCAAACCAAGGTGGCCCAGACTGGGCAGCAAGCACCAAACATTGCCATCCTCATGATTTATATTCAAAGTTTATGGGACCCCCTCAGGTGAGACAGTAACTCCACATGGTGTAATCAGCGTGCTCCACGGCAACACTCCCTTGTGGTCTCTCCTGTCGGTAATTGGTATGGTTTACACCTATTCTCTGGGGTTATTGGTTTGCAGACTCTATAGATTATAGGCATACACTCTATAAGCCTATGTCTTGCACTAGGCTCAGAGACTCAAAATATTGGAGTGTACCCCCTGCTGTAACTGTCAGTATTCGTGATTTCCTTAAATAATTATGGCATCATGCCAATGAAAACCATTTGTTAAAGATATACACTCTAAAAAGTCATGTTATGTGCTAAGTTCAAAGTTCCATCATGTCAGAGTCTACCCCCTGCTGTGCCTGTCAGAATTTGTATTTTCCTTGATTGGTTGTAGCAATTTAACCTTGAGAAAGGTTTAAGGGAAGGTGGACATCTTAAATTCAAGCCAGAGAAGTCTTACACTGACAGACTAGCCCCGGACAAACCCATCAACTTAATTTACATTCCAGGAACATGGGCTCCTCCTCAGGTAGAACAATATTTCCACTGGGTATAGTCAGTGTGCTTGGCGGCAACACTGCCCTTTGATCTCTCCTACCAGTACTTTGATCAATACCGAGGCTTCTCTATTGCTCTCCTACGACCTTGGCTGTGATATCCATTGAAGAGGGGGCTGCAGAGACTCCTAGGCTCGCCTCGGGTGCAGATTTATGCTGTCCAAGTGTCTGTGTGTTCAGTGTTGTTCTCCTTCTCCCTGCACGCTCTATGAGCGTGTTGACCAGCAGGCTTAAGGTCGGAAGGGAATAGCTTAAGGCAGCTTAGGGTAGCTCCATGGAAGTCTAGCAAGAGACCTTGTGCTACTTCCACCACTGGGGTTTGGCGCCAAATGCCTGTTAGCTGCTCATGCTAGCAGCTTCCGGGGCGTGGACAGCATTTCTCTCCTTTAGTTTTTTATACTTAAAGTTGTGGACTAATAACCAACACCTGTTATGCTTATAAACAGAAGAATACCTCAAAAAGGAGAATGGCTACATAAACCCATGTATTTAAACAATTTGTATCTAAATCTCCTTTAGTTCTTTCTACAAAATTATCAGACCAACACCTGTTATGCTTCTAAAAGCCAAATTATACTAATGACAATGTGACAATAAAACCAGCTTATTGTTTGTCTTTATAATAAACCTCTATTCTTCAATCAGGGGAACCCTCTAAGGAGAAACAAAAAAAAGGCAGATTTTCTCAGCTAGCTCATTAATCTTTGTAGACATAAATCAGATGCAACTTTTGCCCAGGAATTCTGTAAGATGCAGTCCCTTATACTTTATGTAGATTCCTCATATGACCCCACAACTTTGTAATTACTTAGGGCCTCATTCTATTAGCGGCCGTAAATCGTCCGTAAGGCTGCGATTCCTTGCGGGGGTTCAGTTAACTCGCGATTCTATTATATGGCCCCGCAAGGATCTCCTTTTACGGCCGGCCGCATATCTTGGAACCGGCCGTAATCTCAGAAATATAAAAACTCAAAAATAAATTCAAGCCTGCACTGTACAGCTCTGTAAATGCTAGGGATCATATTGGGGGACATGAGGATTAAAAGTAACCCACTCTCAAGCTTGCACATCTGCCCAAACCCGAGTTCAAATTAACTGTTTATTTTCCGGCTGCGGCGTGGGTGTGTCTGAAGTGCTCCAAGCACTCTGGACTTTTTACATGGATATTTTACGGATATTAAAAATAAAATATTTTACGGATTTGAGTACAGGATAATTATGTGCTATTTTTTCTAACACCTAAAATCCCTTCATAGTCTTCGCAAAGTGCAGGATGGCTTTATTTGAGCTACTTTATGTGCTTAATTGGTGCTAGCGAGACCTCTTTACTGCAAGTAAGCTGCGGCTCGCTTTTAGCTTTGCAGAGAGGTTTCCCGGAGCAATTGAATTGCAAAACTCTTGCGGCCGTTTTAGATCAAAGGCTTTCCACTGGCGCGAGCGGCCGCAAGAGATAGCAAGGCACCGGCCGCAAGCCTGCCGGAGCCTCCGGCCGTAAGGGAATAGAATAGCCGAATAGCTTGCGGCCGGTCCTTGCGGCCCCGCAACGGCTGCGGCCGCTAATAGAATGAGGCCCTTAGTCATCAAAAGATCTCCTTATAGTGAGATTTCTTGCAGGGCTGCCACAAAATCACTTTACATAACACTCAAGTTTCCAGCAGTGTCAGCTTTTATCTTATTTTCAGAATCTTCAGATGCTACTATTCCTCTCTCACAGGAATCAGCATTATATAATATTTGCAGGAGAAAGCAAAAAAAAAATTGAGATACAACAAGGTCTCCAGATTACAGCATATATTCTAGCCCGTTCAAGTTCTATTATATGTATTAACACATTGATTGCCTGGATCGATATAACACGGAAATTAAACATACCGTATATACTCGAGTATAAGCCGAGTTTTTCAGCCCTTTTTTTAAGGCAAAGAAGGGACCCCTCGGCTTATACTCGAGTCACTCTCCCCCCGTGTCTCTCTAACCCCTCCCGTGTCTCTCTAACCGACCCGTGTGTCTAACCCCCCCATGTGTCTCTCTACCCCCCCGTGTCTCTTTCCCTCCCCCCTCCTCAACCTAAACACCCCTCAACCCCCTGAGGGGGATTGAGGGGGGTTGAGGTTGAGGAAGTGGGTTGGGGTTGAGGGGGGTTGAGGTTGAGGAGGGATGTTGAGGATGAGGATGGGGGGTTGAGGAGGAAGGTTGAGGAGGGGGTTGAAATTGGGGGGGGTTGGGGAGGGGAATTGAGGAGGGATGTTGAGGAGGAAGGCTGAGGAGTGAGGTTGAAGATGAGGGAGGTTGAGGATGAGGAGGAGGGGTTGAGGAGGGGGGTTGAGGATGGGGGTTGAGGAGAGAGGATGAGGATGGGGGGTTGAGGAGGGAGGTTAAGGAGGGGGGTTGAGGTTGAGGAGGGTTGAGGTTGAGGATGGGGGGGTTGAGGAGGGAGGATGAGGATGGGGGGCTTGAGGAGGGGGTTGAGGATGGGGGGTTGAGGAGGGAGGTGGAGGAAGGGGTTGAGGATTGGGGGTTGAGGAGGGAGGTTGAGGATGAGGAGGGAGGTTGAGGATGAGGAGGGAGGTTGAGGATGAAGAGGAGGGGTTGAGGAGGGGGGTTGAGGATGGGGGGTTGAGGAGAGAGGATGAGGATGGGGGGTTGAGGAGGGAGGATGAGAAAGGGAGGTTGAGGAGGGGGTTAAGGATGAGGAGGGAGGTTGAGGAGGGGCTTGAGGATGAGGAGGGAGGTTGAAGAGGGGGTTGAGGATGAGGAGGGAGGTTAAGAAGGGGGTTGAGGATGAGGAGGGAGGTTGAGGATGAGGAGGGAGGTTGAGGAGGGAGGTTGAGGATGAGGAGGGAGGTTGAGGATGGTCGAGGATGAGGAGGGAGGTTAAGGATGAGGAGGGAGGTTGATGAGTGGGGTTAAGGAGGGTGATAAGGGAGAGGGGGGAAATACACAGGGAAGGGAGAGGTTGGAAGAGACACAGGGAAGGGAGAGGGGAGAAGAGACACAGGGAAGGGAGAGGGGGGAAGAGACACGGAGAGAGAGGGGGACACAGAGGGCACAAGAGGGACACAGGGGGCAGCACATTTCCCACCCTCGGCTTATACTCGAGTCACTCATTTTACCCAGTATTTTGTGGTAAAATGGGTGCCTCGGCTTTTACTCGGGTCGGCTTATACTCGAGTATATATGGTACATTTTGTATTGCAGATTTGCAAACAAATGCCGCAAGCCTGCCGGAGCCTCCGGCCGTAAGGGAATAGAATAGCCGAATAGCTTGCGGCCGGTCCTTGCGGCCCCGCAACCGCTGCGGCCGCTAATAGAATGAGGCCCTTAGTCATCAAAAGATCTCCTTATAGTGAGATTTCTTGCAGGGCTGCCACAAAATCACTTTACATAATACTCAAGTTTCCAGCAGTGTCAGCTTTTATCTTATTTTCAGAATCTTCAGATGCTACTATTCCTCTCTCACAGGAATCAGCATTATATAATATTTGCAGGAGAAAGCAAAAAAAAAATTGAGATACAACAAGGTCTCCAGATTACAGCATATATTCTAGCCCGTTCAAGTTCTATTATATGTATTAACACATTGATTGCCTGGATCGATATAACACGGAAATTAAACATACCGTATATACTCGAGTATAAGCCGAGTTTTTCAGCCCTTTTTTAAGGCAAAGAAGGGACCCCTCGGCTTATACTCGAGTCACTCTCCCCCCGTGTCTCTCTAACCCCTCCCGTGTCTCTCTAACCGCCCTGTGTGTCTAACCCCCCCATGTGTCTCTCTACCCCCCCGTATCTCTTTCCCTCCCCCCTCCTCAACCTAAACCCCCCTCAACCCCCTGAGGGGGATTGAGGTTGAGGAAGTGGGTTGGGGTTGAGGGGGGTTGAGGAGGGATGTTGAGGATGAGGATGGGGGGTTGAGGAGGAAGGTTGAGGAGGGGGTTGAAATTGGGGGGGGTTGGGGAGGGGAATTGAGGAGGGATGTTGAGGAGGGAGGCTGAGGAGTGAGGTTGAAGATGAGGGAGGTTGAGGATGAGGAGGAGGGGTTGAGGAGGGGGGTTGAGGATGGGGGTTGAGGAGAGAGGATGAGGATGGGGGGGTTGAGGAGGGAGGTTAAGGAGGGGGGTTGAGGTTGAGGAGGGTTGAGGTTGAGGATGGGGGGGGTTGAGGAGGGAGGATGAGGATGGGGGGCTTGAGGAGGGGGTTGAGGATGGGGGTTGAGGAGGGAGGTGGAGGAAGGGGTTGTGGATTGGGGGTTGAGGAGGGAGGTTGAGGATGAGGAGGGAGGTTGAGGATGAGGAGGGAGGTTGAGGATGAGGAGGGAGGTTGAGGATGAAGAGGAGGGGTTGAGGAGGGGGGTTGAGGATGGGGGGTTGAGGAGAGAGGATGAGGATGGGGGGTTGAGGAGGGAGGATGAGAAAGGGAGGTTGAGGAGGGGGTTAAGGATGAGGAGGGAGGTTGAGGAGGGGCTTGAGGATGAGGAGGGAGGTTGAAGAGGGGGTTGAGGATGAGGAGGGAGGTTGAGGAGGGGGTTGAGGATGAGGAGGGAGGTTGAGGATGAGGAGGGAGGTTGAGGAGGGAGGTTGAGGATGAGGAGGGAGGTTGAGGATGGTCGAGGATGAGGAGGGAGGTTAAGGATGAGGAGGGAGGTTGATGAGTGGGGTTAAGGAGGGTGATAAGGGAGAGGGGGGAAATACACAGGGAAGGGAGAGGTTGGAAGAGACACAGGGAAGGGAGAGGGGAGAAGAGACACAGGGAAGGGAGAGGGGGGAAGAGACACGGAGAGAGAGGGGGACACAGAGGGCACAAGAGGGACACAGGGGGCAGCACATTTCCCACCCTCGGCTTATACTCGAGTCACTCATTTTACCCAGTATTTTGTGGTAAAATGGGTGCCTCGGCTTTTACTCGGGTCGCCTTATACTCGAGTATATATGGTACATTTTGTATTGCAGATTTGCAAACTTGAGAATGTTGTGCTATTAATTTTAAAACCTTTAATCACTTTTCCTGTAATTTAAAATATGGTAGTGTGTTTATATTTGCTTTTACAGTGCTACAGACAGATGTTTAACCCCCTTGCGGGTCCTCTGTAGTACCCGTATGATTTTTGGCTACATTTGCTATTTACGGGTGTGAAAACAATTGCGGGCTTGAGGACTTGTAGCAATTTAATAGCAATTTGCGATTGTGACATTTACAGTCTTGAAAGATCAAAGGCCCAGCTGGGTCGGAGTTATGATGTTTTTCGGCCTGTAACCCGCAGATCATTTGCGGGTAGCTAAAAAAGGCCAATTTAATAGCCGTAACTTTTGCAGGCTCCTTTACGGGTTTCAGGAACTACAATTTGGCAAATTTAGTAGTGCCCCTGGACTGACTAAGAGAGAATCTGTGTTGGATATTTTTCCCCAACATTGCTGAGATCCGGTGGTCGGGTGGGCTCAGCTCCTGCACACTGACTGCCCATGGCCGAATCCAGACAATTTGACGTAAATCTGATTCTCTCCCAGATTATACTCAGGTAAGCAGTCTATATGTGAATTAAGGAAATGTGATTAATAAAAATATGTTACCTTAGAGAGCGGTGTTGTGAATTGAATGGGCAGGTATATGAATTAACAGAACCTTTTATTAGTATTGTTGTAGATTTTAAGTCAAGGAATTATAAATACGATATAAAGAAGGAACTAATTATTCAGTAAATTAGCTTGAAATTATAAGTCTTGAATTTGTTAATATCTGAGAGTAGGAAAGTTGCTGGTTAACAAGACAGGTTCTCTAAGATAATTGTAATTTTGTGCTGCTAATGATTTTGTGAATCCAAGATTTTCTTGTGTGAAATCGTTTGCTCTTTTTACTAATCAATGAATGATTAACAAATGTACTGCTATATATTGCTCCTACTCACCTGTTTTGCTAAATAATTAGTGTTAACTAAAAAAACTGACCTTGGTCAAAGCAAAGAATGTGTGATCCAGTCTAGTAGTGTCTAAATGAATTAAAGACTGGCACAAAGAAAAAAGCCTGTGTGCCTGACTAAGACATTTAAATTAGCAGTGGGTTTTGGTTGCAGCTTTCCAGTAGAAAAGTGTTAGAAGTATATCATTTGAGCTATTGTACAGAGAGTGGACAGCATATTACACATGTATAAAAAATGCATTTTACAACACAAGCACAGGGAACTAGCTGTGGAAGACAGAGATAGTGAAATCACATTAGTTTTGCGAGTGTAGGAAACTTAACTAAAACCCTCATCGTTCTTTGAATAACCTTTTGAATAAATGAATGTTGACAAGTAATGATACAATAACTAACAGATTGAAAAGTTTGTTTTGTAAGCATGACAAAGAGAAAGATAATAAAAGACTGTTACGGTATAAGATTCACAGATACACAAAAATGGAGAAAACATGAGAGGATTGTTGATGGGAAAAATGTACCTCTGGATGCCCTACCCCTTGGTGGAAGGGAAGTGCACGGAATTTATTGATGTTAGATAATATTGAGTCTGATATGATTATGAAGAGAGGTGAAATGAAAAGGAAAGATTATGATGTGATGAAGGATGGTTCTGATACATGGAATGCTGAATATGAACAAATAAGGAAACAGGAATTGACAGGTAGTCCCGGTGTTCCTCCCCATCTTATCCTTGCAAGCCTCCTAAATCCCACTATAAAAAAAGAGATGAAAATGCTCATTCAAACAGAGGAAAGAAGAAGTGCTGCAAAAGAGCAAATGCGAAATGGGGCCAGGGTTATAAAGATAGAGGTCAGGGACAACGGGAGCAAGGAGAAGAGGCAGCTGCAACAGAAGCGTTTTCAGTCAGAGCATCCAAAGACTATCAGCCACATTAAATTTGAAGCCTGTAGCGGCACTGGCACACCTGCAAAGGCTGAAGCTTGAAATTCGGCTGCGTTACAGAGCTATTATATCGAACCATGCCACAAGTTACGGGCCGTAGACGCAAGCCCGTAAACCATTCTTCAGGCGGTTGGATGTGCGACCTTGAATATGTTCAATTAGTCAAACCCGTAGTTACAGGTTTAGACGGAGCCAATGGCAAATGAGATCGTCATCATTACCTCACTGAAAAATGGAGGTTAGATTTCAAAGCCTTACGGGTTTCAATTACGAGTTACGATCGGACCCACATTCCAGAAATAATGCAATATTAATAAATATGATATTCTAGTCCATGCGAGTTTCATTATATGTATTAACACATCAATATAAAATGGAAATTAAACATAAAATAATGTATTTTATATTGTAGATTAGCGAGCTTGAGAATGTTGTGCTATTAACTTTAATACCTGACCTCACTTTCTCTTTCATTATTAGTACAGTAGTGTGTTTGTATTGGCATTTACAGTGCTACGGATTGGACTTTACCCCTCTTGCACGTCCTATCTAGTACCCAATGCCATTTTCGCTCCATTTGCGGGTTAAGAGGTTGAACACCAGTGGATTTGTTGCAATTTAATATCGAAATTGGAATGTAGCAGTTATTGGCTTGACAGATCAAAGGATTTGTGGGTTGGGCTTAGTTTTCCACGCCCCATAGCCCTTTTTCGCCCTTAAGCTGCAAGTCATTGGCGGGTTGCTTTACAGGGCCAATTTAATAGCCGCAAGTCTTGTGGACTACATCCCGGGCTACGGTTTTACACGTTGAGGGAATTTAATGTGGCCGCCTGACTTTCACACCAAGGGAAGAAAACAAAGGAAATGAATGCAGGAGCATTGAGAGAAAGAACATAAAATGTATTGATCAGATAGAGCAGCTTTAGAAGGGGCCATTCAATGTTAAAGGGTGTGTCTATCTAACTATGTAGAAAGCCAATGATGATAGGGTGAGACAAAGGGTACTCAGGCAGAAAGAACGTGAGGACTATTGGTGGGAAAGTGGGGTAGATGAGATGGAGAATCTTATAAATAGGTCAACACAGCTACTTCAGTGCCCTATAAGAAAAAAAGATAAACTTACCCATATACAGTGCCTTGCAAAAGTATTCACCCGCCTTGAATTTTTACCTATTTTGTCAAATTACGGCCTTAAGTTCAATGTTTTGTTAATCTGAATTTTATGTGATGGATCGGAACACAATAGTCTAAGTTGGTGAAGTAAAATGAGAAAAATATTTACATAAAACTATTTTTTAGAAATAGAAAACAGAAAATTGGCATGTGCGTATGTATTCACTGCCTTTGTTATGAAGCCCATAAAAAGCTCCGGTGCAACCAATTACCTTAAGAAGTCACATAATTAGTGAAATGATGTCCACCTGTGTGCAATTTAAGTGTCATGTGATCTGTCATTACATATACACACCTTTTTTAAAAGGCCTCAGAGGCTGCAACACCTAAGCAAGAGGCACCACTAGCCAAAAACTGCCATGAAGACCAATGAACTTTCCAAACAAGTAAGGGACAATGTTGTTGAGAAGTACAAATCAGGGTTAGGTTATAAAAAAAATATCTAAATATTTGATGATCCAGAGGAGCACCATCAAATCTATCATAACCAAATAGAAAGAACATGGCACAACAGCAAACCTGCCAAGAGACGGCTGCCCACCAAAACTCACGGACCAGCCAAGGAGGGCATTAATCAGAGAGGCAGCACAGAGACCTAAGGCAACCCTGGAGGAGCTGCAGAGTTCCACAGCAGAGACTGGAGTATCTGTATATAGGACGACAATAAGCCGTACGCTCCATAGAGTTGAGCTTTATGGCAGAGTGGCCAGAAGACAGCCATTACTTTCAGCAAAAAACAAAATGGCATGTTTTGAGTTTGCGAAAAGGCATGTGGGAGACTCTCAAAATGTATGAAGGAAGGTGCTCTGATCTGATGAGACTAAAATTTTACTTTTCGTCCATCAAAGAAAACGCTATGTCTGGCACAAACCCAACACATCGCAGCGCAGCGAGGCGAGCCGTTAAATCCTAACACCTGGGCAATGAGCGCTGCAGGCGCTCATTGCCGTCGAGCCTTGCATAGCGAGGCGAGCCGTTAACTTATAGCACTTAGGCAATGAGCGCCGCAAAGCCTCGCATAGCGAGGCGAGCCGTTAAACACGTCACACGCACACAAAAAAACACCTCGGAACCAACCTTAACGTAACAAACACCAACACGCACTAAGAATCCGACTACAACGGCCGACCCACGCGCAACTAAAAACAGTGAAAACTCACCAAATACTCACACAAACTACATAAAAAGCTTACCCATAGCAAGGGGGGGGGGGGCACCCAGGACCTCTGGACTTAAATGGAGGTGTAACTTCACTTTCAAATTCCTGAGTTCAGACACACGAAAATTCGAAAGAAGAAATGGCCGCCAAAAAAACAAAAACGAGGCTCACAGCCCAGCCACGTACAAATTAGACAAGAAGGGATCCGAGATAAGCTCGGAAACGCGCATTAACCCCAGGGGATCCGAGATAAGCTCGGAGCCCTGCATTAACACCACATTAACCATCGCGTGCAATCGGGATCCCCCTCTGCAATCAAAATTCTAAATTACCGCGTTACAGGTCCTTAAAGGACCGTAAAGGTCCTTAAAAGACCTGTTGTAAAAGAAAAAATATATACACTGTCACCCTGTCAATCATGGGAGTCAATACAAACCACATAAAACTCTCATTAACCCTGTCACTCATGGGGGTCAATATAGACCCCCCATAAGCCCTTCATTAACCCTGTTACTAATGGGGGTAAATACAGACCCCCACAAAACCCATCATTAACCATGTCACTCATGGGGGTCAATAGAGACCCCCATAAGCCCTTCATTAAGCTTGTCACTCATGGGGGTCAATACAGACCCCCATAAGCCTCTATTTAACCCCATCAGTCCCATAAGGCTATATTAACACCATTAGGGGCCTGTTACAACACTACATTAACCACATAAGTGCCATGATGGTCCTCAAGGACCATCATGACACTAAGTATAAACACTACACTGCACTATACCCCCCCAATAAAACATTAAATATCAACTAAACACCCTCTACACTAACCTATTAACATCTACACTACCTACCCCCTATTAACCCCAACCACTCTAATTACAGAAAATAAAAAAGCCTAAAATCACAAAAAAAAATCTACTTTACATGAAATAAAAAACTAACTCACAAAACAAAACAAACTACATTACACAATAATAATAAAACCTAAGTCACAAAAAATAAAAAAAGGAACATTACAGAAAAAATAAAAATTACAACCCCCCCACCTCACTACAGAAAAAAAAAATTACACACCTTAAAAGGAAATACATATAATACAAATACATACAATACAAATACATACAATACAAATACATACAATTACAATACAATTACATAAAATTACAATACAATTACAATACTATCTAATATACATTACACAATCTATCTAAATAAATAGCATAATCTAATATACATCCTATATATATAATAATACATTCCCAATCTATCTAAATCAATACCATAATCTAATATACATCCTATCTATATAATAATACATTGCCAATCTATCTAAATAAATTCCATAATCTAATATACATCCTATCTATATAATAATACATACCCAATCTATCTAAATAAATAACACATTTTAATATACAATACATCCTATGCTATCTATATAAAACCCCTAGCTAACATACAATAAATGCTATCTATATATTAACTAATCTAAGTCTAAGCTAAAATAAAAAAATTAAGACCACTTACCTTTGCAGATGTTCATTGCGATCAGCCACCTACGAAACAAAAATTACAAAAAATTAGTGCAACACGTTTACACTAATAAAATAAACATTATAGACATTCTATACATTACAGACATTCTATACCTTATATACATTCTATATATTCTAAATATTCTACTCACCTTTCCGCCATGTCCCGTCCGGGATTCTTTCAATCCTTCCCCGGCACGGCACCTGTTAAAAAAAACACAACATTAATACACATACATTAAAATAAAATACACATAATCTACATTATGCTTACCTACCCGCGATGTCTCCGGCCTCCTCCGGATCCTCTTCTGCCACGACCTGTAAAAAAAAATATATTTATATACTTACATCCGCACTCCCGGACATCCCCGACGCTAATGAGGCTCCAGAAGAATTTTCAGGAAGAAAATAAGCAATGGCGCCTTCTGATTTGTTGAAAACGCTGTCTATCAAATTCACCCAATCAGGAGGCGCCAATGTGTGAGTCAATCAGAAAGGGATACACCCTAAAATCCCACTCTGATTGGATAATGCATCTATCAATCTTTATTTAAACCAATCACAAGGCGCAGATGCCTTCAGCCAATCACAATGGAATACACCCCCACAGGGTGATTGGTTGGAGCCTCTGCGCATTCTGATTGGTTGCACTGACAATAGCCAATCACAATGGAATACACCCTCACTTACTGATTGGTGAAGGATTTGCGTATTCTCATTGGCTACTGTTAAAATCAATCAATATTACAGCCAATTTGAAGGCACAGATGTCTTCACCAATCAGTACGTGGGGGTATATTCCATTGTGATTGGCTGATGTCAATAAAGCCTTAGGATTGGTTCAAATAAAGATTGAAAGGTGTGTTATCCAATCAGCGTTGCATTTTGGGGTGTATACTTTTTTCATCGGTTCACAAATGGGGTCTTATCATTGGCTGAATTTGATAGACAGCCTTTTCAGCCAATCAGAAGCCGCCATTGCCAATTTTACTCTGGAACACTCCATAGGAAGGTCATTAGCGTCGGAGACATCCGCATTTTTTTAAAGGCTCGGATGCTTCCGTAGAAGACGAGGAGGCCGTAGACATTGCGGAAAGGTAAGTATAATGTAGATTGTGTTTATTTTACTTTGCTTTATGTTTACTAATGTAATGTTTTCTTTTGACAGGAGTAAAGATGGCCGACGGAACATGGCGGACGGAACATGGAGGATGTGACATGCTGGAACGGGACATGCTGGAAAGGTGAGTATAATATTTACAATATTTAGAATATTTAGAATGTTTAGGTATTTCATGTAAATGTGTTGTATTAATGTTTGGAATCTTTTTTACCGTAGGTTGCTGATCTAAAGAAACATCTCAAAGGTAAGTGGCTTTAATTATTTTATTGTAGCTTACAATTAGGGTAGCTATATATATATATATATATATATAGATAGCATGGATTGTATATTACATAGATAGGGGGATGTATTATTAGATAGTATTGTATATTACATAGTGGGATGTATATTACATTATATAGTGGCATATATATTACATAGTGGCATTTATATTAGGTAGTGGCATTTATATTAGATAGTGGCATGTATAGTAGATAGTGGCATGTATATTACATAGGGTTGTATTGTAGTTTATTTAAATGTATTGTATTTAATTTAATTGTATTGTATTTTATTTTATTTAATTGTGTTGTATTTTAGTTTATTTAATTCTGTTGTATTGTATTATATGTATTATATGTATTTCATTTTCAGGTGTGTAATTTTAAAAAAAATTGGAGTGAGGGGGGGTTGTAATGTATTTTGTTATTTTCTGTAATGTTCCTTTTTTTATTTTTGGTGATTTTAGTTTTTCTTACTCTATGTAATGTAGATTTCTGCTTTTTGAGGAATTTAGTTACTTGAGGCACACCGTACACTCACATTGTGTGACAAATAGCATTTCAACACTTTCTTTAATGACCATCATTTTTTGACGGGCAAGTCGCGAGTGAGATACATTTTTGATTCTAGAGGAGAACATCAAAATAAAAAAACATTTTTGAGCATATCTACATGTCCTCGATATGCCAAGAGGAAAGTTTTCTCATGACGTTATTCTGTACAAAATGCTACTACAGCAGTTCCAGATTCTATCTAGTAAAATATAGCTAAGATTCAAAAGGTTCACAAGGCATCACTCTTTGTTATCAGTCACTTTCAAGTCATGTTCACTGTTCTAAACAGCTTTTGACACCTAAGAGATCCATGTTCTAAGTGGACAGAAGCAATATGTGATAGGTTACAAGCTTTACTTAAAATGTACTATCCAGAATTTATAGTTGCAATGAAACCACAGAGTGAAGTTGTGGAAAAAGTACCAAAAATCTGTTATATTGCTTAATAAAGAAAAAAATCTCCTTCACTATGATGTTTGGTATGTGCTTTTATCTAAACCCTGGCGCTTATATCACTTTGAACACAGAGAATTGCCATGTAGATATTGTTGGGACTTGGGAACTGTCAACAGCATGAAGTCACTTGAGATTAATGGTGAAATAAAATCAACACCTTTTAGTCACGAAACGTTGATTAAAACTACTTTACTGTCATATGAACCAGATGTTGCTATTTTGGTGGTATAACCAGAAATGAAATATGAGTAACAGCTGCTAAAAAACTATTACAAATACAATTATTACATTGTATGTGTTAAATATCAAGATCAATACTAAATTAAATATATCAGATACATAAAAATCAAGACACAAATTGAAATGTTTAGATACTTGTTTCAAAGATTTTTTTTTTATGGGACACACAAATATACTACAGTGATTAAAAAAACTTTATAAACAATCTGGTTGATTAGATCAAAAGTTTATTGCAAATAATGCATTTCAAAACATCTTTTAGACATTACAATGGGTTTTGTTTTGTGTAAAAAAAAATAGTGATCAAAAGCCTAAATAAATTAACTTTTGTTCACTGCGGCATCTTAGGAACGTACAGCCTGGCATCAAGTTAACATACCCATATATACTCGAGTATAAGCCGACCCGAGTATAAGCCGAGGCACCTATTTTACCACAAAATACTGGGTAAAATGAGTTACTCGAGTATAAGCCGAGGGTGGGAAATGTGCTGCCCCCTGTGTCCCTTTTGTGCCTTGTGTCCCCCCCTCTCTCCCATGTCTCTTCTCCCCTCTCCCTTCCCTGTGTCTCTTCCCCCCTCTCCCTTCCCTGTGTCTCTTCCCCCTCCTCATTCTCAACCTCCATCAACCCCACTCCTCATCCTCAACCTCCCTCATCATCCCTCCTCAACCCCCATCCTCATCCTCAACCCCCCCATCCTCAACCTCAACCCCCTCCTCAACCTCAACCCCCCTCCTCATCCTCCCCCTCCCTCCTCATCCACAACCTCCCTCCTCATCCTCAACCCCCCATCCTCAACCTCCCCATCCACAAACCCCTCCTCCACCCCCATCCTCATCCTCCCTCCTCATCCCCAACCCCCCTCCTCATCCTCCACCCCCTCCCCATCCTCAACCTCCCTCTTCAACCTCAACCTCCCCATCTTCAACCTCCCTCCTCATCCTCAACCCCCTCCTCAACCTCAACCCCCCCATCCTCAACCTCCCCATCCACAAACCCCTCCTCCACCTCAACCCCCATCCTCATCCTCCCTCATCCCCAACCCCCCTCCTCATCCTCCACCCCCTCCTCATCCTCAACCTCCCTCTTCAACCTCAACCTCCCCATCCTCAACCTCCCTCCTCATCCTCAACCCCCCTCCTCATCCTCAGGCCCCTCCTCATCCTCAGGCCCCTCCTCATCCTCAGGCCCCTCCTCAATCTCAACCCCCTCCTCAACCTCAATCCCCCATCCTCAACCCCCTCCTAAACCTCCCTCCTCAACCACCCTCTTTATCCTCACCCCCCCCCATACTACCCCTCTAAATACCCCCCCCCCCCCCCCACACGGCCTGTATACCACAAGATGTGGCCTTGCAATTGAATGTCATGTCAGGACTAGAAAACTGGGTTTTGCTCCTAAATGTGGAACTTTACTTCAAAAGGACGACATTTAGGAGAATAAAAGGAACACATGGATTTCCCCTGAAAAGAGGGACTGTCCCTCCAAAATGACGACAGCTAGGAATTGTGTTTTATATACACACCCAAGGAAGAGTCTCTTCCTAGCAAATCAGTCACGTAGGATTGCTGTTTGCTCCTACAAATAGAGCAATACAGCTATCAAATTTATTGTTCATTATACTTGTCAAATGTCCATTATGTATAGATGAAGAGAATGGCTGCACCTGCTTCTTTATACTACAATTTGTAAGAGCTTTACATTTCAAAGAGTATTTAAGTTCAAATGACTATTAGCAGCTTGTAAGACCTGTTTAAAGACCTGACTCAGATTGATTGCCTTCATACAATAACTAGAGAAAAGTATCATATGTGAAACACAGGATGACAACTCACCCAAAAGAAGAAGTGGATGATCTTAAGAAATACACACTTTACTTCATACAGTTATGAACAGCTTAACAAAAACATGATGCAAATATAGCAGATCATTTCCACATAGGTGCTTGTAGCTGACCATTTTGAGGGATATCATTTCTGTAAGTGTAAATGCATATTACAATAAATTATTATTAGTATGAGAATAATTGCTTTTTAAAGAAAAACTGAGTTCGGGAAACACTGATATATCGTGCATAACAAGTCTATTCCTTTGTATGATTGCAGGAAAACTAGGATTATTTCTGTCAAGACCCTTATATTTGGATTAAGCAAAATGTTCCATATATCACATGCATTTCACTTAAGATATCCATGGAATCTGCAATGTTTCCGAATCTTGGCTCTAATAATAAAAACCTTTAGTTGCATAAAATAGAAGAAAGGGTATTATAATATAAATATTGTTAAATGACGATGATACTACCGTATAAACTCGAGTATAAGCCGAGTTTTTCAGCCCTTTTTTTAAGGCTAAAAAGGGCCCCCTCGGCTTATACTCGAGTCACTCCCCCCCACCCCCGTGTCTCTCTCACCTCCCCCTTGTGTTTCTTTACCCCCCCCCCCTTGTGTCTCTCTACCCCCCCGTGTCTCTCTAACCCGTGTCTCTCTAACCCCCCGTGTCTCTTTCCCTCCCCCCTCCTCATCCTCAACCCAGCCCTCATTCTAACCCCCCCCCTCACTTACCTGCTCCGGCCTCCGCTCATTCCGGGTCTTGATGCGTTTCATGTCATTAGCATATACCGGGTGCCGGCACCCGGTATATGCTAATGCTGTGACGTCACATGCGGGCCACATCAATACACGGAAAGAACAGAGGCCGGAGCAGGTAAGTGAGGGGGGGGGTGGGTATTTAGAGGGGTAGTATGGGGGGGGGGCTAGAATGAAGAGGGGGGGTTTAGAATGGGGGGTTGAGGATTAGGAGGGAGGTTTAGGAGGGGGTTGAGGATGGGGGATTGAGGTTGAGGAGGGATGTTGAGGAGGGGGTTGAGGATGGGGGTTTGAGGATGATGAGGGAGGTTTAGAAGGGGGTTGAGGATTGGGGTGTTGAGGTTGAGGAGGGGGTTGAGGATGAGGAGGGGGGCTGAGAATGAGGAGGGGGGCTGAGAATGAGGAGGGGGCCTGAGGATGAGGAGGGGAACTGAGGATGAGGAGGGGGGCTGAGGATGAGGAGGGGGGCTGAGGATGAGGAGGGGGGTGGAGGAGGGAGGTTGAGGAGGGAGGTTGAGGATGAGGAGGGAGGATGAGGAGGCGGGTTGAGGATGGGGGTTGAGGTTGAGGAGGTGGTTGAGGATGGGGGGGTTGAGGTTGAGGAGGGAGGTTGAGGATGGGGGGATTGAGGTTGAGGAGGGAGGTTGAGGATGGGGGGATTGAGGTTGAGGAGGGATGTTGAGGATGAGGAGGGAGGTTGAAGATGAGGAGGGGGGTTGAGGTTGAGGAGGGGGTTGAGGATGAGGAGGGGGTTGAGGTTGAGTAGGGGGTTGAGGTTGAGGAGGGGGTTGAGGATGAGGGGGTTGAGGATGAGGGGGTTGAGGAGGGAGGTTGAGGATGAGGAGGGATGATGAGGAGGGAGGTTGAGGATGAGGAGAGAGGCTGAGAATGAGGAGGGGGGAAGAGACACGGGGAAGGGAGAGGGGGGAAGAGACACAGGGAAGGGAGAGTGGAGAAGAGACACAGGAGAGAGAGGGGGACACAGAAGGCACAAAAGGGACACAGGGGGCAGCACATTTCCCACCCTCAGCTTATACTCGAGTATATACGGTACCATCACTGTGTACAATCAAATAGTTGGACTGTTCTCCAATGAAATACCAGTAATTATTAAAATAAAAATTAAAACAATTTACCCAATAGAAGAACTTAGTGACCAATTAGTATTTTTAAAGTGACACCACACAGGTTCCAAATATGGTGTACTTTAAAACTATAAGTATTAACAAGTACTTTATGTAATGAATGTTATTACAAAAATGCTGTTTTCTTGTAGTAGACGCACACTGAAGTTTGTAATGGCAGCTGCTAGTTAGCCTTTCTGATCTATCAGCAGAAAAAGTTTAACATCTCTTGTTAATGACCATTGCCTTCATTGTAATTCAAGCAAAATAAAAGACTGGGCATGCACACATTCCAGGGCATGTCTTGTATTTTGTTTTTCATAAAATAACCTGAAGACAATAATTACAGAATATCAGTGATTGATCATTTATTGATAAGAATTTCTAGTTTGTGAGTGGATCAGAATGGTAGAGCTACAAAAAATGCAAACTTCAATGTTAGTTTTTATGTAAGAAAATGCATTTAAAATATCATTAAATTGATAACAGTCTTGTTATTATCTATAGTTTTCTATTATTCCATATTTAGAACCTCAGTTGTGTAATTTAGATAGAAGTTATTATGGATAAGCCTAGCTTATAATTTGTTTAGCATTGATTCTATGTATCTCTGTCAAATGGACCTATTTTTTTTCTTCCAATTAGTAAACTATGTAATACTCCCACTGAAAAATTATTAAAGTTGTTAACATTTTTATATTATACCATTTTATATCATCATGTAAATGTAAGTATTGTTCCACGGAACTACCCCTTTGCTGTAAAGTAAGAAAATCCACTGTGTACATACACTATCACTGGCAGTACTACGTTAAAGGTCCACTGTTTAGGAAAAACTTTGCATCTTTGTAAAATATGTAACAAACTAACAACATTACCAGCTATTGAAGAAATGAGCATGAAAGCAGTTTTAAAGACATTTTATATTTAGCTGAGAATGTGCTATGCAAGATTCCATCTTGGATTGGGAGTCTGTCTGTCGCTTAAGGGAAGGGTTATTTTACTTGGGTTTACCCTTCTACTCTTCTACCTCTATTTAGTTTTAATGTCAATAGGCTACTTGTCAGTTTTATTTCTTTAACAGAATTGAATAGATATCTTAATTGAATCTACAGCTCTGCCCACTATTCCAAGGTTTCTAATTATGTTAGGAACAAAGGCAAATCCAATACAACAGCTGAAAACTAAAGGCTGTATTATAATTTTTTTAACCTTGTAAACCATTTACACTGTATAAAGCCATATTCTTCATAGGAACATATGATAATTATGGCACATCAGTGGTTCTTTAACACACAGGTAATACTTGGAATATGTTTTTTTTTTCACAGAGTGATAAGGATTGAATAACTTGGCAATACAATCTGTGGTGTGAAGTTGTTTGAGAGTGTTGTATAGAGTTACTGTAAGTGCACATCTGTTTTGTGGCACAAGGCAAAATATTGTTACCCATTGACCTTGCATGAACATTACTTCTTAGGTATTTGGATTTAAGATATTTAAAGGACACATACAATTTAATGCTCTTTTAAATAAACAGACTTGATAATGGAAAAATAAAAACACAATACAACCTTTTATTTATTAACTATTATTTGGTATTGGTAATTGTGTTTGAGCTTCTTGACTCATCAGGATGGGGCATTGTAGACTGATTATATTTCTATTAGTACAAAGCACTGGCACTATAGATTACCATATTTCAATATAAGACGCTAAAATTCTTTTAGATTTCCAAGTTACCTACCAGTTAAAAAACAAAACTGGAGGATTCAACCAAAGAACAACTGCATAAAACAATGAATAAATTAATGCTTTAATTAATTGGTTTTTACTCTTTCAAAACATTTTCCTGTTACCAAGCATTTTTCTTAAAGAGAGCGCATTGAACTACAGTTATCCTTATTATTTTGTATAAATATGTGGAAAGTCAATTATTAAATTAACATACAGATGGTGGAAGTAAAAAAGAGATTTTATTAGACCTGTAAAAACAAAAGTTCAGAAAAAGCAAAATACTGTACAGTGAAAAGTGAATTTTCTTCTAACAAACAGAATACTGACTTCCTACATTCTGCGGCAACAAAATGTGGAAGACTTTGAGACATGGCTTGTCTGTTCTATATAATCATATACTGATTAGAACACAAGTCCATGCTGATTTTACTTGGCCTAACAAAGGCTGTTCTAATAATTGGGGGAAGGAAACATAAAAATGCAAAAGTGTTGCAGCCAAAAAAATTAGCAGGTCAGGAAGGGATTCTTTTTAAGGAAAAAGTCAGTGTACTATACATATTAGTGGTGTGTTGGTAACACAAAATACCCAGGGCTTGGCCAAACTATGCAAAATAATCAGTTGCTATTTTTGATCAGATATCCTTTGCAAACATTGCTTCATGTAACAGTTTTTATCACGGACTTCAATCACTGCATCTCTGACAAGCTCAATGAACATCTGTGGCCACAACTTCTGTAGGGATTCATTTTTCATGTTGATGTCAGCGGCTTCATTCACAAGATCCCGCACGTAGGAGTGGCAGAAGGCCTTCTTCTCTTTGATTTCCTGAAAAGGAAACATTATTGATGTTATGTTTACTCATGCAGATATTTCAAGTTAAGCCTATTTGTCAGAGGCTTAACTCTTTGAAAAGAAGAATTTAATTATTATTTCATGATGTGACATCGATACTAAGTTTTGTAGTTTTTTCTTTTTTGTTTATAGAATAGTATTGCAGTTTATTTACATATTGTCTTTCTCTAAAAAAGAAAACATTTTTGAATCATAGACAAAGCAGATAAATCACACATGAGTGTGTAGTATAAACCAACTTTGCCTGTTTCATTATTTGAACTATAGAATAGCACCTTTGCTGTTGAGCCAACCGTTGCTCCTCTGCTGAGCTTAATTTCACATTTTGCTGCTGCTTACATTTAGTCAGCTTTAAGTAACCTCACATCATCTATTTTTTAGCACATCCTACAATTTAAAAATACATCATGGGTTTGTGGATGCCCTCTGACTTAGCAGAAAGGTTTAGAAGTATTTTATTTTCTAAATTCTGCCAATAAACTTTCTGGTATAAACTCAACATTACAAAAACACAAGCATTTAATGGAAACAAACAACAGCAGCAACAACATGTTGTGTATTTTTTAAACAGATATGAATTGGTTGAGTTATTTTTTTCTTCTGATGGGTAGGAGTGTTCAGTCTGACAAATATCTTATTCTCTATTCAGGATATTTAACCTAATCATTACATTAAAAATATCCCTTAAGGGACTCATTGTTTTTTTTTTTTTGTATAAATGATATAACCACATTCCATTTTCTTCTCCACAATGTAACTACCATATATAATTTACACTGTGTCCTTAGTCCAAGCCAACATGGGTCAGGGCTTCACACTACTAGTATCCTGCTGTTGCATGAAAAATATATGACACTGTTAAAGTAAGGCCCCTCCCCTGTGGGCATCATCACAGCTGCAAAACAGGGAAGCATGCACGAGAGATAACAGGAAGAAAGAGGGAGATTCCAGAAGCTGGCAATTATAATGAGGAGGATAATATTAATGAATTAACCAAGTAAAAAAATACATACAAAGGACCTCATTCAATTGCAATTTGAACAATTGAATAGGGCCCTAAATAACCACATTACATTTATTTTTTAAAGAAGTTTTTTGTTAGCAAGCATCTATTCAAAAGAAAGGTTTTCAATTACTAACAAATTCTTTAAAAAATATATGTTATGTGCTTATTTTGGGTCCAATTCAATTGGGCAAATTGCATTTGAATGAGGCCTAAAATGTCTAAAGAGGCCCATTAACATATTTGCTCACAGGGCTTTAAAATATATAGCAAAAAGAGACCAGTTAGGGTTATATATATGACAGGTGATAAGAAAATACAGTCTGTCTCAATTATATAGGAATACCAAGCAGGTGACCAAAAGTGGAATAGTTTATCTAGTGCAGAATTTCCATAAGCATAACCTATAGGGTAGTCATATCTATATAACAGGCGTGGGCAAGTTCGGTCCTGGAGGGCCACACACATGCCTGGATTTGAAGATATCCTTTCTGTGCACAGGTGAGTCAATCAGGATGACTGAAGTAGTGATTGACTCACCTATGCGTAGAAGGCATATCTTCAAATCCAGGCATGTGTGTGGCCATCCAGGTCCGAACTTGCCCACGCCTGTTATATAAGGTTCAATGTTAAGCTGAAAATGTCCAATTAGCAGGGATTTTTTTTTAAACTAAATTAAATAAATTAGATTCCCTAAAATAGTGGGACTAATACAGTAAGGTCATTAAAATGCTTTTGGCACACAGTGATGGTTCTCTTGAAAATACAAAATTAAAAGGCTAGTATCTGAAGATTTAAACAACAGAAACATGCTGCCAATAGTTATTTTATGCTTTTACACATAGATGTGATTGTGCCCAACAAAGCAATGCTGATACTATATAAACACACATTGTTGTTGTTTAGTCGTTCAGTCTCGTCCAACTCTCTGTGACCCTATGGGCCGCAGCATTCCAGGTACATCTCTCAGTCACTGCCCCTCTAAGTTCCATAAAATTCATGTTCATTGCTTCAGTGACCTCATCTATCCATCTCCGCCTCTGTCGCCCCCTTCTTCTTGTGCCTTCAACCTTTTCCAGCTTCAGAGTCTTTTCTAGGGAATCCTGCCGTCTCATCCTATGGCCAAAATATTTGAGCTTCAGCCTAATGATTGTGGCTCCTAGTGAACAGTTTGTCTTGATTTCCTGAAGTACTGATTTATTGGATCTTCTTGCAGTCCAAGGGACTCAGTCAAGACTAAGTAGTTTTCGCCAACACTACAATTTAAATGCATCAATTCTACGGCGCTCAGACTTCTTTATAGTCCAGCTCTCACATCCGTATATTACTACTGGAAATACCATAGTTATAACTATGTGGGCCTTTGCTGATAATTTAAGATTTTACTAGCTTGTCCAAGCTTGCCATAGCGTTCCTCCCCAGAAGCAAACGTCTTTTAATTTCATGCCTACAGTCACTATCTGAAGAAATCTTGGAACTCAGGAAAATAAAATCTGTTACTGCCTCCATTTCTTACCCGTCAATTTGCCATGAACCAAGATTGCTTTTTGCTATGATCTTTGTCTTTTTAACATTGAGCAGCAAACCAGCTTCTGCACTCTCTTCTTTTACCCTCAACAATAAGTCCTTTAGTTCCTCCTTTCAGCCATTAAAGTAGTATCATCAGAATATATGAGGTTGTTGAAATTTCTTCCAGCCATGATGATTCCCGCTTTGGATTCCTCCAGCTCGGCCTTATGCATGATGTACTGTGTATAAGTTGAATAAATAAGGTGAAAATATACAACCTTGTCGTACACCTTTTCTAATCTTGAACCATTCTGTTGTCCCATGTTCGGTTCTGACCGTGTCTTCTTGGTGCACATACAGATTCCTCAGAAAGCAGATGAGATGGTCTGGTACTCCCATCTCTTGCCACATTTTGTTGTGATCCACACAGTCAAAGGTTTTAGAATAGTCTTGCATTCTCTATTATCCAGCAACATTGGCAATTTGATCTCTTGTGCCTCTTCCTCTACGGAAACCGGCTTCAACATCTGGTAGTTCCTGGTCCATGAATTGTTGGAGTCAAGCTTGCATAATCTTAAGCATTACCTTGCTGGCATGTGAAATGAGTACAGTTGTTCAACAATTGGAGCGCTCTTTGGAACCAACCTTTTTTGTGGATTGGGATATAGACTGACCTTTTCCAGTCTATTAGCCATTGTCGAGTTTTCCAAATGTTTTGGTATAAGGCAAGTAACACTTTCACAGCATCATCTTATAGAATTTTGAATAGTTCAACTGGGATTCCATCACTTGCTGCAGGCTTATTAACAGCAAGACATCATAGGGCCCATCTCACTTCACTATCCAAGATTTCTGGCTCCAACTCATTGGACAAATTAATGACGTCATCACTGCTGTTAAGATCCTTCCTGTATAGATCTTCAGTGTATTCCTGCCACCTCTTCGTTATCTGATCTTCTTCTGTTAAATCCATACCATTTTGACTTTTATCATGCTCACTTTGGTGCCTTTCAGATCCCCAATTTTCTTGAAGAGATCTCTTGATTTACCTATTCCGTTTTCTTCTTCAATCTCTTTACATCGATCATTGTAGAATGTCTCTCCTCTGGAATCCTGCAAATCTTTTCTTCACTACCTTTCACTTTCCTTCCTTCCTGGGCTACTTTCAAAACCTCATCATATAGCCAGTTTGCCATCTTACTTTTCTTTCCATTAGGGATATTCTTTGTTGCTGTTTCCTGGACAATGTTAAAAAGTTCAGTCCAAAGTTCTTCAGGCCTTCTATATTCCATGTCTAGTCCCTTAAATCTATTATTTACTTCCACTGCATATTCACAAGGGATATTGTTTATTTTGTATCTACTTGGTCTGATGATTTTCCCTCTTTTCTTCAGTTTAATTCTAAACTTTGCAATAAGTAGCTCATGGTCTGAGGCGCAGTCAGCTCCAGGTCTTGATTTTGCTGATTGTATAGAGTTCCTCCATCTTTGGCTGTTTTCTATACTGTCCATTTGGCAATACACATTAATACACATGCTCAGAATGAAATGGAACACCATAACAAAGAATTATCATATAAAATATTAAATATGTAGTGAAACTATTGCTTTGTAAAATGTTTTCAATTATCGAGTTTTGTTGTAAAAAAAAATGGGACATGATTGATCCTTTAACATGTAATTATTTTAAAAGCACTTGATTGAAAAAAAATAGCTAACATTTCTAGAATACACATACATAAAGTTAAGATGAAATTCTGCCTTTTGGGGACAGAGTATTCCTCACTTCTTCCCGTTGTCTGTATCTCTCTTGTACATCACAGGAAGCAATGTGAGCTGTGATTTCCTGGGATGTGCATTACACTTCATCAAATGCAGGCAAATACAGTGGCAAGGGCCTATTGTTCCTTTGTATATAATTTCAAGACTGCCACTCTAATATTCTAGAAAGGAATATAATGCACCTTCCAATATACTAGTCAATGGTAGATAATGATTTGTCACAATCAGCACAATTTTAATTCAACTTTGCACTACAGTATTATAGATTATTCATAAATCTTGGTGCGATACCATTGAAGTTGCAATTTTAAATTATATGCATCTGAGGATCTAGTATTGATTATAGGCAAAAAAGGTTTTAGAAAGTAAAAAAAAAATAACTGCAATATTATTACTCTTCATTTATTAAGTGCTAACATTTTCAGTAGCACTATATGAGATCATGATGTGGAAGGAATCACCAAGTGACAATATCTGGGCAGTGGGTAGGCAATTAGTATACTGATAAGGATCTGAACATTTGTGTCTTCCTCTCATTACCTTCTAGTTAAGAGCAATTTCTTGGTGATGATAAGAGGAAGACTTGGTGATGATAAGAGGAAGAGTTAGTGATGATAATAGGCAAATACAAATTTACACTGTGTGCAAGTTTAAATGCTGCAAAACTTTTTTAACTACAAGCAAACTTAGAAAAAAATTGCTTTGACCTTTATTTTAGATTTCTAACACAACTGCAACCTTATACATAAAAGTGAACTAAATAATGGAGACCTGTTAAACCTTGAACAAGGTGTTCTACGTTTGCAACTTTTACATGTATTCAGTTACAAGACTCCATGGTTTTAAAATTACATATGCCACTAGGCAACCCAACAGAAATTTTCGGATTGTAAAACGGTACCGAGTTTAAACCCAGTGTATCTTTTCAAAAGCAGTAATCTCATCAATGACATGTAATGGAATGGGATATTGCTATCCTTCAGATTCATGGGATATTATTAAAACCTAGACATTAAAACAACTGACCAAACAGGATACCGTAATGGAATGGGATAGCTTAATATTTCCTTTGTTATTTAGAAATGTGTGAGTCATGTTTTCTCATCTTTAAACTTGAATGCGTATTTCCCAACAACATTTTAAAATTGTATTTTCTATAATAAAAGATATTATGCTTCTGACAGAAATAGATAACATATTTGTGCAATAGTTTCAAATCTCACTATAACATAATTTTTTTTTTTTTTTGTCCAAGCCAAAAAAAAAAATCTACAATACATTTTCTCATATTTAAGATATTTTGCCTGCCTAAAAGAATTAGATCATGGCTTGGATCATCCGTGTTATTTTAAAAAGGTTGATACAAAGCAGAAAATGTTTTCCAGCTGACTACTAGGAGAAACTCAATTTTTTTCACAAATAAGTGCAACTGGGGATCCCAATTAACAGTGCCTATTGTGGCAAATCATATTTACTTTGCGGTTTTACTCTGATAGGAAACAGGACTTGACGGCTTTTTTAACTTATTTCTCTGTGAGATATTTAACAAATGGAAGATGTGACAAGGTGTAATTTTGCGTGTAAGTGATGGAAGCAAATAATCAGTATGCTATTAGGTTCTTATAATATGGCATGAGACATGAAAATCGATTGTTTTGTGATGACTAAAGACACACATAAGACCATGTATATTTGTATAAATTGAATTGTAAAAATGTGTTCCTTGTTGCTATCAAATATTTGCTCACAATTTATTTTCAACATGAACCCGCAACTAAAAAGTTATAGCAGCCAGTGTAGTAATCATAGGAAATAGTCAACACCAATCATTCTCAAGCAACCCCAACAGCTGGTCCTAAGACCAGTGCTGTTTGAGGAGAACTTTTCTGCAGGTACTCAGGAACAAATATGGAGATGAGACAATAACATTTAAAATAAACAAGTACAATTAGACCTTCATTTATTTGCAATTCATGATACATTTTAGAAAGGTCGTCTGTTTACACCTTACAGTTAGATTTTATTGCCAGGATTGTCATGTGTAAGAGAAATTAGAGATGTTTGGTATTTAGTTATAGAAAACATACTGTAGGATCGTGAGTATTCGTATATCGTCACTGTGACAATGAACTACTGCTTAGAGCTTTCAATTTATATTAAATAATATGTTTTATTTGCATGTCATGATGCGGATTAATGTCTTGATTCAGGACTTTTCCTTAAACAACTACAAGTGGACTTATTTTTACAGTGGTTTCAGCAGTTAGACAGAATTATATGAACAGCAACACAAAAATCATCATCATCCTTTATCAGCTTAATTCTTGACATAATTATTGTAGGCTTAAAGAACAAAATAAAATACTTTTGTTGCATCTAAGAGAGGGTATGTAAAAATGTTTCCCAATGTACTGTCTTTTTAAATTGAAGGTACTAGTAATTAGTGCACTGGTGTGCTTGACCTTGGCAGCCACTGCAATTGTCAAGCATGTCATATACAGTGGATATAAAAAGTCTACACACCCCTGTTAAAATTTCAGGTTTATGTGCTGAAAAAAAATGATACAAAGATAAATCATTTCAGAACTTTTTCCACCTTTAATGTGACCTATAAACTGTACAACTCAATTGAAAAACAAACTGAAATATTTTAGGTGGAGGGAATAAAAAAAATAAAAAAAAATAATGTGGTTGCATAAGTCTGCACACCCTCTTATAACTGGGGATGTAGCTGTGTTCAGAATAAAGCAATCACATTCCAAATCGTGTTAAATAGGAGTCAGCATACACCTGCCATCATTTAAAGTGCCTCTTATTAACCCCAAATAAAGTTCAGCTGCTCTAGTTGGTCTTTCCTGAAATGTTCTTAGTCGCATCCCACAGCAAAAGCCACAGTCCACAAAGAGCTTCCAAAGCATCAGAGGGATCTCATTGTTAAAAGGTATCAGTCAGGAGAAGGATACAAAATAATTTCCAAGGCATTAGATATACCATGGAACACAGTGAAGACAGGCATCATCAAGTGGAGAAAATATGGCACAACAGTGACATTACCAAGAACTGGAGCTCCCTCCAAAATTGAAGAAAAGACGAGAAGAAAACTGGTCTGGGAGGCTACCAAGAGGCCTACAGCAACATTAAAGGAGCTGCAGGAATATCTGGCAAGTACTGGCTGTGTGGTACATGTGACAACAATCTCCTGTATTCTTCATATGTCTGGGCTATGGGGTAGAGTGGCAAGACGAAAGCCTTTTCTTACAAAGAAAAACATCCAAGCCAGGCTACATTTTGCAAAAACACATCTGAAGTCTCCCAAAAGCACGTGGGAAAAGGTGTTATGGTCTGATAAAACCAAGGTTGAACTTTGTGGCCATAATTCCAAAAGATATGTTTGGTGCAAAAACAACACTGCACATCACCAAAAGAACACCATAGCATGGTGGTGGCAGCATCATGCTTTGGGGCTGTTTTTCTTCAGCTGGAACTGGGGCCTTAGTTAAGATAGAGGGAATTATGAACAGTTCCAAATACCAGTCAACATTGGCACAAAACCTTCAGGCTTCTGCTAGAAAGCTGAACATGAAGAGGAACTTCATCTTTCAGCATGACAACGACCCAAAGCATACATCCAAATCAACAAAGGAATGGCTTCACCAGAAGAAGATTAAAGTTTTGGAATGGCCCAGTCAGAGCCCAGACCTGAATCTGATTGAAAATCTGTGGGGTGATCTGAAGAGGGCTGTGCACAGGAGATGCCCTCGCAATCTGACAGATTTGGAGTGTTTTTGCAAAGAAGAGTGGGCAAATCTTGCAAAGTCAAAATGTGCCATGCTGATAGACTCATACCCAAAAAGACTGAGTGCTGTAATAATATCAAAAGGTGCTTCAACAAAGTATTAGTTTAAGGGTGTGCATACTTATTCAACCATATTATTTTATTTTTTATATTTTTTCTTCCCTCTAAGATTTCAGTTTGTTTTTCAATTGAGTTGTACAGTTTATAGGTCACATTAAAGGTGGAAAAAGTTCTGAAATGATTTATCTTTGTCTCATTTTTTACAGCACAGAAACCTGACATTTTAACAGGGGTGTGTAAACTTTTTATATCCACTGTACAAACATGCAGTGTCTATATACAGACATAATGATTTTCAATCGGATTTCCTCTTTACATACTTCAGGCTTCATACTTAACACTGATGACCACAGGTGTAGTTAAATATTTGACTTTATTCAAAATCAATTTAAAAACATTTCCAAGCACAAGACAAGGCAAGCATGTATTTGAGAAAATAAACTCCCCATATATCAGACACTTTTTGTACCTCTATAAAAAGACAGAAATAATATGGGTTAACCCAGATTTAAAAGTTACATTCCCAGCTGTATACAATTAAATTTAATTAACTATGTGGTAAACCTTTTTACTTTTGTTTTCCCTTATTTTTATCTAAGAAGTTCAAGAAGCTGTGAATTTAAAACACATTTACAAATGGTGTAACTAAAAAATAAGAAAACAGCTGTGATAAAGTTAGTTGATTAGTTGAAATCCATATTATAATAGATTCAAACATATCCCTTTTATCCCATTTTTAATATGATACATCTATCCTGTATAATTGACTTTTTAAATGTTAATCTTAATGGGAACTATAAATCAAGTATAGACTGACATTCCATTTAAAGTTTGAGCCAAAAGGTTTTCTAATCGCCAAATAAAAAAAAATAAAAAAATGAAGAAGCCATTCTATGTCCTCTATCTCAGACTCTCTCATTCTGACTATAGTTTCTGTTGTCATAGACATCCTTACCTTGTGCTTTTTTTTAAAAAAAATTTAGTGATTTGAATAAAGAAACATTTTTAACTACATTGATTAACATGAGAGTCTTCAGAGGAATTCTGAATATTGTTCTACTACAGCAGCAGATAGGAGATGTACTTCCAAAACTTACAGCTGTCCTTTGACCGTAAGCAAGTTATCTTGTAGACATCTAGCAACAGGTAATATCGTCCATGAGCCTTCGTATCTCGTCCGTTGCTATATACAGATTTACCAACTGTATATTTTCTGTTAGTTTGAAACAACCTTAAGTGGGTTTCATTTATATCTTCCTCAATCTTTAAAAAAATACTCTTTTTAAAATGCATGTTAGTTTCAGTTATCAAAATTAATCTGTAATCAAAGATGTAACATTTAAAGATGATAATGTAGGATGTTCAATGCTCTCAATGGGCTGTACCTCACTGACATGTACAAAATCATCAGAATATTGCTTAAAAAAATCCCTGTTTACAGGATATGTCAATGTATAGGAAACATGTCTTCAAAAAGAACACTAGAACATAAACAACACATAGTATATATATATAAATGTATATATATATATATATATATATATATATATATATATATATATTTATATATTTGTCTACCACATTACCTCTAGCTTCTCATTGAGCAAGTCCTGTGGAATGTAATTTAATGCGGTTCGATTAGAGGTTTCTCCTCCAAATGTTCTCTTTTCATTATTATCATCACTTGTTGCAGGAGACTTCTTAGATTTTCCTTCCAGAACATGATGGAGTAGTTTCTTCCTGAGTATAAAACATATATTGATATTATATATCTAAACTTATGCACCAATCACACAATTCTCATGTTAAAAGTCACATTTTATTTATATACCTACTAGGAAATTGCCCGTCAAAAATTACCAAAATAAAATTGTAAGGCTGGCAATGCTGTTTGCCACACAAAGTAAGGCTTTTGCTCCCCTGAGCACCTTCGGCGCTCAGCGCGAGCCTCTCCCCTCGTTTACTTCAACTTTCCTGCTTTGCAATGATCACCTTCGGCGTTCATCGCGAGCCACACGTTGAGCGCCTTTCTCCCGCTTGCGGTGCTCATTGCGTGGCTCACAATTTTGCAAACCTTTCCTCCCACCTACGGTACGGGTCGCTCATTGCAGGGTTCGTTAACCTGCGAGTTTCGTGCTTGGGAATGCCATGTGTCTCTTTCCACCATCTCCCCTTGTCCCTTCCCTGTGTGTTTCTCCTTTGTGTGTCTGCTGATTGTTTGCGTGGCACGCACTGACTGACATTTGTTTTATTTTCTATGTCACGCGTGCCTGGCTTTGTTTGTCTGTTACTGGCTTTGCCGTCCTGTATTAAGTCATGTGTGCCTGGCATTGTTGAGCCTCATTTTCAGCCTGTTTCAGATTTTTTATATTTTTCGTCCTCCATTTTTTTCCTCGCTTAACCGATTTTCGATTGATGATAACGGTAAATATGGCTCCAATTCTCTTGCAACCTTACTCCCAGACATCCTGGCTCTCCCCCTATGCTGTGTATGAGTGTGCAAGTTAGTTTGAGGCATATTTGTGTTTTTTTACGTTTTTTCAAGTTTGGTGGTTTGGCCATTAAAATTGTATTTTTGCAAGCCCCGCGGGTATATATATATATATATATATATATATATATATATATATATAAAGTAATTATAGCAAAAAGCAATGGATTTGTTCCTTTTTATTTTTCAAAAATATGAAATTGAAGACATCAGCAATATAATAGTTTTCGGTTTCAAATATTCTCACCACAAAGTTCAAATGAATGTACATGTAATCTTTCATTTCATTTGATGTGTACTGCATGGTAACAAGATTTAAAATGAGAAATTTTTATGCAATGAGGTTTAAAAGATGTGTTATATAGCAGTATTTTTTGTTACAGTACATAGAAGCAAATCAATGATTCACTTGGAGTTATTTGTTACACATAATAATTTGAATTTCTGGCTCTGCTGGAAGAATTTGGGATAGTCATTTAAGTTTTACAAAACTCCCCAAGGTTCAAAGGTATATATGTGTAAAACAAAATAATCAAGATCCAGAATACTTATTGATTTTCTTTTACAGTTATATACACAAAAATTCTAACATAATGACATTTAGGAAAGGATGCTTATATAGAAAGAGAGACCAAAAGAAAGGGTATGCACTATGTTGAGATTAGACAGATCCAGGGAATACAAAACAGTTTGCAAAAGTATGCAGAAGATATCACCTAAAAAGCTATTTTCAGTGCAACTTTTCACACAGCAGATAATGTTTTTTCAATCACAGTAAATTGAAAAAATGTTTATACGAGCTATGAAAACTGGGCCATCACAGTGGCACTTTAGTGACTAACAAAGACTGAATAAATTAATACTTTAGAACTAAACTAAATATACAATACCTCAGCTATCAATGAGAAACACAAGATTGTCATAAAATATGATATACAATGTAAATCACACATATTTCAATATTTACCTGGAATCTCCAAGCAATGCAAGGAGTCGATATTGTGGTGATTCAGAAGCTGCTACATAGGCAAGAATCCCAAACAGCCTCTCTGACACAACTATATCATTTTGGGTAACCTGTCAAAACAATATGGTAAGACTTTCACATACGCAAAGAAAACAATATTCATGCTTCTGAACAACTTGTCTCGTATATAATAATAAGTAAATATTTCCATGTAGAGATCAAGCATATCTGTGCTGTCATATAAGCATGAAACTATTTTATAGTACTATGCTAGGCAGAAATGATTACCAAAAGAAAAAATATTAAAATAAAAGATTGCATCAGTCATAATGTAGTCATTATGTGTGATACAGCAGGCATACACTTAAAGGAAGCCATGTTTGATAATGGCTATGGATTGAAGAGTGAGGCATTTGTGGGCACATTTGCATGTCCCAGCTCAGCTTCCCAGAATGCAGTGTAATAACTGTTTTTCTCATAATTCAGAACTGGCACTTTTTTAGACATTCAAATGTGGACACAGATGTATTTACTATATATATATATATATATATAATGACTACATGATTTGGTCAGCATAGAAATTATTCAAATCAAATATGTTATGTATCACAGGTCAGCTGTCTATAGTATGGTGACTATTATAATAATAAAATTAAAATAAAACCGTACTGAAAAGCACAGTAAAGAGACAGATGTATCAAGCAAGATATAGGAATACAGCATCCAGTACAGCAGGCAATATGCCACCCTAAATGCAAGGCACTATTTATCAAGTAGTAAATGAGGCTATACGTTATTCAATACTATAAAAAACACATGCATCCAAGGAGTGGTGAACAGCTTAAAAAATTCTTATTGATACACCAGCAGCAACACTGTTGAACTATTTTTTTTCTTAAGCATATAGAGAGCAATGTAATCAAATAAATAATTATAAATGTGTTAATATAATGTCCTATGTATAAAATATTTAATTAAATACATATATAATGTTATATATATATATATATATATATATATATATATATATATATATATATATATATATATACATATATATTTATAGATATACAGTTGCAAGCAAAAGTAGGTGAACCCTTTGGAATGATATGGATTTCTGCACAAATTGGTCATAAAATGTGATCTGATCTTCATCTAAGTCACAACAATAGACAATCACACTCTGCTTAAACTAATAACACACAAAGAATTAAATGTTACCATGTTGTTATTGAACACACCATGTAAACATTCACAGTGCAGGTGGAAAAAGTATGTGAACCCCTAGACTAATGAAATCTCCAAAAGCTAATTGGAGTGAGGTGTCAGCCAACTGGAGTCCAATCAATGAGATGAGATTGGAGGTGTTGGTTACAGCTGCCCTGTCCTATAAAAAACACACTCCAGTTCTGGGTTTGCTTTTCACAAGAAGCATTGCCTGATGTAAATGATGCCTCACACAAAAGAGCTCTCAGAAGACCTACGATTAAGAATGGTTGACTTGCATAAAGCTGGAAAGGGTTATAAAAGTATCTCCAAAAGCCTTGCTGTTCATCAGTCCACGGTAGGACAAATTGTCTATAAATGGAGAACGTTCAGTACTGCTGCTACTCTCCCTAGGAATGGCCGTACTGTAAAGATGACTGCAAGAGCACAGCGCAGACTGCTCAATAAGGTGAAGAAGAATCCTAGAGTGGCAGCTAAAGACTTACAAAAGTCTCTGGCATATGCTAACATCCCTGTTAGCGAATCTACGATATGTAAAACACTAAACAAGAATGAATTTCATGGGAGGATACCACAGAGGAAGCCACTGCTATCCAAGCAAAACATTGCTGCACATTTACAGTTTGCACAAGAGCACCTGGATGTTCCACAGCAGTACTGGCAAAATATTCTGTGGACAGATGAAACTAAAGTTGAGTTGTTTGGAAGAAACACACAACACTATGTGTGGAGAAAAAGAGGCACAGCACACCAACATCAGAACCTCATCCCAACTGCGAAGTACGGTGGTGGGGGCATCATGGTTTGGGGCTGCTTTGCTGCATCAGGGCCTGGACGGATTGCTATCATCGAAGGAAAAATGAATTCCCAAGTTTATGAAGACATTTTGCAGGAGAACTTAAGGCCATCTGTCCACCAGCTGAAGCTCAACAGAAGATGGGTGTTACAACAGGACAACAACCCAAAGCATAGAAGTAAATCAACAACAGAATGGGTTAAACAGAAGAAAATACGCCTTCTGAAGTGGCCCAGTCAGAGTCCTGAGCTCAACCCGATTGAGATGTTGTGGCATGACCTCAAGAAAGCGATTCACACCAGACATCCCAAGAATATTGCTGAACTGAAACAGTTCTGTAAAGAGAAATGGTCAAGAATTACTCCTGACCGTTGTGCACATCTGATCTGCAACTACAGGAAACGTTTGGTTGTAGTTATTGCTGCCAAAGGAGGTTCAACCAGTTATTAAATTCAAGGGTTCACATACTTTTTCCACCTGCACTGTGAATGTTTACATGGTGTGTTGAATAAAAACATGGCAACATTTAATACTTTGTGTGTTATTTGTTTAAGCAGACTGTTATTGTCTATTGTTGTGACTTAGATGAAGATCAGATCACATTTTTTGACCAATTTGTGCAGAAATCCATATCATTCCAAAGGGTTCACATACTTTTGCTTGCAACTGTATATATACAGTAGACTCTCGATTATCCGACACACTACCAACCAGGACTCACAAGCAACCGACACCTGCCTAAATTCCCCATCTGCAATAAAATCCCAATTAACTGTCAGAATCCGGCAGTTTTTTCTATTTGTTCTGGAGGTGTTTTGAGGGGTTTAAGGGTCATTTAGACCCTTTTTTTCGAGACTCCTGATTAACCGGAAACTACCCTTATCCGGCAATAGGGAGTCCCTAACGGTGATGGATAACGGGGAGTTTACAGTATATATATATATATATATATATATATATATATATATATATATATATATATATATATATACATATACCGTATTGGTCCGAATATAAGCCGCAACCGCACCCGTAAGGTTTAAGGGGAAAAAATAGAAAAAAAGATAGTACTCAAATGTAAGCCGCACCGGTAAAATTGGAGAGAGAAAGACTCTCCAAGTGATCAGCCATTGCAAGAAACGGGCTTTCAAATTAGAACTGTAGCTTTTTTTGTAGGTTACAGGCTTTACAGGATGTTAGAATCACTAAAACTGTAAATCGCTATTCAATACCACAGTCTCAAGCACGAAAATCGGCAACCTTAACTCGCAATCGCGCAAATCGGCAGCAATTTTGCGTTTGCGAATAGAAGCGTAACAAGCAAAGTTCGCAAATCGGCAATGATTTTTTTTATGGTTGCGAATATAAGCCGCACCCGTAACTCGCAAGCTCAAAAATCGGAAAAAAGGTGCGGCTTATATTCGGACCAATACGGTATATATATATACACATACATATAGTGACTTGCAAAAGTATTCACCCCCTTGACTTTTTACCTATTTTGTTACATTACAGCCTTTTTATTACATTAGGTTCAATGTTTTGTTAATCTGAATTTTATGTGATGGATCAGAACACAATAGTCTAAGTTGGTGAAGTGAAATGAGAAAAATATATACATAAAACTATTTTTTTTAAATGGAAAACAGAAAATTGGCATGTGCATATGTATTCACCCCCTTTGTTATGAATACCATAAAAAGATCTGGTGCACCAATTCAGGAAGTCAACTAATTAGTGAAATGATGTCCACCTGTGTGCAATCTAAGTGTCACAAGATGTGTCATTACACACACCTGTTTTGAAAGGCGCCAGAGGCTGCAACATCTAAGCAACAAGCACCACTAACCAAACACTGCCATGAAGACCAAGGAACTCTCCAAACAAGTAAGGGACAATGTTGTTGAGAAGTACAAGTCAAGGTTAGGCTATAAAAAAATATCCCCAGGAGCATCATCAAATCTATCATAACCAAATGGAAAGAAAATGGCACATCAGAAAACCTGCCAACAGCAAACCTGGCGCCCACCAAACCTCACGGACCGGGCAAGGAGGGCATTAATCAGAGATGCAGCACAGAGACCTAAGGTAACCCTGGAGGAGCTGCAGAATTCCAAAGCAGAGACTGGAGTATCTGTACATAGGATGACAATAAGCCATACGCTCCATAAAGTTGGGCTTTATGGCCAGAAGAAAGCCATTACTTTCAGCTAAAAACAAAATGGCACCTTTTGAGTTCGCCGAAAAGGCATGTGGGAAACTCCCAAAATGTATGGAGGAAGGTGCTCTGGTCTGAGGAGACTAAAATTGAACTTTTCGGCCATGAAAGAAAACACTATGTCTGGCGCAAACTTAACACATCACATCACCCAAAGAACACCATCCCCACAGTGAAACCTGGTGGTGGCAGCATCATGCTGTGGGGATGATTTCCAGCCGCTGCGACTGGGAAACTGGTGAGAGTTGAGGGAATGATGGATGGTAATAAATATAGGGATATTCTTGAGCAAAACCTGTAACACTCTGTGCGTGATTTGAGGCTGATATGGAGGTTTACCTTCCAGCAGGACAATGACCCCAAACACACTGCTAATGCATCACTTGAGTGGTTTAAGGAGAAACATGTAAATGTGTTGGAATGGCCTAGTCAAAGTCCGGACCTCAATCCAATAGAAAATCTGTGGTCAGACTTAAAGATTGCTGTTCACAAGCGCAAATCATACAACTTGAAGGAGCTGGAGCAGTTTTGCAAGGAGGAATGGGCAAAAATCCCAGTGGTAAGATGTGGCACGCTCATAAGAGGGTGTTTATTTATGGTTGTTCTATTTGGTATCATCTTTTACTAAGCTGTACCCTATATAGATGTCGAAGATCTTCCTTGTTTGCCTTTTTTTAACCCTATTATACAAGGCAACATGCACTTATGTTAACAACATATATTCCAACAAGTATCTCTATGTGTAGTTTTGATTGGACTTTCATCAACACAAACATAGTTTTATGTGTAATAAGGCAGGTATAACCAGTGAGTGCAGCATTTGATTTATGACCTCTTACCTTCGCTTAAAGATTTCAGTAGAAAACAAACTAAGTTTATTTATGTGCATCTTATGAATTGAGTAAAGGGGTTTAAGAAAATGTTGTGTTTATTAGTATATTAGTGATATTGCTAGCAATGATATCAAAGGAAGGGGGGGAGGGCTGAGAAAGTAACACACCTGGACAGGTATAGAGCAGTAGAGCAGAATAAATATAGAACTAATCTACTACCTGGGACAGGTCTCTGTTAAAAGCTGTTCTGGATTCATGCAATTGTGTTTTAAACTTTAAGTGGGGCATAAGTATCTTATATATCCATTTTAAAAGTTGTACAATGCGATGGGAGGGGCTCACGGGTACATGCATACAAATGGGTGTGGGGAGGCACCTTTTGAGTTTTCTCTATGGGAATCAGGTTTTCTAAAAGCAATCCTGGTTTACTAAGTAATTTTGTACTTATGTTCTACTGCATTTGAATAATAATTAAAAGTATAATTCATTCAGTTAATGATTGATTCTGTATTTTAATAATATTTACTAACCAGTGTTATTCCAACAAACCTCCTAGTACCAAAAGACACACAACAGCAAGTTTATCCTGGAATGACACTGAATGCCAGATGCTGATCTAATGCACTGCTGACTATCCCTATTTTCACAGTAGGAAACAGAAACAAAAAAAAATGTTTGATCAGTCAACATCCTTACTTTTTGTTTTTATAGAGCAGCAGAATATAAAAGTACTATACAAAAACCTATAAAGATACAGATAAGGCATCATTACACTAATCTATTCACTTTCTAATGGCTAATGGGTAATACTATTAGAAAGACAGTTAATCTAAATAATGATTAAAACAACAAACAAAAGATATGCTTGGTTTGGGCTCTGACTTAATTTGACAGACCATCATCAGAAACATATATTACAACTTTGCCTCTTTTTTTCTGTACCTCTGTATCATTGATTTTCTGTATGCTGAAGTTGTTAAGCCTGAAAAGAACGTAGAATTTCCACAAAGTAAAGCTAACAACAGGATTGCCCAGTGGATCCACAGTTAACTGATCAAGTCGACGAAGTTGTGCCAAGGCATTGAATTGCTGCAAGGTGGTCAAATTGGTCTCCTTAAATTTAAAGTGCTGTAAGACAAAATGAAAACAAAATAAACTAGTTACAATGGTGGAATAGCAGTACAAAGTCAGTTGCAATAACTGTTAATACTGACACAATTATAATGTTATATTACATTCATTAGTTAATATAATGATAATAATTATTATTATTATTATAGTTTATTTGTAATCCACCAACATAGAGGCCCATGTAAATCAGGTGCTCTAAGTTAGAGGACTGTTGTAAAAAGGCTGCAGGAGCTTTTCCCCCCTAACTTCTACACTAATGTAAATCTTTCACTCCCCCAGATTAGAGCACTCAGCTCAAATCTGTAAATCCTGCTCTGTAGCCACAACAGATATCTGTGTGGGAAGTAGCCAAACCAAGCTTTATGGATGAGACAGCCCTAGGAGCCAATAGGAAATGTGAACGTCATAAATCTTATAATGAGGGGGAAGTGCAGGAACAACTGCCTGTAACTAGCTACTGCAAGGGAACAGAGATATTTAGAATGTAATTTTTTTTTAATTAATATATTTTGATATTAAAAAGATGGGACAATAGTATTAATAGGTTCAATAAATAAAGATGTGTTTATTTTATGTTAAAATATGATATATTTATAGACAATGTATTAGAGTGTTTGTTCCTAAGCAAAGTGGCTTTGTGCGGTGTATTAACCCCTTGAATACTGGGTTGTTGGCTACCCTGTATTCTGTATCAGAATATGGGCATATTACCAACATATCATTTTTTTGTTTTAATTACACATATGCTGATATCGGATTGTTAAGTGTCAAATAATGTTTTGTGCTATACTGTCTCTTTAAATGCTTCTGTGAGACTCAGCAAAAGTTTTAAAACTAACTGTGAGTGGTGTATGGTATAGGTAAATCTCTCTTTTGCTTTTTCAATTATTAGCATAGGGTTTGTGTGTGAATAAAAAATAAATCCTTCTGTGTGCTGTCTGTGATCAAGATTCAAATGAACTAATATATTTTCTTCTTACCGTGGCATTGGGAAATTTGGTTCTAAGTTTTGGAAGAACCTGAGCAATGTCATCAAAATTTATGAAAATGAACGAGACAACATTTACTGATCCAGAAGTCTGTACGCTCCATGACCTGTCCAAGGATTCCAAAGCACCTGACCCGTACAGACAAAGAGTATCTCCATCCAATTCAACAAGGTGGGAATCTATGACAGAAAGGCCTTGTACTGCACTGCTCAGTACAGTGTCAAGTGATCTGTAAAAAATAAATGACAAACCATTTTACTTTAAATGTGTGTTTGTTTTTTTATTCTTGTTTGTTGCTTACACAATAAAATAGCATTCATATCAAAGAATGTACATATTAAAAAATCAATCAGCAATATTTATAATCCACATGAATTGAAATAAAAATATGAGAGTTTTGTATCATAGTAGAATAAGTATGGAAAAGAGGAGAATTGAACAGCATTTTTCAATGGCAGATTTATTTTTTCTTTTATGAATACTTCATCTTACTAGGGTAAAAAATACAGGGATAGAGAAAAGAAAAGAAAAAAATGTGATGGATGGTAGTCCAGGCTAAAAGGTTTATGTACAATTTATTCCATTGTGTATGCTAAGCCAAGGGTGGTTTTGAGTTAAAAGAATTCAGCAACACTTTCACTCATTTCCACAGGTTAGGAACCTTGGGATGATCCCACCAAATATGCCAATGTGTGCCAATCTGTGAGCAGTCCCTGAAACAATGTGGCCGGTATGCAGGGTAGCATCTGCGTTAACATTTTCTATGTTCCAGCTACTTATTTAGCACCTCTAAATTTGTTTGTTATTTTCCAAGTTATTCCTAAATTATCCTTATTTTGTCGAATTTGCTCTGCTAAGGGTTCCATGGCTACAGCGAATAAGAGATGATAAAGGACATCCTTGACTTGTTTAAAAGGCGTAGATAATTTTCCCATTTTTTTAACATGCTGATAGGGAATTGTAAATGGATTTAAATGTTTTTAAAAAAGGAATTTGAAAACCCAAATCATTTTAAGGTTAAAAAATTATATGACCAATTAATTGTATTAAATGCTTTTTTTTTTTTTGTCCATTGGCCTGGTGCAGGCTTGCGGTCTGCTACACATCCGGTGCTATTCAATTGATCAAGCCCGCAAGTTACGGGCCGAATGTCGAAATCATGCATTCGTACGTAGCTGTTCAGGGCGGGAACATGATCAATTAAGCAAGGGTCGCAGTTGCAGGCAACTCCTTGCCAGCAACTGCGACCCTCGCAAAATTTACGGCGTAACGCAAACAAAATATGAGACACGTTACGACCCATTACGACCTCGCACAAAATGTCCGCAACACGCGCACATCAAAACATGAAAAATACAGCAAATACACACAACAAATACATAAAAAGCTTACTTACAGGAAGAGGGAGCATCCAGGACCTCGAAAACTAAAGTTACTCATCAATTTAACTCAAATTAAAACAGTTTAGACACTAAAAAATTCTCTAAGCGAGAGAAAAAAATGGCCGCCGAAAAAAACGAAAACAAGGCTACAGCAGTCTAAAGACGCAAAAAACCACCAAACACCTATGGATTTGCCGAAAAACACCTATGAGATTAGAAAACAAGGACGCAACCCATGCAACGCCAAAAACATTACAAACACAACAAATACAAACAACAAACACATAAAAAGGTTACCCACAGCAAGGGGGGGGGGGGCATCCAGGACCTCTGCAAGTGAAGTTACACCTCCATTTAACCACAAATTTCGGAGTTTAGAGACCCGAAAATCACCTAAGCGAGAGAAAAAATGTCCGCCGCACAAAACGAAAACGAGGCTAAAGGTCCCTAAACACGCAAAACACTACCATAAACACGCAAAACACCACCAAACAGCTACGGATATTCCGAAAATACCCACCAAACAGCTACGGATATAGAAAACGAACATTACGAAAAACTTGCACGACATAGAAAACGAACGACGCTACATCAGCCACATTATATACACCAAACACCCTTAGCTCACTTACAATTTCATTGGCGTCATTTTTTGACAGGCAAATCGCTAATCTCTACTAATCTCCAAAACCCTGTTGAAAGGGACATTTTGAATTGCTACATTTCCACTTCAGCAAACGTTTTTTCCCCTTATTTAGAAATACATTGTCAGGAATTAAATTGGTAGCTCCCATTGCAGAATATTTGTATAAAATAGGTAATATCCTATAGGCTTTATTATTTTTTCTACATTCTAAAATAAAATCCCATTATAGGATTATATTGGTTCTTATCTATTTATAAAAGTCACACTTTCTCAACAACCTGTAGTAGCACATTTCTGCCATATTGAATCTCACCACACCACACCTACAGAAAAGCAGGGAGAACATGTGAAACCAAAGTTTGGTTAGATAGTTCACTTGTAGGAATCAATGCACATTGAAACGATGGATCAATTCTCTGCATTTAATTATACATGAACCATTAATTACATACAATGAAACAACTTTGAGACCTTGGAAAAAACAATTTTAACATTACAAACATGAAGTTAATGTATTAAAATGTAAACAGTAAAAGTAATAAAATGCAATGTAACAGTTTTGTGGGGCCAATCCTGGCAAAAGACCACTTCCAAGACATTCCAATATTTTTTGTTTTTGCATATCCAAGTGGTTCCCTTAAAAAGAGCCAAGCAGACTTTTAATTTTGTCTATCGGATATAATTACTGTTTATTGTTGTTGTTTTTCCCCCCAGTTTTTGTTGTTATTGTTGTAGTTTTGTAAAATTGTACATAGAGTTTGCTATGTGAAATAGTGGTCCTCTAAAAAGAGCCTGAGTGACATCAAATTTCGTCCTCGAAATAAAATCACTGTTGTCTAGGTTTACAAAACCTCTTTGTACACAATGTTTTTGGTAAAAATGCGTCCATCCTGTAATAGATAACCCTGACTTTGGTTGTCTTCAATTGAAACTTTAATATCATCTGGATTTGTGCACCTTGAAAAAGCAACATAGAGTTGTCCATGTGCAAATACAGGTTCCTGTAAAAAATACCTACAGACTTAAAAGATTGTACTTGGGATTTATTTATGGTCATGGTAAATGCCCTGACAACTGGAAATTGTCTCCTTTGAAGGATAAAAGGCAAACCACTCTCACTTAGAGCCAAATCAATTCTTGGTATAAAAATGTGTTCAACTTTATAGGTACCAGTCATAATTTCTGCATTTATGAAATTATCTTTTAAATCCTGTACAATTAATCTGGTCCCATTAAAAAGTCCTTTTTGGGATTCATATTTCTCAATAGCATGACATGTGGTGCCATTCCAGATGGTGTTAAAGAATTGATAAATTCTATGCTAAAGTTAGATTTACTGTCTTTATCGTCAGCCAGAACTGAATCTGCACTGTAATAATTTTTTTGGGAGTGCATTGATGAATTTTTAAATGTCCTTATTTAGATTCAAGGCATCTATATTTTTGGATGTTAATATCACTTTGTTTGCAATGTCTGAGTATTCGTCGTTATTCAGAGTGTATAGAAAAATTTCCGATATGAGTGATTCCTTGTAAACTATTTGTGGTGGAATTTCGATGGTATCATCCGGTAAACTATTTATTTGTGGATGTTTTCCTTCTCCAATTTGAATGAGCCAATCATTGAATACATTTTGGCCTTCAGATATCAAATGTAATTCTAATTTCAGGTAGGTAAATATTTTCCTGTTTTAATGATGTCAGTCCTATTTACATGTGGCACAACAGGTAATGTTTGCCTAAAATCTCCTGCTAACAACATCACCTTTCCACCAAATGGCAAATTATTATCCATCACATCTTTTAATAATCTATCAATACATTGCAAGGCATGACATGACATCATTGTTGCCTCATCTATGATAATTATTTACTTTTTTAGACATTTTTTTGTTTGTAAAGAATTCAGTTGAATATCTGACACTGATATTTCTAAAATGGGAACTGGCAGTTTAAATTAACTATGCACAGTTCTGCCACCATCTAACAAAAGTGCGGCAATTCCAGTTGTTGAAATATTTGACCCTGTGCTCGAATGTAACTCATCAAGCAATTGTACAGATACGTTTTTTCTGATCCACCAGGGCCATCTATGCATGGTCAAAGACCGTTATTTCTATTTCATCACCTGTAGCATTTTGTAATGGCAATAAATGCTTGCAATTGTAATGTATTGAAAGTTGCAAGTTTCTCTTGTGTTTTTTCTTTTTGAAGCTCAGTGTCATAGTCATCAAAGTTGGATCAGGCCAATTAAAACTTGCACAATTTAATCCATGAGAAAGAAATATTTCTTGAATTTCCATTAATGCTTTTAAGAGTGCAATGGCCTCATTGTAACGTTTCAAGAAGTCTTCACACATATTTAATTTAAATGTTTCCCAAAAAGCAAATGCATCAGGTACATTGCAAAAGATGCAAATTGTTCTCTCATTTGCTTTGGCATTTGACATAGTGGTGCTTCTTCCAGACACCTCTCCCATTCTGTATCATCTGCTATGAAGTTTTGATGTCTTGCAGCTAATAGGAAAGTATCATAAACTATGTCATTCACTGTGCGTAAATGTTCATAACTTTGTGCACTGGGAACATGTAAAAGAAGTAATCTTAAACTGAAACGTTCAATGTCTCTTGGGCTGACGGTATAAATGTGTGCTATAATTTTATGAGTATCGCTTTTTCCTTGTTGCCAATGGCCATTTACAAATACATAGTGATATGGAATCTCATTGTATAAAAATTGTCTGGCCTCAGTGTCCTGGCAGTTTAACTGAAACCAAGCAGTAAGTGTTGTTTCTTGGGGTTCACTTTGGACTAAGGCAGTTGTTTCATTGCCTGCAGTAAAGCAAATAAACTGACTTTGTGGCAAATGTACAGCTAATCAATACACAGCATGTGACCGATCATGCATCTCAAATTTAAGAAGACGCCACATTGCTTCTGGACCACTGACATATCGGGCATCTAATTAATTAGTAAGTTCGTCATGTGAAATTGTATTGTCCTTTTCGTTTTGTGCACTTTACACAACAACAGTTGCTGCATCATATCCTTTGTATATATATTTATACACATAGTTGATGGATTAGAAGTTCAAGCTTCCACATTTATGTGTGCATTGTACTTCATCAGCAAATGTGGATTGTATGGAACTACATATCTCTTATCAACCTTTTAGCCACGGATAATAGCCGTTTGTCCTTCTCTTCTTTTATACAAAGGGTATCCATCACAATTAGCATAAGTTTGCATTTGAAATTGTTTTGGGAACGCTTTTGTAAAAAAAAAAAAAAAAAATTCATACATGGTGAATTTGGATTGATATCTCCACATGGCCCATGAATCATTCTGTGTGTTACAATCTCATAAAGTTTTTAACATTTTTCTGGATGTGGCAATTCAGCAGTAATTACTGAATCCACTCTCTCTGCAGTATTCAATTTATCTTTTTCCTGCATGTGTGCATGTGGCAGGCTTCATTTTTTAAATTCAAATTTTTGGTATAAACAAAAACCACACATTGTCCAAATAACTGTGCTTTTGTTATATCATGTATTAATTAATTGAGTTTTATTTTGAATACTCTTGCCACTAAATCTGGTTGGTCAGAAGTATTTTGTCCAAGATTCAAACTTTCCTTGATCTCTGGCGATTGTGGATTACATGTGAATGTAAGGACTAAATCTGGTTTTCCAAATTTTGTGACAATAGCCATGGCATCATTATATCTTTCTCGCATATTGCTAGGAGATCCTTGGAAAGTGGATGGCAAAATGATTGCTCTTCCAGCTGGAATGTCTCTGTTGGTAGCCAATTCAGTGACATAATCCATCAATCCACAATATTGTTGTAGGCAAAGCTTGTTTTGTTGAACTTTGATAACATTTTGATTATTTGCTTCGACTTGTAGATAGGAATCAATAATTCATTGTTGTTAGAGTTTGCCTCCACATAACATAGGATTAAAATGATCCCGAATAGCAGTTTGTGTCACTTTATATTCCAGCATAAAAAATACTGCTTCTAACACGAACTTTACTATTGGGATAACTTTGCAATTGTAATTTTGGTTCCCATCCTGGCTCAACATTTGGGAAGAAAATGGGATATGTCATTGGATCCAAATTACAACTTAATATATTTATGTTTATAAAAGGTTGGTCTTCATTGCGTGGATATATTCTAATATCCCACTGAAAAGGTGGTTCACCATCCTCATTTTTAAAGACCATGGCAACCTCATTTACTGTTGGTAAATTATACCGTTCTTGATCAGTATTGCGATCTCTTTTCAAAACCATATTTACTCTTGGCATTGGCAATTTATGTATTTTAGCATGTTGCTGTTGTTCTTTTTCAACTTGTGCTAATTGTTTGTATGCTTGACTGTATACTTGTGCTAATTGTTTGTATGCTTGACTGTATGGGTTGTTGGCCATAATTTTATCCAGCTGTTCAAAGACTATGCGCAAACACTGTTTATTTTTTGGAAGAGTCATCCTTTGTTCAACCGCTTCCATTGTATCTAAGACATATAACTGTGCAAATTTCATTTGCTCTCCTTGTGGGTTTAAATGTGAAGTGCGGTGGTAAATTTGTCCTTGAACTCTAAAACAATATGGATCATGTCCTGGGGCATTTTCTGCGAATGTAGAACCCATATAAGCAAATGAAATTGCATTGTTATAAGACCTGATGTTTTTTTTTAAATTGGTATACTTTGGAAATATTGGATCGCTTATTATACTTTGTAAGTAATCTAGAAATGTGTGTCTTACCTTGCCTTTCTGACAGCAACTAATGAAGTCTCCGTCAGTTGGTCTTTCATTGAGAAAATGATAGACCCCACAAAACTGACAAACCACATTGAGAAATCCACAATAATGAGTGTCTACTGTTGGTGCTGTAATGAAAGCAGTATCCTGAGCTTCCTCAACATAGATATCACTACAACTTTCTATATCTACATTGGTGTCATGTGAATGAACATTGGTGTCATGAGGCAATATTTGGTCATTAGGCAATGTTTAAGAAACATTTTTTTGTTTACTTTTTCTTTGAAGCTCCAGCACACTCACTGTGTGCTTTCTTACTCATTTTTCCTTTATTTAAAAGTCTCTGTCGGTCTTCTTCTCTTAAGCGTTGGGAAGTCTCGGGGGACTGTGCAACTCTCCACCTTTGTTTCCTTTCCCTTGCCGCTCTTCTTTTGTGTTCAATCCTGTCTTCTCCGTTGTCCGCCATTGTAATCTGTAATTGTAAATACAGGTGTAAGATATATGTTTTTTTTGTATTGTACATATTGTTTTTACCTGCTCTCTTTTTTTGGAATTATTATTAATTAATAGTTCCAAAAGCAATGTACATGAATGAGCAGTAAGGCAGATATATAAATGCAGGTTAAAAATTGTTATTATTTTTATTTTATTGCAGTGTAAAATAAAAATAGGTAATGATTACTAATTATTAATTAATATATTCATATACGCTAATTCATCAATAACTGACATCAATCCAAAATAAAAAGGCTTAATCCTTTTTTCTTCCATAAGAACATAATTAAATGATATACCTGTAAAGGTGATCTTTATGCTGCTCAAAGGCTGCAAACATCACTCTCTGTGTTCAATCAGCTGCAGAGATGATGAAACTGTCAAATGAGATGGAAAGCATTTGTAATATTTGGATTTATCCCTATCAGGCAATCAGCAGCAACACGGATATGTCAGAGCATTGTAAAATATACATTGTTTGTGGTCATTCTTTTTATTTTTAATTATTACTAATTAATAGTTAATAAAGTAATGTAGGTTAATGATCAGTAATGCACATATATAAGTGCAATCTGAAATCTATATTTTTTTATAGCATTGTAAAATAAATTTTTTTTGGTAATGATTACTAATGAATAATAAATGATTGTACATTCATAATCAATTAATCAATGAATACATGTATTATAAAGAGCTAAGCATTTATATATTCATAAACTAAAAGCATTGTAAAATATAGAATATTTGTTGTTCATAATGATTACTAATTAGTAATACAATAACATACATTAATTAATCAATGAATAAATATATTAAAAAGAGGTAAGCATTAAAATATTAATAAGCTAAAGGCAGTTTAAAATTTTCTATTTTTTTTATAATGATTACTAATTAAGAAATTAATGTCATTACTAATTAATGAATCAATTCATAAATATATTACAAAGAGCTAAGCATGAAAGTATTCATAAACTAAAGGCAGTGTAAATTATCAGTTTGTTGCTCAATTTTTTTAACTAATAATATATATATTTTTTTAATAATTATTAATTGATTAATTATTTATTGAAAAGTAATATAAATGAATATACTTTACCTATTTGTAATTAATATTCAGCAATCAGTATCCTGAAGAGCTAACAATCTCTTTGGATTTTCAGGCAGCAGAAAATGTCCACTCAGACTTCAGTTATCACCTGAGGAGAAAGTGACAGCTCTGTGCCCTATATATAGGCTCCGTGCGTGAGACAAAACCATTGGTTTAGGCGGGAAAGCCGCCATTTCAGAATCGTAATGTGTAGTTTTGCAACTTAGTGTTGTAAAATGGCGGCGATATTCTATGCGTTACATGCCTGGCAAGCATTTCCCGTGCTTCTTAACAGTGTATTTTTGTACCTCGTATGTCCCCTGCAAAGTCGTACGTGCCTAGCAGTGTTTTGCACGATTTGGTGTCGTGTAGCCTTGTTTTCATTTTTTTCGGCTGCCATTTTTTTCTTGCTTAGCCTAGTTTCAAGTGCCAAAACTCCTTTTGGACTTAAATTCACTTGTAACCTCACTCCCAGACGTCCTGGCTGTCCCACCATGCTGTGGGTGATTTTTTTTTTATGTTTTATTTTTTTGTTGTTTGAGTTTTCATGTTTTTCGATGTGCACGGTTTGGCTGTTAACTTTGTATTTTTGCAACCTCTTATTTTTTTTTTCTAAAGCCCGCTGGTCGTATTTTTTTTTTATAAGTCCCGATTTCCTTTCGTATTTATGTAACCGCGGGTTGTATTTTCTTTTTTGAAAGTCTTTCTTTTCTCGTTTATTTTTTTTTTATTATTATTATTATTATTAACCGGGAGCGAGGCACCATAGAGCCTTCACCTCCCTAAATGCGGACACTCGCTAAGCCTTTGGCTCATTGCAGCTGACATCGGAGCCTCCATCTCTGTAGCCGAACTGCATCCCTCGCTTTGAGAGGGACTCAGTTTTGCAAAGCGTGACAACAACTTGCAGTTTGACAATTATAATATGTGATTGTTTACCTCTTCAGAGCAATAGCCCATTAAGAATTCAACATGATTTTTTTTAGAATGAAAACATATGTCTGAGACTTACATGTCAACATATTGCTAACATTATTAATTGAATTTTGATAATTAAATGATAATGAAAATTAGTTAATGCATCATACCAAAAATCATAGCAGTTAATATAAATCTATTTATTTACGCTTATATACTGCTCAATGACATACATAGTTGAAAAATTCAAGTACCCACATGTTATTCATAATTGCAAAGCTGGCTTTAAATATTAAAAGAACCCATGCAGATTTTTTATGTCTAAAATGTTTGGGAACAGTGCATGGGCAATATAATCCTAAAAATGTATTGCCAAAAACTATAACTATCACTGCGAGGGTTGAGATGAGGCCAAGTATGACAAGTGAGCTCATGTTGGAAGCCTATATCTAGAGATTATGGAAACATGAATTAAAGTATGATTTTGCAGGTGTAAAATTAAAGTTTCCCTTCCATTAACACATTACAAATTTGAAATTCCATTTCTAAACAGTAACAAATTTGTACCAAACATCCACACCCAGATTGAAATAAGATAGAAAGCCCTTTATGAGTTATATTTAGATTATAATCATATATTTTGCTTTACTAGTCAGGAAATTGCTAAGAAAAAAAAACACCTTTGCTGTTGGTATCCAAGGAAAGCAATGAATACATTATACACAGAATTTTCCCACGAGAAGCTAAAGAGATGATTACCGTATTTTTCGCCGTATAAGACGCACTTTTTCTTCCCCAAAACTGGGGGAGGAAAGTTGGTGCGTCTTATACGGCGAATATACCTTTTCAAACTGCCTCTGTCCTCTTGATCTCACCCCAGCGCTTCCTACCAGCATCGCGTCGGCCGGTGCGTCCTAGTGACGTCACACACGCAACGCTGCAGTACACGAGGAGTGCTGGTAGGAAGCGCTGGGGTGAGATCAAGATGGCAGAGATCAGAAGAAAGGTGAGGATCAGGGGGGTCAGGGAGGATCTGGAGGGTCAGGGAGGATCAGGAGGGTCAGGGAGGATCAGGAGGGTCAGGGAGGGTCAAGGGCTCCCAAATGCTCCCAAATGCTGCAGTATATGGATATGTATGTGTGTATGTGTATGTGTGTGTATGTGTGCATGTATGTGTGTGTATATATGTATGTATGTATGTGTATGTATATTTATGTGTGTATGTATATGTATGTATGTGTATCTATAAAGGTGAGGATCAGGGGGGTCAGGGAGGATCAGGACGGTCAGGGAGAATCAGGAGGGTCAGGGAGGATCAGGAGGGTCAGGGAGGGTCAAGGGCTCCCAAATGCTGCAGTATATGGATATGTATGTGTATGTGTGTGTGTGTGTATGTATGTGTGTGTGTGTGTATGTGTATGTGTGTATGTGTGTGTATGTGTGTGTATATATGTATGTATGTGTATGTATATTTATGTGTGTATGTATATGTATGTATGTTTATCTATCTATATATATATATATATATATATATATATATATATATATATATATATATATATATATATATATTTGTGTGTAATGTAGGTGTGTATCTGTGTGTAAAGTGTATTTGTGTTTGATTCAGATTTTTTTTTTCTTGTTTCCCCCCTCTAAAAACAAGGTGCGTCTTATCTGCCGGTGCGTCTTATAGGGCGAAAAATACGGTATATTAATACACACAAGTTTAAAGTGCTGTAGGGAAAGTAACCATTAGCTTAATATAAATAATAATTAGAAGCAGAGTCTGGAAGTTCATAATTTGCAAAAGATGAGTAATACATAATTAGGGCTTCTATAAATATCTCAGGGACTTATCTCACAAAAAAGGGTTAGTATAGTTAAAATAGTAAAAAGACCCCCTCTATTAGTTTATAAACTTTTTTTGCACTTTACGCTCCATTGTGCTTACATGCTTAACTGGTCAACAGTGTCAGGAACATCAATAAATTGTGAATATAATACAGACCTATAGGAATATGCATATACTGAATTATACTGTATGCACCTTGTATTAAAGGAGACCTACTTTGAATTGTAGTTTAATTCACAATTACAAGCTAGTTACATTACAGCTCTTTTTGGGTCTCTTTGATTTGAGATACGAATTGTAACTTTAAAATGCTATATTAACATTTCAAGGAAGATTTAGTTATATAGATGATATATTATTGATCTTTATTTGTATTGCGCCAACATATTCCATAGCGCTGTACAGGGGATAAGGACAAGGAAGAATACAGTGTTAACAAACTGCAGAAAAATGGAGGGCCCTGTTTAGAGCTTAGAATCTTTGCAGGATGTGCTTTTTTCCAAAGAACCTTTCAAGATTGAAAACTCGCTACTTACAATCTAAAGGGGATGGAAGATGCATAAACTTGGGGAGGAACAGATAAGGGATAGCAAGGGAGAGGAAGAAAAGTAAGTTTACTTAGGTAGTAGGAAGGTATGTGACATTGTGAGGTGAATTAATGTATATCACATATTATAATTGTCGAACTACTAGACGTCGTCAAGCTTTGCGCTGTGCGTACGTGAAGGGAGGCGAGCCATAAACTCGCAGAACTTATGCTCATCGCCTGCGAGCCTCGTGAAGCAAGGCGAGCAGAGGAGGAAATGAAACACAGGGACTTAGCCAGAAAGGCGTGCCAAAGGCGCTCCTGCAAGCCTCACAAGGCGAGGCGAGCCAATCAAAAAAAAAAAAAAAAGTGAGACTTAACCTCCTAACACTTAGGAAACACGGGATTGCCTTAGACAGAATGGGCTATGGATTAAAGAGCGAGGCATTTGTGGACACATTTGCATGTCTCGGCTCAGCTTCCCAGAATGCAATGTAATATATCCACAATGTAAGGCTTTTGGCACTCATTGAGAACCTCTCCCCTGGTGTACTTATGCTTCTCTGAGCACCCTCTGCGCTCATTGCGATCCTCTCCGCTTGTGTACTTTTGGTGGTCTGAGCACCTTCGGAGCTCATTCCAAGGGCCGCGCTGAACGCCTTTAGTGCTCATTGAGAGCCTCTCCCCTGGTGTACTTTTGCTCATCTGAGCACCCTCGGCGCTCATTGTGAGTCCCGCGCTGAACGCCTTTGGCATTGCGATTCTCTCCCCTGGTCCTTTTATATAATGAGATATATATATATATATATATATATATATATATATATATATATATATGTAATAATTAATTAATTAATAATATAATACATTAATTTAATGTTTGTAATTAATATATGCAATATCCTGAAGAGCTAACAATCTGTTTTGATTTTCCTGCAGCATACAATGTACATTTGGACTGTTGCTGACCTGAGGTGTAAGTGTCCGTAATGTGTGAAGTGTGCAGTGTAAATAGGCTGTGTGCGCAAGGCCAAACCGTTTGTTTAGCTGGGTAATTCAGCATTTTGAAATGGTAATGTTAAAGTTAGTGTGGCGATGGTCTATGTGGTACGAGGGTATGGAGCATTTTCCGTTCTCCTAATAGTGTATTTTATACCTCATACGTTCCTGTGTTGAAGTGTTATGTGCTTGGCGTTGTTTTGCGTGTTTAGGGGTCGTGTAGCGTAGTTTTCGTTTTTTTCGTCCGACATATATTTTGACGCCTAGGCGATTTTCGATTGCCGAAACTCTGCAAATTGTGTTTAAGTTGTAGTGCAACCTCACTCCCAGATGTCCTGGCTGTCCCCCTCGTGCTGTGTGTGATTTTTTTGTTGTTTTTGTATGTGCACGGTTCGGACGTTAAATTCCTATTTTTGGGACCTTGTAGAATTTTTTTTTCTAAGTACCGCACGTCGTATTTATTTTTTCTAAGTCCCGCTTTCCTTTTTGCACGTGTTACGGCTATAATTTTTTCACGCAATTTTTTTTAAACTGCTACGGGTCTCGCATTCTGAATTGTGTAATTGAGATTTGTGTTGATGTGTAGTTCCGCAGGTCGCAAGGAGTGCCTTTGGCTATGCGAGCCCGCAAGCGTTAGCAACAACTCGTATTGCTCACAAATATATATGTGATACACATACACATACATACATATATATCTATATCTATATATATATATATATATATATATATATATATATATATATATATATATATATATATACACACATACATACTTATACACCATAGATACATGAATATAGCGCCACCCGAATATACTGTTAGAGTTACGAATTTCGTAGGTCAATAGGTAAAAGTTGAAGACACGAATAGAACGCAAGGGTTAAAATTTACAGAATTGTAGAAAAAATATGTTCTGAATCCTGCTCCAAAAGCACTCCAAATGGTTCATAAATGCTTTAATATTCAAAATAACAAGTAAATACAACAGAATATTATGGTTAATGTCACGTTCATATACATATATAATATGTACTGTAAGCTTGAGACCTCCCTGGCACTGTCTGCAGCAGCAGGATGAACTCTAATATGACAGCGAGGAGCCGTTTGTTCTTGCATCGGTGGGAAGACTATAAACTTCATGCGACAATTAGAACTGCAAGGAACCAGTTTACCAGAATTTAGAACAGCTGTATCTCGAATATATTGCGATACTCCTATTATTGGTTAAAACATAAAAAACTAGCAGTATACTCGAGTATCTACAATATATATATAAATACACACACATATACACGTAATTAAATGTTATACATCTATTCATGAAGATACAGTTCCTTATAAAACCAGCAGCAAAAAGCATACAGTTCTCATTGTGTTTAGTGTTCTCTTGTGGTATATTTTGTAAGCGGTACTGAACAGGAATTCAGTGTTGCGCAGCTATACGTGCTGTATCATGTGCGGTTCCCTACCAGCAATACCTAGCTCCTGAATTGTTGTATAAATATAGTATTAAGCATGTTTACACTAATCTGTGCTTACCATTAAAAAGAATCATAGTCAAAATACCTTCTGATTCCCTAAGATTTCATAAATGCTTTCTGTAACTTTTTTCTAGGTATGTGAATTTGTTCAATTATATTGTCATGTTTCTACAGCAAATACAAACCCGCAGGGCATATTTATATTGTTCATTAAATATTTCTAGTTCTAGTAATAATGCCTTAACTTGTCTTGCTGAACTGCTACATGTCTATACAAAGAGTATGTTAAATATAAATGTGGAAACTATGGTGCTTGAGACACTATTAAATTACAACATAATCTACAACATAAACTTTATTAACTAACAAAATGCCACATTTAAAAACAGTGAAATAACGTGTAAACGGTGCAAAATGTCATGGGGATCAATATTTGGAGTATATACAAATAGGACAAAATAACAGAAAAAGTAAATGTGCATAACTATTCACCCCCCTAAAGTCAATACTTTGCAGAGCCACCTTTTGCAGCAACCACAGCTCCAAGTCGCTTTGGATAAGTCTCTATGAGCTTGCTACATCTTACCACTGGGATTTTTGCTTCAGCTCCTACAAGTTGGATGGTTTGCACTTGTGAACAACAATCTTTAAGTCTGACCACAGATTTTCTATTGGATTAAGGTCTGGGCTTTGTCTAGGCCATTACAACACATTTACATGTTTCCCCTTAAACCACTCAAGTGTTGCTTTAGCAGTGTGTTTAGGGTCATTGCCCTGCTGGAAGGTGAACTTCCGTCCTAGCCTCAAATCACGCACAGAGTGGTACAGGTTTTGCTCAAGAATATCCCTGTATTTAGCACCATCCATCTTTCCCTCAACTCTGACCAGTTTCCCAGTCCCGGCTGCTGAAAAACACGGTGTTCTTTGGGTGATGTGATGTGTTGGGTTTGTGCCAGACACAGCGTTTCTTGGATGGCCGAAAAGTTAAATTTTAGTCTCATCAGACAAGAGCACCTTCCTCCATACATTTTAGGAGTCTCCCACATGCCTTTTCGCAAACTCAAAACAGGCCATTTTGTTTTTTTGTTGAAAGTAATGGCTTTCTTCTGGGCACTCTGCCATAAAGCCCAACTCTATGGAGCGTACGGCTTATTGTCATCCTATGTACAGATACTCCAGTCTCTGCTGTGGAACTCTGCAGCTCCTCCAGGGTTACCTTAGGTCTCTGTGCTGCCTCTCTGATTAATGCCTTCCTTGCCCGGTCCGTGAGTTTTGGTGGGTGTCCGTCTCTTGGCAGGTTTGCTGTTGTGCCATGTTCCTTCCATTAGGTTATGATAGATTTGATGGTGCTCCTGGGGATCACCAAAGATTTGGATTTTTTTTTTTTTATATATACAAAACAACAAAGTCAGAGGTGCTCATCAGAGAACGAACAGTGAGCAAGGGGTCCACGTCTGGAGTCCCCTATTACCCTTAGGGAGACTAAACCCTAAAGGTAATTTGCATATACAAAACAACAAAGTCAGAGGTGCTCATCAGAGAACGAACCAACCTTAATAGGTTACTTCTATAGCCATGATAAGCCACTCTGAGGGCAACCTCTTTTAGCTCACTTGTGCCCTTCACAGGGAGAAATATCCTGTAGTATATCAGTCTGGTGCCACTCAAAAGAGTGACCCAGCCCCGAAATACCATGCAATTCTACCCTGAACAGGAGAAACAGCAAACCCCAGACGCGTTTCGGCCTTTATGGGCCTCGTCAGTGAGGTGCTGTTTCTCCTGTTCAGGGTAGAATTGCCTGGTATTTCGGGGCTGGCTCACTCTTTTGAGTGGGTCCAGACTGATATACTACAGGATATTTCTCCCTGTGAAGGGCACAAGTGAGCCAAAAGAGGTTGCTCTCAGATTGGCGTATCATGGCCATAGAACTCACCTATTAAGGTTGGTTCGTTCTCTGATGAGCACCTCTGACTTGGTTTTTCTGTTTATGCAAATTACCCTTAGTGTTTAGTCTCCCTAAGGGTAATAGGGGACGCCAGACGTGGACCCCTTGCTCACTGTGCCTTAGGGAGTTCACCTGCACACCTCACTGACGAGGCCCATAAAGGCCAAAACGCGTCTGGAGTTTGCTGTTTCTCCTGTTCAGGGTAGAATTGCCTGGTATTTCGATTAATTAAGCAAGGTCGATTTAGATTTAGAAACAGCCAATAGAAAATGAGACGGTCATCATTACATCAGTAAAACATGAAGGTTAAACGTCAATCAATTAGCGTTTCGAGGTCCGATATGCGATCAGACTAGCAATGCTGCAACGTACAAAATAATAAAAATGAATGCCAATACTGTTCTAGTCTATGTGGGTGGACTGATATGTATTAACTCATTGATTCCCAAGATCAATACAACACCAAAATAAAACATAAAAATAAAATATTTTCTAATGCAGATTTCGAGCTTGAGATTGTTCTGCAATGAATTCTAATGTCTTTTGTCACTTTCCCCGTCTTTTAAAGTGCAGTATTGTTTTTTTATTTGCATTTACAGTGCTACGGATAGGTGTCTAACCCCCTTGTGAGTCCTATCTGGTATCCGTAGGATTTTCATCTATATTTGCCATTTACGGGTGTGAAAATATTTGCGGGCTTGATGAATTTTAGCAATTGAATAACAATTTGCGATTTTAGCGATTGTAACTCTTGCAGGCTTGAAAGATCAAAGGCTTAGATGATAGATCGTTTGCGGCTCGCAAAAAGACACCAATTGAAAAGCAAATTAGTTTACGGGCTATAATACAGGCTCCCGTAAACTACAATACATCAATTGAATTGAGGCTGTAGTTTATAATTGAATTGTAATTTCCAAGAAAAATATTGTGTAGAGCTATGTCTCACTTTGTGATGCTATAATTTGTTTTACTTATTAGAGCCATAAAATATCATGCCATTATTTCATGCCATTATTTCAATGATCTTCTGTTTGCTGAAACATTGGAATGGCATATTTAGGAATTTTACTTTGAACAAAATTTAGTGAAGTCAAGCCCAACATGTGCTCGAGAGGACCCGCAAAGGCTTTAAAAGCCCCTAAGGTTGCTGCGTGAGCAGAAGAAGAGAGCCCCGTTCCAGCCCCCAAACTCCCCCCTGCTCCCCAGACTAATCCCCATGCTGCAGGGGTCCCAATCGGGATCCCTGCAGGCTCCCAATATTAACCCTTGCTTGTGGGGGTCCCGATCGCAGTTGCAGGTTAACCCCTGTCATGGGGGTACTTCAAGTACCCCCGTGGCACCTAAAATTAACCCTCCTATGCTGGGGTTTCCCATATTACGCCTTGCAGTGGGGGATCCGATAGGGACCCGCACTGCATTTAAAAATTCTAATTTGCAGCCTCGCAGGTCCTGAAAGGACCTTAAAGGTCCTTAAAGGACCTGAGCTAACAAAAATTAACCAAAAAATTAATCTCATCACTCCTGGGGTCTATCTAGAACCTCATGAGCCTTTATTTGACCCTATCAGTCCCATAAGGGTCTATACAGACCCTTATGGGACAATACTTAACCCTCCCAATTAACACTATAGGTGCCATGAGGGTCCTCCTGGATCCTCATGACACAAAGTCACAACACTACACTATTAACCCCCCTCTACACTATTAACCCCCCTAAACCCTATTAACCCCCCTCTACTTATCTAACCCCCTAATTAAATCGCTAGGACCCCACTAATTACGCCCCCAAAAATAAAACATTACAGAAACACTCCATTACAGAAAAATAAAAAAGCTAGAATTAAAGAAGTAAAAGTAAAAAATACATTGCATACAATAAAAAGATAGACTACATTACACCAAAAGAAAGCATACATTACATACAATAAAAGCTCTATAATTACATCTAAAACAACCCCCTTACCAAAACTAGAATAGGGTAAATTAGACCACTTACCTTGTCCAAATGCTCCTCCTGCGACGATGGTATTCTGTGCTTCGTCCCAAATAGTACACGTACCTGTCCAAAATGCCCATCCAGTGATGCCCCGGTGCTCCTCGAAGTCTTCACAGGCAGGGCCCCTGCAAAAAAAACAGACGGTCTAAACAATTAAAAGGAGCATGAGGAGCTCCCCGCCGCAAATGAGTGTTCTCGCTCATGCTCCGCTAAAATTTAGTAATGGCGCCTTCTGAGTGGCTGAAAACCCTGTCAATCATTTTTCAGCCAATCAGAAGGCGCAAAGGTGCGAGCCAATCAGAATTGGATACACCCTTATATCCCATTCTGATTGGCTGATGTAACAGTCAATCATTTTTAATCCAACCAAAAGGTGCTATTGCCTTCAGCCAATCAGAATGGGATACACACCACGGGGACTATCCCATTCTGATTGGCTATCGTAACATATTGCAGCCAATAAGAATGGGATATAGGGGTGTATCCCATTCTGATTAGCTCACACGTTTGGCTGAAATAAGATTGACATTGTTTCCAGCCAATCAGAAGGCACCATTTCTAAACTTTAGCGAAGCATGCGCGAGAACCCTGATTTGCGGCCGGTAGCTCCTCAAGCGAGGAGCTCCGTTAGATTTTTTTATTTTTTATACTGTCGGGTTTTCTTTGGAGGAGCCCTGCCTGCGAAGACTTTGAGGAGGACCAGGGCAGGGCTGGATTGGCATTTTGGACCAGTAAGTGTACTATTTGGAATGTATTGTATCACAATTGGGACCCCCGCAGCAGGGGCTGATGTTGAGAGCCTGCGGGGGTTAATTTAGGCAGTATGACAATCCCTATTGCCATTGGCTACGTCTAACCCGTTACTAAGGGTTAGACTAATTGATCCTGTTCACGGCCACACATACAATGTGCGACAAACTGCGTTGCGTTTTAGAGTCTCCAGCCCGTAGCTTGCAGCCCCTTCCAATTTAATACCGACGTAACGCGGGAATTTTAAGCCCGCAGCACTTACGAGCTACACATTGGACTTACAAGGATGGAATTTAATATGGCCTATAGTATCTTATGAGAGAGTTATCTGAACCAGAAAAGTGTACATATCCACAGCAGGCAGAATTTTTAGGCAATAGCTTGCCCTCCATATTAACTTGGCTTTATCTTAAGTGTGACTACACGGAGTGTGATTAAAAAGTGCAGTATAAAAATTGCATAGTGATAAACTGCAGACAAGATATCATGCTGCACAGAGAGAGCTGTCTCAAACAATTACTTAGATTTTTTTTTTTTTTTAAAGAAGGATATCAACATTTTCAGTATTAACCTTTTCTGATATATAGTATCTTAAAAGAGGGGTATCTGAACCAGCAAACGTGTATATATCCACATTAGGTGGAAAAGGTATTTTGCCCTTAATATGAATCTGGGTTAATCCAGAGTGTGATGACAGGAAGGAAAAACATAGCGAGTGCTATTTCCTGACATCGAGTAGCATCTTTCCTTTTAAAGCATCACCTTGATTTAACATTTAAATACCTAGAGTATAATAAATAATTTAAAGTATAGAGGAATTCATGTGTAAACTGTCAAAAGACAGGAATCACTTAACAGGATTTCTATGTTAGTGGCACAACAGGGTTTATGAATAGAGACAACCTATTGGGGAGAAAATAGGATTACCCCTTACATCAGTTGTGTAACCTGCTGTAAAATTAATTCAGTTTAATCATGACTTTTTTTTTTTTTTTTTTAAAGAGAGAAATAAGAAAAAATCTCTGAAACAATAAAGGAGTATTTATACAGTCATATAGAAAAAGCTTGATATTCAACTCTCACCTCAGCGCTTTCTTTTCAACCGTCCCATATTATATGTTTAAAATAAGAGTCATCAAACTTTTGTTTTTAATCAGTATTTTATTGCAACGTATTTTTGTTTTTAAAATGTAGTATCTAAAAAAAGATCCATATAAAATTTTTTTTTTTTTTTGTTGGCCTCAGAGTGGGTTATTGTGTCCATAGAACTAACCTACTATTGAGTTCAGAAGCAGGTAAAAAGAAACTGTAAGAGATAAGTTAGGGCAATTATAAGCATTATTACCAGGCAACATAAAGACCACTGTAGCCCCATTTATAATATGCTCTCTTGCCCAGCTACATTTGATAATGGGCTAAAATGTTTATAGAAACATATTTCATTTACTATTTTAAGCAAGTATTCTGCATCTGGGCAGCCATTATCTTTTGCTTTATCTATATAAGTGACATTGGATCTTAAAGCAATTAATGATTCATTTGGTTGTATTAAAATGTGGCATTTATTAGTGCTTTGTTTAAGTAAAAAATGAAAAAGATAAGTCTTGTGTGTTATCACAGTACCATTTTGAAGTGGTTTATGAAGAAATGGCAGCGATTGCCAGTAAATTAGGGTAGAACTAGCCCATGCTGAGAAATATTGTGGTAAAATGAGAATGATGTACACAGCCCCCATAAACTTTTTTCAATATGCACCAGTGCTACCTTGTACAATTGCTATAAATTATGTTTGTTTCTTGGACTATATCTGCGGTCATTCCTTCTAATTCTTCTGGGCATCTCTATTGTGGTGTGAAATCAGGAACATAAAACAGGCCATTTATTATAATTATATATAGATAGAAGGGTATGGGATGTCCATAATTATGTAAATAAGGAATCATGTTTTGTTTCTTTCAGTGTTAACAGTGTCAGTGGATGGAGTGGGACATATTTTGTTGAACTGTTACAAAAGCTCTAGCTAGAGAGAAAGTTCTTTGCAGAATCCTCTGAAAAAACGGTAGGTTAGGCATAATTCAGTGAGCCATAGTATGGAGCCAACAATTAATTAATAGGAAATAGCAATATACATTACAGTCAAATGTGTATGCAACCTGAAATTCATCGAATGGTGGAACTCCTACAGTTCAGTGCTTCTATAGACTACCAGACATGACATGCATCAAAAAGTGACAGGATAGGGGACACTTCTGGTTTAATTGGCAACATTAAATATGGTAGGTTCATATTATCTGATTTTAACACATTGAACAGTTTTTCTTTTGTGTAATGGATACTGCTCCAGGGATCTGTGCAATCATTCTGACAGTATAATTAAGTGTAGTGATGCATTGCATAAATCACACTTTGTTCACTAGGAATGTGTGCTATTTTAGGACCAGATCTGAAAGCGGAGTCTTAGAGGTACTGTACGTGTGGAAATCTGACATGAGGTAATCCTGTAAAGTTAATTTATAGGTTCAGGTCTCTATAAATACATGGCAGACTGTGAGACTCCAGGCAGGTATTACTTTGTGATATAAACACCTATCAGGTTTCTGTTATAATTTCCTCGTCTATGCAAATAAGTTAAGTAGAATAATAATTAGAGGTCCAGTAAAGACAAAGGGTTTTTGTTGGAGATGATTATTCAGCAATTCAGGATTCTGAACACAATCCCTCCACTAAATTCCAGTTCATTGTATTTCATTATGTTTATTCATTTATTTGAGCTTGATCTTTTTTCTTAAAATACATTTAAAATGTGAATGAAAAAAAAAAAGTAAAATTAAAAGCATACATTGAATATTTGATTTCAAATAGTAATAAGCATATAACAAAAATATAGATGGAACTTATATAATACTGGCATAACCAAAACAAAATTCTAACAAATGCAGGCAACTAGTAATTTAATAAAATGTTAGAAGAACAATAGAAATTGAGGGAAATGTTTCAAGAAAGATAAAATAAATACAACAACCATGTATTATGTATTTTAGGCACAACAATGCATACATGCTACCTATTCTCCCTGCCAAACCTTCATATAGGATTTACCCTGAATATCACCAGTGGTTCACGGAGAATACAAAATGAGATTCTTAATCTGAAGAGTAATCATTAGGCAGCATATATTTAGAGTTTCCATGAGCAATAGCTTCACTGAATATTTAAACACATCTTATATTACATCAAATTAATAGTTTATTGTTTTTATTGCAAATAATCAATGTATAGTAAAACTTTAGATTTACATCTCCCTTTTAGGTTTTAGGAAAGAATAACTAGTGAGATGTTTGTCCAACAGGAAATATATCACTGTGGACTACAGTGCTCTGCTTTTTCATGTGTATTTAATATGTGTATATATGTTTCCTTTACTATGTTGTGTTTATTCCCCATATATGTATTTACCCGATGATGTCAGATGCTGTCTCCACTCTCTCTGCATCTGCTGTTATTATTCAAACCGAGGGTTCCATCTCATGTTAGTATTGCTTGAGACTTGATAAAGAAAGGTTGAGCAAAGGATATTGCAATACTCATTATTAATCGCCTAGCGACTTGCCCGTCAAAAAATGACGGCAATAAGATTGTTTGGCAGGTAATGCAGTTTGGTTGAGACATGAATTTTGTTGGTGTTCCGAGATCCTTCAGCACTCATTGCGAGGCTGTTGGTTGTTGTATTTTTTTTTCTGATAGGTGCTTTTGGTGTTATTGCTTGGTCGGCTGTGTTTTTTGGGCTTCTTGCAAGTCTTTGTGTGCTATGTGCAGCGTTGGCGGGTGTTGAGTGGCGCAGTGAATGGCTTTTATGTGTATTATGAGATTTTTTTTTTGTGTATATGTTTTTTTGTATGCTAATGAAATAATTAATAAATGAATATACTTTACCATTTTGAAGTATATGAATATATGCAGGAAGCATTGTGTTGAAGAGCTGACAATCTGTTTTGATGTTGCTGCAGCATACAATATCGGTTTGCACTGTGTGGAGCTGCTGTGTAAGTGTCAGCAATGTGTGCAGTGTGTAGTGTAAATAGTGTGCGTGCGCGAGGAAAATCCGTCAGGGAAGCTGTGTACTTCCGCATTGTGTAAGTTAGTGTTGTAAAATGGCGGCTAATGTGTATGTGGTATGCGGCTGTGGATGATTTTGCGTCCTTGTTAATAGTGTATCTTGGACCTCGTACGGCTTTTTCGAAAAATCTGTATGTGTTTTGTGGTGTTTTGGGTCCTGTAGCCTCGGTTTCGTTCTTTTCGGCTGCCATTTTTTCTCTCGCTTAGGGGATTTTCGGGTGTGTAAACTCTTGAATTTGTACTTAAATTGAGGTGTAACTTTACTTGCAGAGGTCCTGGGTACCCCCCCCCCCTTGCCCCTTGCTGTGGGTAAGTTTTTTATGTGTTTGTTGTGTGTATTTATTGTGTTTTTAATGTTTTCATGTGCAAAGGGATTGGGCGCTAAGGTCGTATTTTTGCTAGCTCGTATTTGTGGATGCTAAGTCCGTAAATTTAGCGGTGTAAGTCCTGACTGCGGCTCATTGCGTGCCTAAAGTCGTAGGGGGTCGTAGGGGTGCTCATGAGCCTGCAGCGTTAGCAACAACTTTTGGCAACCTGCACTGCTGACAACTGTATATGTGATATATATATATATATATATATACCACATATAATAGTTGTGAAACTACGAATCGTCGTCACGCTTTGCAAGCTCGCAAAGCGAGCTCGCAAGAACTGCGTCCCTCCCAAAGCGAGGGCGGCATTTGCGGAAGGTGGAGGCTCCCACGTCGGCTGCAATGAGCCAAAGGCTCATTACAGGCCGCAAACGCGAACCCACGCGGAGCAATGGGCCGCATTCATGGAGGTGGAGGCTCTACAGCGCCTCACAAGCAGTTACAAACACACACACAAGTGCCAAATTACAAACCGCGGCCCTTCAACGCAAAATTTACAGACTTAGCCAAAAGAAAATACGACACGTGGGACAAAAAAAAAACGTACGAACTCGCAAAATTAGGACCGTAACGGACGAACTTCACGCACCTGTAAACATTAAAAACACAATAAATACACACAAAAAAGACATAAAAAGCGTACCCACAGCGAGGGGGGGGGCACCTCAGACCTCTGCAAGTGAAGTTACACCTCAATTTAAGTCCAAATCCCTGTGTTTAGACACCCGAAAATCCCCTAAGCGAGAGAAAAAATTGGCAGCCGAAAAAAACGAAAACGAGGCTACACGACCCTAAAGCCGCAAAACAACACCAAGCACAGACAGATTTCCAAAAAAGCCGTACGAGGTAAAGATAGACTTTTAGCAACGACGATAAATCATCCACACACTCGTACCACATACACATTCGCCGCCATTTTACAACACTAACTTACACAATGCGGAAGTACACAGCTACACTTACGGCTTTCCCTCGTGCACGCAGCCTATTTACACTACACACTGCACACATTGCTCACACTTACACCTCTGCTCCACAACACTGCAAATCTACATTGTATGCTGCAGGAACATCGAAACAGATTGTCAGCTCTTCAGCACAATGCTTCCTGCATATATTACTTAGAAATAGGTAAAGTATATTATTTTATTAATTTATTCATTATTTCATATATATATTAAGATAAACAATAAAGATTAACATTCTGATATGTTTAAAACACTTTGAGGTTAATTACACTACAAAATGTAAAACACCCATTAAATGGAATTATTTACCAGATTAACAACTTCACATTCATATTTTTGTGTTTTAAAAAAAAAGCTTTTAAGACCCATAATCAAAAGGAAATACATAAGAATACTACATGTAACAACTGAGGAGAAAATAGTAAAAAGCACAAAGCTTTTTGTTGCATATTGATAGTAACAACAATAATGCAACTAGGTTTGCTGATGTCAGTAATTTATTTTGTGAGAAATACTTAAGCACCTATTAATGACTGCTAGTAGAGAGGCTCTTTCATGTCATATGATCATATCTAACAGTAGGGCATCTAATAAGACATGAATTAAATGTGCTAACATATAAAAACTTTTTCTTGACACTGAATTTTTAGTTCATAAGGTGATTGACGCCTTAACGTGTGCAGCAGTATCTATAAAACTGTGTTATATATCACATTTAATAACGTTTTCACATAAGACCTTCTCACCATACATAATAATTACCTTGCCCTTTATGAAGTGACAGAGGAATCAGCTTATGATTATCTTAATATGATGTTCTGCGACTCATGTGGAAACAGACTCATGTTATGATTAAGACGGTTTTAAAGTAAGGAGAATATCTTGTTTTAAACAAAATCCTTTGGTAAGATTAGCATATAAAGTGCTTCTCAATATGACCTCAGTTGATACAGCTCACCACTATACAACATAAGTGTCCACTTAAAATGTCTTGAAGAATTATGTTTGTGGCAAAGTTTTATATTGCTGAATAGCCTCCTGATAGTTCTTTGTGCCCAACTAGAACTGGCCAGAGTATCGAATTGTATTAAACAAACTAAATGTGATCCAAAATGTCTCAATTCTCTACAACTTTTTTTTTTCTTGGAACCTGAATAACTTCCACAGGTTTAGCAGTTACTGGTAATCTACATAAAGTTGGAGAAAAATATTATCTTTTTATTGGACAAAGAGATGTAGTATTATAAATAATATTTTTTACAGTAAAACAGTAGTCGGCATTGCACCGTAGAGCGATATATGCTACCAAGTACAACTCTCTGTTTTTATATTCTTTATACCATTTTTCCCTCAAACCATAACATTTCAGTATGCATGTTTTAGCTCAAAACCTATGGTTATAAATAAGGCAGCACACCCCAACTATATATCTAAAAAAAAAAAAATCAGTCTTAAAATAAAAATACAGATAATCAAAACTGGTGAGGCAACGATATATGCAAAATTGAGTATCACATATATAGTTGTGAGCATTGTGGGTTGTTGCTAACGTTGCGGGCTCTCACAGCGAGCCCGCAGCAACTGCATCCCTGGCAAAGTGAGGGCCGCAGTTGCTGGCAAGGAGCTCCAAAGAACCCTACGACCCGCGGGACTACAGATCAACAGAAATCACAATTACTTAATTCTAAATGGCAGCCCGTAACACTTTGAAAAAAGGAAAGCAGAACAAAAAATACGACCAGCGGGACTTTAAAAAAAAAAACGAGGTCTGAAAAAGTACGAAGTTAATGGCCGAACCGCGCACATCCAAAAACACAAAGAAAAAAAAAAAAAAACAATAAGAAAAACCATTACACACTCCACGGGGGGGCAGCCAGGACATCTGGAAGTGAGGTTGCACGACTATTTAAACAATTTCCACAGTTTAGGCAGTCAAAAATCGCCTAAACAACAAAAAAATGTTGGACGAAAAAAACGAAAACAAGACTCCACGACCACTAACCACACAAAACACTGCCATACACATAAGACTTCTAACCAGGAATGTACAAGGTACAAAATACACTTTTAGGAAATACGGAAAATGCTCCAGACCCGCGTAACACACACAATCACCGCCATTTTACAACACTAACTTACAACTAATAACATTACCATTACAAAATAGCAAATTACACAGTTAAACAAACGGTTTGCCCTCGCGCACGCAGCCTATTTATACTGCACACTTAACACATTGCTGACACTTACACCTCAGGTCAGCAACAGTGCAAATGTACATTGTATGCTGCAGTAAAATCAAAACAGATTGTTAGCTCTTCAGGTATTGCTTGCTGCATATATTAATTACAAATAGGTAAAGTATATTAATTTATTATTTTATTAATTATCATTTAAAAAAAAAAAAAATATATATATATATATATATATATATATATATAAACAAAAAAAGGACCAGGGGACAGGATTGCAATGAGCCACAAAAGCGTTCACAATGAGCGCCGAAGGTGCTCAGATGTGCAAAAGTACGAGGGGAGAGGCTCGCAATGAGCGTCAAAGGCAATCAGCGCGCCCCTTGCAATGACCGCCAAAGGTGCTTAGACCACCAAAACTACACAAGCGGAGAGCCTCGCAATGAGTACCAAAGGCTCTCAGCGCGGAGCTCACAATGAGCGCAGAGGGTGCTCAGAAGAGCAAAAGTACACCAGGGAAGAGGTTCGCAATGAGCAGTGCTCAGACGACAAAAAAACTTTCATTGTGTGGCAAACAGCATTCCCAGCCTTACAATTTTATTGACCGTCATTTTTTCCCAGGCAAGTCGCTAGTATATATATTATTATATACTAGCGACTTGCCCGTCAAAAATTACGGCAATAACATTTTAAGAGTGGGAATCCTGTTTGCCACACAAGGTGTGGCCCTCTGACTTGTGGGCCTCACTTATTGCGGTCCTTGCAATGAGCGTCTTCGGAGCTCATTGCGAGCCTCTCTTCCGTCATTGGAGGCCTTGGCCAACCCACCATTTTCATGCTTGGAACTGAGCACCTTCGGTGCTCATTGTGAGCCGGCCCTCTCTACTTTACGTGGCACGCCCACACAGGTTAAATAATTGCTCATAATTACAATAAATACCATTATTACACTGCATTATGGGAACCATGCACTCGTCAGTAGCAGTTCAGGGCAGGAATATGATAAACTAAGAATGACTGTAACCTCCCACTTCGAAACAGCTCATAGGAAATGAGACTGACATCATTACGGCAGTACAACATAGAGGTTACATGTGAATCAATTAGGTTTGGGGGTTCGATATGCAATGGGACTCACAAACCCTCAATATAGAAAATAATAAAAATGAATGCCAATACTGTTCTAGTCCATGTGGGTGGCCTGATATGTATTAACTCATTGATTCCCAAGCTCGATATAACCCCGAAATTACACATAAAAATACATTTATTTTATTGTCGATTTGCAAGCTTGAGACTGTTGTGCAATTAATTCTAATGTCTTTCATTGCTTTTCCCGTTATTTACATTGCAGCATTAATTTGTTATTTGCATTTACAGTGCTATGGACAGGGGTTAAACCTCCTTGCAGGTCCTCTATAGTACTCGTAGAATTTTCTTCTACATTTGCCGTTTACGGGTGTCAAAACATTTGCGGGCTTGGGGAATTTGAGCCATTTAATATCGATTTGCGATTTTAGCCATCGTAACTCTTGCGGCCGTGAAAGATCAAAGGCTTCGGGAGGCTTTAACCATCGCAAAGTTTTCAAGGCCGTAACCCATTTGGAGCCCGCAAAAAGACACCAATGGAGTAGCAAATTAACTTGCAGCCTCACTTATGGGCTATGGTAACTAACGAAAGCGCAATTGAATCAGGCTCTAAGTCTGCGAGTTTTCAATCTTGCATGGCGCTTGGGGAAAGCTCTATGGACACTGGATCCTCCATCCTCTGCAATGTGTTAATACGGC
>CM050167.1:215999559-216242059 GCA_027410445.1 Discoglossus pictus
TTACTTTTCATGACCCTATTGCCACAGCACGCCAGGTACATCTTGTGCCTTGTGGTGCCAGTCATGGCAAAGATACTGGAGTGAATTGCCAGTTACTTTTCCAGTGGACCACAATTTGTCTGACCTCTCTGCTATGACCTGCCCATCTTGGGTGACCCTTCATGGTATAGCTCATAGCTTCATTGAGGTACACAAGCCTCTTGACCATGAAAAGGTAGCGATCCAGAAGAGGATTTTTTTCTGCATCATTCAGTCGTTTCTGACTCTCCCTGACCTTATGGACCGTAACACACACAAACATCTTTAGGTCTATGGTCATGCTGATCCACTTGGTGTTCATGGCAGAGATACTGGAGTCGGTTGCCAGTTACTTCTCCAGTGGGCCACAGCATACAGCTCCTGGTATTCCTAGGTGGTTTCCTATCACAGTACTGACCACATGTTTTGAAAAAGTACAAAATGTCACAAGCATGCACTGTTTTTCCTGCATTTTGTAGAGGGGAAAGGAGGGAACTTCCTACAAAATAAGGTTTCTCATTGGAACAGCCTCTATCCATGATGTCACAGGTCTTCTGGGCAGGCACTCACTGTCAGTCAAAAGACTTCCCATAGACTTGAATGGGACACACACCCCTGCAACCTGATTGGTTGCAGTAATGAAGCAAGTCGAGCCACTTTCTCTGAGCTGTGGAGCAGGCTGTGGGCAGTCTTTCACACATATAAAAACAGATTTGATTTTATGTCTCTGTGAAAAACATGCTTTTAGGAGATCTATAAAGTGATGTGGTCCAAATTGTGCACAATTAAGTGTCCCTTTAACTTCACTTTTAGCTATAATTATTCATTAATGCAAAGTTCTCTTCCTTCACTGAGCTGCTTCCTTCTTTCTTGGGAGGTTGTACCCTTGTAAACGAGTACATTTTCTATTAGTCTCAATGAAAATACGGACTGTTTCTGCTGTCACCTATGCAGTATGCAGATAGATGCTTCTTCTACATTTAACCTCTCCTCCCATTTGTGAAAGTATTTAAACAGAAACTAAAAAGGTAGCTTCCACTAAGGCAAAATTGATACAAAAAGGTAACACATTACAGGTCATAATAATTTTTACATTTTAAAAACAGTTTGCTCATTATCATGTGCAGTCCTTCAAAAGAGTACCGTATTTATCGGCGTATAACACGCACCGGCGTATAACACGCACCTCATTTTAAGAAGGAAATTTCAGGAAAAAAAACTTAAATTTCAAATAAAGAACTTTGAAGCAAAATAAGGGTAGCTCAGAACTTTTTTTTAATTTATATTATTAACACTTATAAGGTAAAAAACGTAAAATGACAGTAAAAGCAACTGTTTTAACAAAGAAACTTGGATATTATATGTTTTTACAAAAGTTTACTCAGAAATCACTGCTCCTCCTCAACCCCTCCATCCTCAACCTCCCTCCTCAACCCCCCATCCTCATCCTCCTTCCTCAACCCCCTCCTCAACCCCCGTCCTCAACCTCAACCCCCGTCCTCAACCTCAACCCCCCTCCTCAACCTCAACCCCCCTCCTCAACCTCAACCTCCCTCCTCATCCTCAACCTCCCTCCTCATCCTCAACCTCCCTCCTCAACCTAAAACCCCCCTAAATACCTCCCCCACCAGGTATATGCTAATGACGTGGCGCGCATGTGACGTCACATGCGCGCCGGGTCAAGAAGGAGTGGAGACAGGAGCAGAAGAAGGTAGGTGAGGGGAAAGGGAGAGGGGGAGGTATTTAGGGGGGTTTAGAATGAGGAGGGGGGTTTAGAATGAGGAGGGGGGTTTAGAATGAGGAGGGGGGTTGAGGATGAGGAGAGGGGTTGAGGATGAGGAGGGGGAGGGAAAGAGACACGGTCCTTAACATTATATCGGCGTATAACACGCACACATCATTTGCCCCCTATTTTCAGGGAGAAAAAGTGCATGTCATACGCCGATAAATACGGTATATTTCCAATAAAGGCACTACAGCATCCCTTTAACAACAAGACTTTTTTTTTAGTTTGTGATAACAATCTGTAATAAAGAATCCATTTCATTAGCACAGGCAAAAAGAAGGTATAAAATGCCTCTTAGGCTAAATTAAGATCAATTAATATCTAGAACATAATAATTGTTATTCAACCAAGTGCACCCTTTTTGTGCCAATTGGTTTTCAACTTGACAAGAGGACATCCTTTGAGGTTAAAAGTAAAAAGATTCAACCTTAAAGAAAGAAAGAAAAGGGTTTTCACAGTAAGGGTGGTTAATCTGTGGAATTCTCTAACAAAGGAGGTGGTGACAGAGGATTTGACAGATAACTTTAAAAAGGATTGGATATATTTTTAATTAAAAAGGGCATTCAGGGCTATCCTGGTTAATTAGAGAGGGAGTATTGATCCAGGAAGGAATCCAACCACCAGTATCTGGGGTCAGGAAGGAAATTATTTTTTTTCCATTTTGAGATGATTGCCTGTGTTTCTCTTGGAGTTTTCGGTTTGCCCTTCTCTGGATCAATTACCAACTAATCTGCATATTGCAGATCAGAGGAGATCTTAAAAGGTTGAACTTTATGGACTAAAAGTATTTTTTCAACCTCAATTACTATGTAGCTATATGGTGTACGGGTAGCATAATGTAGGAATATGGACTTTTTTGCAGAATTAGGAAAAAAGTATTGTTTTTATTACAATTGCTGTGCCAGATATCAGAGTTTCCACTTCCAATAAGATCATAAAGTAAAAAGACCTCTAGAGCATGGAAGTCACAGTTCATTGTCATGGTATTTTCATGCAATTAAAGTCATTCACATATATCTTTATCACATAATCCTTCTGTGGGTCTCACTGGTAGTGAGGTCTTAAAGAACTGTGAATGGCATATTGTACTGATTTCATTCTTTAATGTCTGGATCATCAGCCGAAGGTCGTTTAAATTAAACATTTAATTTACTACTGAGTACATTTAATTTATTTAATTGCTATTTGCAATCCACTGAGATCTACTCAACCATAGCCAGTTGGCAGGGTTTAACCTTCTCAACTGTACAGCGTTTGAAACTGAAATCCGTTCTGATCCAAACTTCTGTCACTTTCAAGAAAAGCAACATTTTAATACCATGTTAATACGGAATATAAATAAATTCAGAAAACATGAACAGAAACCCTATTTTGTTTCTTTATGCTTTGGTTACAGATACATGGGCCTAAAATAATAAAAAAAACTGCATTATTATAGTATCAATGAACTAAATCAAGATTCTGAATTAAAGTCAGCATTTTTTTGTTTACACATTATTATTATAAAATATATACGCTAGTAAAATACATGTAGCATTATCTCACAACATCACCTTTATTTTACTGGACTTTCAATTAGACCCGCAATGGGCGCTGAAAATAGAGAGTTGCGCATGAGCATAGCGCATGGCGAGGCTCACAATGAGCGTCGAAGGCGATCAGTGCAAGGCCCGCAATGGGTGCCCGAAGGCGTTCATTGCGGGGCTCGCAGACAAGGGAAGGAGAGAGACGGAGAGAAAAGGGAGGGACACAGGAGTGGAGAGATTGCCTGCTGGGAGGTGGGCAAAAAGACACAAGGGAGAGAGATGGGGGGGGGGGGGTTAAAGGCACAGGGGTGGAAGAGGGGGAAGAAGAGAAGAAGAGACACAGGGGTGGAAGAGGGGGAAGAAGAGACACAGGGGTGGAAGAGACATAGGGGAGGGAGAGGGGGAAGTAACACAGGGGAGGGGGAAAGACACAGGGGAGGGAGAGGGGGAAAGAGACACAGGGGAGGGAGTAGGGGATGATACAAGGTGGGGGAGGTGGGAAATCACATATTATCCCGTCATTTGTGACCGGAGGCCCACAATGGGCGCCAAAGGCACTCATTACGAGGCTCACAGAGAGGAGAGAGAAGGAGAGAAGAGGGAGGGAGAGGACACAGAAGGAGGGAAGGAGAGAAGCGCATGGCAGGGCTCGCAAGGCTCGGCGTAGCCGCACATGGCGTGCCTCGCAAGGTTTGGGGTAGCAGAAACATTGCGAGCCTCGCAAGGCTCGGCGTAGCCGCACATTGCGAGCCTCGTAAGGCTCGGGGTAGCCGCACATTGCGAGCTTTGCAAGGCTCCGCGTAGCCGGACATTGCGAGCCTCGCAATGCTCGTCTAAGCCGCACATTGCAAGCCTTGCATTGTGCGGCAGACAACAGCATTGCGAGGCTTGCAAGAGAGGAGAGAGAAGGAGAGAAGAGGGAGGGAGAGGACACAGAAGGAGGGAAGGAAAGACGCGCATGGCAGGGCACGCAAGGCTCGGCATACCTGCACATTGCGAGCCTCGCAAGGCTCGGCATAACTGCACATTGAGAGCCTCGTAAGGCTCGACATACCTGCACATTGCGAGCCTCGCAAGGCTCGGCATACCTGCACATTGCGAGCCTCGCAAGGCTCGGCATACCTGCACATTGCGAGCCTCGCAAGGCTCGGCATACCTGCACATTGCGAGCCTCGCAAGGCTCGGCATAGCCACACATTGCGAGCCTCGCAAGGCTCGGCATAGCCGCACATTGCGAGCCTCGCAGAGCTCGGCATAGCACATTCACTAGAATGCAATGCCTCCTGGGACAGAAAACTCCTAGACTCTTGATACTGAAATGATTAATAAATGTTTTAATATGTTACAAACTATGTTAAAAGATTCCATAAATAAGATTACTGAATGTATTAAAAGTAGAAACATTGTAAGAGACAAGTCCAAATATTCTTGCTTCAAGTATGGGGGATAAAAAAAACATTCATATACCTCCAAATAGTAAGAATGTTGTAAAATAAATATTTCATTAACTTTGCTGAATAAACAAAATGTGATCATTCATAGTAATGTACTCTCCTCAAATGACCAAAAAGTAGTATAGTAGAGCTTAGATTTCTAGCGTTACCAAGAATATCCTATTAATTTCAATGTGTTCCTAAAGGATGACACAAATAATGTATATATGTTTTATACTATATATACAGTGCCTTGCAAAAGTATTCACCCCCCTTGACTTTTTACCTTCTTTTGTTACATTACAGCCTTAAGTTCAATGTTTTGTTAATCAGAATTTTAGGTGATGGATCAGAACACAATAGTCTAAGTTGGTGAAGTGAAATAAGAAAAATATATACATAAAACTATTTTTTAGAAATAGAAAACAGAAAATTGGCATGAGCGTACATATTCTCCCCCTGTGTTTTGAAGCCCATAAAAGATCTTATGCAACCAACCAACCTTTAGAAGTCACATAATTAGTGAAATGATGTCCACCTGTGTCCAATCTAAGTGTCACATGATCTGTCTTTACATATACACACCTTTTTTGAAAGGACCCAGAGGCTGCAACACCTAAGCAAGAGGCACCACTAACCAAAAACTGCCATGAAGACCAATGAACTCTCCAAACAAGTAAGGGACAATGTTGTTGAGAAGTACAAGTCAGGGTTAGGTTATAAAAAAAATATCCAAATCGTTGATGTTCCCCAGGAGCACCATCAACTATCATAACCAAATGCAAAGAACATGGCACAACAGCAAACCTGCCAAGAGATGGATGCCCACCAAAATCATGGACCGGGCAAGGAGGGCAATAATCAGAGAGGCAGCACAGAGACCTAAGGTAACACTGGAGGAGCTGCAGAGTTCCACAGTAGAGACTGGAGTATCTGTACATAGGACGACAATAACCCGTACGCTCCATAGAGTTGGGCTTAGAGTTGGGAGAGACTCCCAAAATGTATGGAGGAAGGTGCTCTGGTCTGATGAGACATCAAAGAAAACTCTATGTCTGGCGCAAACCCAACACATCACATCACCCAAAGAACACCATCCCCACAGTGAAACATGGTGGTGGCAGCATCATGCTGTGGCGATGTTTTTCACCAGCCGGGACTGGGAAACTGGTCAGTGTTGAGAAAAGGATGGATGGTGCTAAATACAAGGATATTCTTGAGCAAAAAATGTACCACTGATTTGAGGCTAGGACGGAAGTTCACCTTCGAGCAGGGCAATGACCCTAAACACACTGCTAAAGCAACACTTGAGTGGTTTAAGGGGAAACATGTAAATGTGTTGGAATGGCCTAGTCAAAGCCCAGACCACAATCCAATAGAAAATCTGTAGTCAGACTTAAAGATTGCTGTTCACAAGCCCAAACCATCCAACTTGAAGGAGCTGGAGCAGTTTTGCAAGGAGGAATGGGCAAAAATCCCAGTGGTAAGATGTGGCAAGCTCATAGAGACTTATCCAAAGCGACTTGGAGCTGTGATTGCCACAAAAGGTGGCTCTACAACGTATTGCCTTTAGGGGGGTGAATAGTTATGCACATTGACTTTTTCTGTTATTTTGTCCTATTTGTTGTTTGCTTCACAATAATAAAAAAAAAAACATCTTCAAAGTTGTGGGCATGTTCTGTAAATTAAATGATGCAAATCGTCAAACAATTCATGTTAATTCCAGGTTGTGAGGTAACATAACACGAAAAATGCCAAGGGGGTGAATATTTTTGCAAGGCACTGTATTCTCCTTGTGGGTTCTATGAATTAAAAATTATGCTATAAATTCTATTAAATATGGGTCAAATTATGTACCTTATAAAACCAATGGATCAGTCTACTGTGGGTCTGTCATTGAGTTGGTCGACTCAACATTAAAGTATATAAACTGGATGTACCAGATAGATAAGATGTCATACAAAAATAGCATTCACTTTACTCCCTTCATCATGGTTATCGGTTATACTGACAATACAGTTTTTAATCAAACACTAAAAAGTAAAAATATATTTGAAATGTAAAATTAATACATATTGTATAACAGTTTATATAACCAAGTCATTCATCTTATAATCCTCCCTGTGTCACAGCACGGGCCCTGTGTGGCATCTGCTCATCTCTGTAATTATTTCATTTGATTTCTTCAAGCAAATTCAGAAATAAAGGATAGCTGTTGAGTAAGCACACTTAAGCCAGAAGAAACCAGTATCATCCCAGGACCACAGACGCAAGGATGCCTGAGATTAACGTAGTCCGTTGTAGAGCAAAAGACTGTTACTTTTAAAAAGGAGTCAGATCCTTCCTAGGCCAAGCAAAACCAGTGTGCAAAGGGTGACATTCTCATTGCGATTTGGATTTTCTGTAAATGACATTTGTTTGCAACCATTCTACTAACCGTCACCTGACCAGTTTGCTTGCCTGTAATACCATTGATCCTACCCAAACCTTGTTGACTGATATTTGACCCAACCTTGAATTGGATATAGAAAACTCTAATTCCAACACAACCTGGATCATGGTGAGAATGATGGTTCTACACTTCTACCTCTGTTCTATTGGTCCTAGTTATGTTGAGCAAACACTAGTGAAACATATGTTACTAAGAGGGCCAGGTAATTAAGACCTGCGGAGGGCTTAATCCCGAGGGGACACATAGAGGAGTCTCTCCCAGGGATCAGAATGGTGATGGTGGTGATTATTTTGTCTGGACAGATGAGCAGGGATAGAGGACAGACCAGAGTGTACTGCTTAGGTGTCATGGTATAGTTAGATTAATTTCTAAGGGGTCATAGGTCAATCCTGGGCTTACACTTTCTTTACATTAGTATTGATCACATGGCCTCTTGGTTGATCATCTCAAAAAGCCCCCTGGCACAGGACAACAATAATATAACTTCATATTATATGTTGTAATAACTGGAGCGGTGAATAGCAATACACTATTAATAGCTCTGTTTTTACTGCCTAAAATCAAACAAATAGTACCTTGTTGTCTGCCCACAAAATGCAGACACAAACCCTGTAGGGCTGGGTGTGCAGTGTAGTGTTCTAGCCTATCAGAGACCATGTCTCAGCAGCATGTTTTCTGAGATGTGGGCCCTGATTATCTAGGACACTACATTGCACACCCAGCCCCTGCAAAGTCTGTGTCTACATACACTGCAGGCACACCCATACAGGGATTACTTTTTTGGCTACAGGCAGTAAAGAGATCTTTTAAGTGCTTCTTAATAAAACTACATATACAAAAGTAAATAAATACACGGGTATATTACATACCCAGTAAAATCCAGAATACTTCCATATTGCTGTAAGGAAACCCAGTCTTGATAACCTTAAGAACTAGGCTAAGTGTGGAAACCCCAAATCTTTTTAAAGCTCTAGGGTTAAGTGGTTGATATTGATAATCACTTTGTTGTATTATTGCAGTTAAGCAAAAGCTCTGTCTAGTTCAAAGGCCAATCAAGTATATATATATGAGGTGTTTGTCCAACAGGAAAGATATCACTGTGGACTACAGTGCTCTGCTTTTTCATGTATATATTGATGTATATGTGTATATAATATGTGTATATATGTTTCCTTTGCTATGTTGTGTTTATTCCCCATATTTGAATTTACCTGATGATGTCAGATGCTGTTTCCACTCTCTCTGCATCTGCTGTTATTATTCAAACTGAGGGTTCCATCTCATGTAGTATTGCTTGAGACTTGATAAAAGGGAGGTTAAGCCTCTCGAAAGCTCGTCATTATTAATAAGACGTTTGTCCAATACAAAAGGTATCAAATTATATTGCAATACTCATTATTAATTAATTATTAATTATTAAACTAAGTGCACACTGACTGGGGGGGGAAGGGAGGCACGGTCTTTCCCGATGTTCGAGAGGTTAAAAACGGCCAGTAGACCAAAATGGAAACTGTACATTTTTGGACACGGATGACCCCCCCGGGACAAAGGATATGAACCCCATTTTGGCCTTAACCCCCTGGGTGCAATATTTAAGGTCATAACTCTTTAGGGAAAAATTACAAGATGCGTAATTATACAAAGTGATCTATGACATATAGTTTTTTACAAAAAATATTTTGAAAATATAATATAATACATTTATACCTATAAGCTTGTGGCCAGGGTCCAGACACCACCAACAAGCTGCAGCTAAATACCATATAAGAACAAATCTATATCAAAAGGCCTGATCCCCAGTAGTTCATGGGATCTCCTGAATGAAAAAGAAGGTATGGATTAAGACAATACACACACATTTGCATGAAATCGTAGATCTATATAAGTCTAAAGTATTGCTTGAGATGTATTGTCCCAGTATTACCAAAGTTGTAGAAAAAACTAAAAACAATTGCTTAAAATCCATTTTAGAAGAAAGTATAATATATTTTGTAGTTAATAGTAAGAATAAACTTTCTACAGAATAGTTTTGTCTACACTATTTCATGCATCAACTCCATTGAAAATAATGTTCAAGGTAAAATAACAGAGAATGTGATACATCTTTTCATGTTTCAAGTGAAGTTCATGAGATTTATTTTTTATTTACACTACTGTATTTCAAACATGAACATTAACAGTAGAGAATTTCTAATATGTATATTTAATTTTCATCAAAACAGTTCCTAATTCTAAGTATGAACATTTCTTGTTGAAGTTTCAAATGCTTTCAAGCAAATCAAGAATTTCACAATCTCCATTGTGGGTTTTACAAAATGGGTTTGATAACCAAAGGAAATAAATCATAGCTTTTTCAAAATTATCCTGGCTCATTACATAGGATTTCTGACATGTTTTTCCCTTAAAGATATAATCAGTTCTGAAATGCATTGTCATAAGCAACTCCCATAATTAACTTATGTATCTTTATCTGTTTATTATGGAGATAATCTATCAAACACAATCTTTATCTAATTTTTGTCAATATATATAGAACATACAGTGGATATAAAAAGTCTACACACTCCTGATAAAATGTCAGGTTTCTGTGCTGTAAAAAATTAGATAAAGATAAATCATTTCAGAACTTTTTCCACCTTTAATGTGACCTATAAACTGTACAACTGAAAAACAAATCTTTTAGGTAGAGGTAAGAAAAAATATAAAAATAAAATAATATGGTTGCATAAGTATGCACACCCTTAAACTAATACTTTGTTGAAGCACCTTTTGATTTTATTACAGCACTCAGTCTTTTTGGGTATGAGTCTATCAGCATGGCACATTTTGACTTGGCAAGATTTGCCCACTCTTCTTTGCAAAAACACTCCAAATCTGTCAGATTGCAAGGGCAACCACATTATTTTTATTTTTCTTCCCTCCACCTAAAATATTTCAGTTTGTTTTTCAATTGAGTTGTACAGTTTATAGGTCACATTAAAGGTGGAAAAAGTTCTGAAATTATTTATCTTTGTCTCATTTTTTTACAGCACAGAAACCTGACATTTTAACAGGGGTGTGTAGACTTTTTATATCGACTGTATATTGTTCATGCAGTGAAGAACAGGTCAAGTTTCATCTAGTTTGCCTCAAGAACAACATCAAATCAGACATAAAGCATATGACATTGTTTTTTTTGTGTGCAGAAATCTCCATTGCAGCACAAACTTAAAAGAAGGTACCCAAATAGTGAAAGAAGCTTTCAAATGTGTCACTTGCTGTACTTTGTATGGTAAGAACTCCATAATACAATTTTGCAAGCAGCCTTGTAACCAGGTATATTACAACCAGCCCTATAGTGGTGTATCTCACAAGAATAAAAAAGAGAAGTCTCTAAGTAGGCTAACTTGTACTAACTTGGCCCCTTGTTGTGTTTAAAAGTAGTGTTAAACAGCATGGACAAGTTGCAAAGAGAACCATGTACAGGAAACTCCCCGTTATCCGGCACCTACGGGGACTCCCTATTGCCGGATACGTGTAGTTTCGGTTAACCGTGAGTCCCCAAATTTAAGGGTCTCAACAACCCTTAAACCCCCCAAAAACCTTCAAAATGCCTTTAAACTGGGCCATTTAGGCCCAGAAAATATAATTAGAAAAAAAGTTAGCATTTTTTTGCAGTCTCGTACTCCGGATAGTGCCGGTTATGCCGGTTTAGCGGGAGTAAATTTAAAATGGGGAATTGATGCCGATGCCGTTTGCTTGAAAGTGCCAATTGGTTAGGTGTCGGATAATCGGGAGTTTACTGTAATTAGATTTAGTTCACTTCTTTGCTTAATAAGTTAAATATGTATGCATATATGATCCCCTTCTGAATCGCTACCTTGTCGTGGTGAAGGGTCTTGTGCACTTCGATGAAGCTATGAGCTATACTATGTAGGGTCAGCTAAGATGGGCAGGTCATGGTAGAGAAGTCAGACAAATCTCGGCCCACTGGAAAAGGAACTAGCAACCGACTCCAGTATCTTTGCTAAGAAAACTTTAAGAAAAGGCACAACCAGAGTCTTAACGATATGGCATCGGAAGATGAGCCCCTCAGGTCAGAAGGTGCTTACAACATTACTGAGGAAGAGCAGAGGGCAAGTACAAGTAACACCAGATCTAATGAAGTGGTTGGGCCAAAGTTGAACGGGCACCCAGCTGTGGTTGTGTCTGGAGGGGAAAGGAAAGTCTGCTGCTGCAAAGACCAATTCAGAATAGGAACCTGGAATATTATAACTATGAAGGCAAGCTAGATGTGGTCAATTATGAAATGACAAGGTTAAACATTGATGTCCTGGGAATTGGTGAACTTAAATGGACTGGAATGGGACATTTCACATCAGACAACCAGCAGATCTTCTACTGTGGTCAAGAATCCTGCAGAAGAAATGGAGTAGCCATCCTAGTCAATCAAAGAGTAGCCAAAGCAGTGCTCTGTTACAGCCCAATAAATGACAGAATGATTTCAATTCGAATTCAAGGCAAGCCATGTAATATCACAGTGATCCAGATCTATGCTCCAACCATGGATGCTGAAAAGGCTGAAGTTGTCCAGTTCTACAAAGACACTCAACACATCATAGATATAACACCAAGAAAAGATGCTACTATCATCATAGAAGATTGGAATGCTAAAGTAGGGAACCAAAGAACACCTGGAATAACTGGCAAATTTGGCCGATGAGTATAAAATGAACCAGGTCAGAGATTAGTAGAATTCTGTCAAGATAATTCTCTGGTCGTAGCAAACACCCTCTTCCAACAGCCTCCGAGACATCTCTACACATGGACATCACCTGATGGGCAACATAGAAATCAGATTGACTATATACTTTGCAGAAAAAGATGTAGGATCACTATACAGTCACCAAAAACAAAACCTGGAGCTGACTGCGGGTCAGACCATGAGCTTCTTATTGCAAAGTTGAAAACTGAAGAAAAAAGGGAAAACCATCAGACCAAGTAGTTACAAAATAAATAAATATCGGTTGTGAATATGCAGTGGAAGTAAAGAATAGATTTAAGGAACTAGACATGGAAGATAGAATGCCTGAAGAACTTTTGACCGAAGTTTGCAACATAATCCAGGAAACGACAACAAAGAATATCCCTAAAAGAAAGAAAACTAAGAAGTCAAACTGGATGTCTGATGAGTCTTTGAAAGTAGCTCAGGAAAGAAGGAATGCAAAAGGTAGTGGAGATCAGAAAAGATTTGTCCAACGGAATGTAGAATTCCAGAGGACAGCAAGAAGAGACAAGGAGACATTCTACAATGAGCAGTGTAAAGAGATTGAAGAAGATAACCGAATGGGTAAATCAAGAGATCTCCAAGAAAATTGGGAACCTAAATGGCACTTTTCATGTGGGTGTAATAAAAAACAAAAATGGTAAGGACTTAAAAGAAGATGATCAGAAAAAGAAGAGGTGGCAGGAATACACTGAATCCTATACAGAATGGATCTTAACAGGAGTGATAACCTTAATAATGTGTCCAATGAGTTGGAGCCAGACATTTTGGAGAGTGAAGTGAGCCCCAGGATGTCTTGCTGATAATAAGGCTGCAGGAGGTGACGGAATCCCAATTGAACAATTCAAAACTCTACGGGATGATGCTGTAAAAGTGTTACTTGCCTAAACACATTTGGAAAAAACTCAACTATGGCCAATAAACTGGAAAAGATCAGTCTACATCCCAATCCCTCAAAAAAGGCAGTACCAAAGAGTGCTCCAATTATCGAACAATTACACTCATTTCACATGCCAGCAAGGTAATGCTTAAGAATCTACAAGCTTGACTCCAACAATATATGGACCATGAACTACCAGATGTGCAAGCCGGGTTCCGCAGAGGAAGAGGCACAAGAGATCAAATTGCCAATATCCGCTGGATGATAGAGAAAGCAAGAGGGTTCCAAAAAAACATTTCCTTCTGCTTCCTTGACTATTCTAAAGCCTTTGACTGTGTGGATCACAACAAAATGTGGCATGTCCTTAAAGACATGGGAGTACCAGATCATCTCATCCTCCTAAAGAATCTGTATGATGACCAAGAAGCCACGGTCAGAACCGAACATGGGACAATTCTAGATTCTAGATATATAATGGTATTGCATTATCATTTTGAATCTGAAGAATTTTCTATATTTGTATTTGTATTTTTACTTGTGTTACTATCTGGGGAATTTTTATTCTTATTTTGCAAATTATTAACTTCAATATAAAGTTCTCTAAGTGTTATACCTCTATTCGTTTTTTTGGTGAGCACTTCAAAGTCTTCTAACAAAGGCCTTATGTGCACACCAAGTTGTCGTATCTAAAGGGACAGAATGTTTATTTATTCCAAAAAAACTAATAATTTCCTCTTTTAAGTTATTAACAAAACCTTCTAATTTTAACTGAATACAGCCCATTTCCCAGTGTCTAGACTTATATGAGGCTTGAAAATCTTCCATAACCATAGTTAACATAGAGTGATAAGACCATAAAATACCTCTTAACAGACTTAACCATTTCCAAAGTATATATGTCTGTTAGAAAGTAGTCTATTCAGATATAGCATTGATTTTTTCCTGGAAAAATAAGTATAGTCTTTTATCTCGGGATTGAGATATATCTAGGCATCATATAAACCATTTTTAGAGATTTCTAATGAGAATTGTTTTGCCATTCGTATTGAAGTGTCTGTTATTCATTTTTTTTTTTTTTTTTAGCTATTCTATCTATCTAATATAGGATCTAAAACCATGTTGAAGTCTCCACCTATGATGATCCTACCTCTTTTAATCTGATTTATTTGTTTAAGGATTTTCCTCAGGTATTTCATCTGATTAAAATTAGGGATATTGAGATTTGCAATGGTATACATTTCATGGTTAATCTTTCCCTGCATATAATAACTTTCCCCTCTTTATCTAGGATTTTATGTTGTTCATATACAGTCAACCTCTTACTAAATAGGATATCTACTCCTCAAGATTTAGATTTATGAGATGCAGTCAAGGGATCATTAAAATGTCTACTAGAGAGCAAAGGGGATTTCCCTTCTTTGCAGTGGGTCTCTTGGAGAAGCACGATATCTGCACCCTCTTTGACAAAACTCGACATAGCAATCCTTTTAAACACCTTTTATAAGGTGTATTCAGGCCCCTAGCGTTTTGAGATATGATTTTAATCCCCATCACTGTATTTATTTATTTTATTTTTAATATATTTAATACAATATTTCCCAATGTATATTTCCTGATGGATATTCCTATTGTTCTCTATTCCCATATTTATGATCTGAATTGTATCCACTATTAATGTCCTGGCCATGCAAAGGTATTATATATCTTATGTAATGAACATGAACTTGATAGAGCTCAGAGGGGCAGTGACTGATAGATGCACCTGGCATGCTGTGGTCCAAAGAGTCACTGAGAGTTGAACGCGACTGTACGACTAAACAACAACAAATGTATGTACAATCAAACCACCATTGCACTGTGCACGGTAATGGGGTAAAAAACCTCCCAAACTAGCATAACGCAAATACCTGTCCCACTGCCTACATGTTCATAACTTGGGGATCAATTCAATTCCACATTCCATATAGTTATGAAACTAAAAAGTGGTCAGTAACATTACTTAGCTATTCAATTGAACTACTCGTAATACCCTAGAACAGGCATGTCCAACACGTTGATCGCGATCGACCGGTCGATCGCATGATGATATTTGGTAGATCACGCTCCCAAGGAAGGGTAAGCATTGCGTGACCTTGCTGCAGCCTGCTGTGAGTATGTCTGTGTGTAAGTCTGTGTTTGTGTTTGAGTGAGTGTTTCTGTGAGTATGTGTGTAAAGGGGAGTTTGTGTGAAGGGGAGAGTGTTACATAGCTACATAGTAATTAAGGTTGAAAATAGAGTTTCAGTCCATCAAGTTCAACCTTTTAAGATCTCCTCTGATCTGCAATATGCAGATTAAAAATGAATTACTTAGTTGTTCATTTATTATTAATCAATTGTTTTATTATTATTTTATTTTATTTTTTTATTATTAATCCAGAACAGAAAAAAAAAACCAAGTAAGACTTAGCCAGTCATCTCTTGTCAGTTGAAAACCTCTTGGCACAAAAAGCTCCCTTGACAAATATTTATACTGACCCTGGGTGTATTTATATAAGGTAATCATATCTCCTCTTAGATGCCTTTTTTCTAGCAAAAATAAGTTTAATGTGGTTAGTCGTTCTTCATAACTTAGCCCCTCCATTCCCCTTATTAGTTTTGCTGCCCTATTCTGTACCTTTTCCAGCTCTAAAATGTCCTTTTTATGTAGTGGTGCCCAAAATTGTACTCCACATTCCAAATGAGGGCGTACTAGGGATTTGTATAGTGGCAGAATTATATTTGCTTCCCTTGCTTCTATACCCTTCTTAATACATGCTAATATTTTATTTGCCTTTGCAGCTGCTGCTTGGCTTTGAGCACTGTTACCTAGATGGTTGTCCACAAGCACTCCCAAATCCCTTTCAATATCTGATACACCTAGATTTGCTCCATTAAGATTATAAATTGCATGGCTATTTTTCCTTCCCAGATGCATAACTTTACATTTATTCGTATTAAATCTCATCTGCCATTTAGACGCTCATTCCTAAATTTTATGTAAATCCCTTTGGAGGGAAAGCACATCATTATCTGATTTAATTACCTTGCACAACTTCGTGTCATGAGCAAAAATGCAGACACCACACTCCAATCCTACCTCTAAGTCATTAATAAATATGTTAAAAAGCAGAGGACCTAATACTGAACCCTGAGGAACACCACTTACCACATTAGTCCAATCGGAGTATGTTCCATTTACAATAACCCTTTGCTTCCTGTCTTTTAGCCAGCTCTCAAACCATGAGCAGATATTTACTGCAATTCCTGTATCTCTTAGTTTGCACAATAGTCTCCCATGTGGCACTGTATCAAAAGCCTTTGCAAAATCCAAAAAGACTACATCCACTAAGTTGCCTTGATCCAGGTTCCTACTAACCTCCTCATAGAAACTAATTAGATTTGTTTGACATGACCTATCCCTCATAAATCCATGTTGACTCCTACTTATAATCCTGTTCAAATAGACATATTCTTGTATATTATCCCTTATTAACCCTTCTAAAAGCTTCCCATTACAGAAGTGAGGCTCACTGGTCTATAATTCCCCAGATTTGCTCTTGCTCCCTTTTTAAATATAGGTATCAAATCTGCTTTTCTCCAGTCATCTGGTAGAGACCCTGTGTTGAGTGAATCTTGAAAAATTAAACATAATGGTTTGGCTATTAAAGAACCCAGTTCCCTCAGTACCCGTGAATGTATTCCATCAGGACCCGAGGCTTTATTAACATTTATTTTTTCCAACCTCTTTTGGATTACTTCCTGTGTTAACCAATTATTTGGCAAAGGTAGTGTAGCCCCAGTATGTTGCAGTGTCCCAACCACTGGTACCTCCCTTGTGTATACCGAAGAAAATAATCTATTTAGCACATCTGCCTTTTCCTGGTCACTAATTTTCAGATGGCCTGTTTCACATTCTAATGTTTCTATAGCTTCCTTCCTCGCCTTCTTCCCATTAATATACTTAAAAAATATTTTAGGGTTAGTCTTACTCTCTTTTGAAATTAATTTTTCATTTTCTATTTTAGCCAGTCTAATAGCGCTTTTGCAAGCTTTGTTGATTTCCTTGTACTCCCGTAAAGCAGTCTCTGTCCCCTCTTGTTTGTATAATTTAAATGCCTTCTTTTTACTCCTTATCTTGATCTTTAAATCATTGTTAAGCCACATTGGATGGGATTTACTCTTTTTACTTTTATTCCCACATGGTATATGCCGATGTGTATGAATATTTAGTAAGGATTTAAATTTTGGCCATTTATGTTCAGTGTTTTTACCTATCAGTTCTCTGTCCCAGTCTATACTTTGTATTGCTGCACTAAGACCATTAAAATCTGCCCTTTTAAAAATAAGAGTTTTTGTTGGCCCCTTAAAATTTGGTTTTTGTAATTCAATCTCAAATGAGACTGTGTTGTGATCACGATTTCCCAAAGGTTGCCCTATTCCAACATTTGATATTATAACAATATTATTTGTGATGACTAAATCTAAGATAGCTTCATTTCTAGTAGGCTCTTGTATAACCTGGGCGAGATAATGATCCCTGAGTGTACTCAAGAACCTGCTCCCCTTAGCTGAACTGCTGGTCTCATTCATCCAGTTTATTTCAGGGTAATTAAAATCTCCCATTAGTAGAACTTGCCCATGATTAGCTGCATTTCTATCTGTAACAACTATATTTGGGGGTTTATAGCATACGCCTACTAATATTCTTTCGGAATTTGCTGCTCCGCTATTTAACTCTACCCACAAACATTCAACATTATCACTAGGTCCACCATGAATATCTTCTCTGACTATAGGCTTAAATTCAGGCTCAACATACAGACAAATCCCTCCTCCTCTTTTACAATTGCCTCTATCTGTTTAATTGCTGGGATCTGGGTGACAAATCATCCTGGATACCTTCCTAATAATAGAGTCCCCTACAACCAAAACATGTCTGTTGCTCTGCCTATTCTGCCCTCCCTCTCCTCCCATAGAGCTGTTCTCCCAGCTGTTAGAGGGAATTGCCATTCCTGAATGGACATCCCCAACAGTTTCACTCAATCTGGCAAATCTGTTGGCGTTTGCCGATTTAGAACTGGCCTGCCTCCTCCTGTTCCCCCCGATTCCCCTTCTAACTTTAACCCAGCTACCTCCCTGGACATCCTCACTAGCCCCAGCTCCACCCTCCATGCTAGGCCCAGCTAAACTGTGCTCAGTGAGCAACAAACCCCCTTTCCGGTGGAGCAATATCACTAAGTGCTACAATTCTCCTCTCCAGATCTCCAATTTGAGCTTCCAGAGAGGCAACATGCTCACACATGCTCACTGTTCCAGTATTGCATACATATGACAGGATGTACACTGAGTGAGGTTGCCACTGGACTGACTCATAATTATTATTATTTTCTACAAAATTTCAGTGGAAAAAATAAAGAATATAAAATAATATATTTGTAAAAAGATTTCAACCTTTGCACTATAAATCTGCCCTCCCTTTTCTTTGAAGTCCCTCCTTTTATTTAAACTCCTACGCTTTTACTAGAATTGCACTTGATACAAAAAATGTTCGCAAGCTCACAAGTTCGCCCCTTCTCCTGTTTATATTAACTTCTCCCTTCTCACCTGGACACAATTAGTGCACTCTGCAATTTATCAGCCTTTACTTGTAAAGTAAATCCACTTTTGTGTGTGTGAAGGGGAGTGTGTGTGAAGGGGAGTGTGTGTGTGTGTGATGGTGGGGAGTGTGTGTGTGAAGGGGAGTGTAAGTGTGTGAAGGGGAGTGTGAGTGTGTGGAGGAGAGAGAGAGAGTGTGTGTGTGTGTGGAGGAGAAAGTGTGTGTGTGTGTGGAGGAGAGAGGGAGTGTTTGTGTGTGTGGAGAAGAGAGGGAGTGTTTGTGTGTGTGGAGAAGAGAGGGAGTGTTTGTGTGGAGGAGAGAGGGAGTGTTTGTGTGGAGGAGAGAGGGAGTGTTTGTGTGTGTGTGCCTGGAGGAGAGAGGGAGTGTGTGTGTGTCTGGAGAAGAGAGGGAGTGTGTGTGTGTGTGTCTGGAGAAGAGAGGGAGTGTGTGTGTGTGTGTCTGGAGAAGAGAGGGAGTGTGTGTGTGTGTGTGTGTGTCTGGAGAAGAGAGGGAGTGTGTGTGTGGAGGAGAGAGGGAGTGTGTGTGTGTGTGTGTCTGGAGAAGAGAGGGAGTGTGTGTGTGGAGGAGAGAGGGAGGGAGTGTGTGTGTGTCTGGAGAAGAGAGGGAGTGTGTGTGTGGAGGAGAGAGCGAGTGTGTGTGTGTGGAGGAGAGAGCGAGTGTGTGTGTGTGGAGGAGAGAGCGAGTGTGTGTGTGTGGAGGAGAGAGCGAGTGTGTGTGTGTGGAGGAGAGAGCGAGTGTGTGTGTGGAGGAGAGAGCGAGTGTGTGTGGAGGAGAGAGCGAGTGTGTGTGTGTGGAGGAGAGAGCGAGTGTGTGTGTGTGTGTGTGGAGGAGAGAGCGAGTGTGTGTGTGTGTGTGTGTGTGGAGGAGAGAGCGAGTGTGTGTGTGTGTGTGTGTGTGTGTGTGGAGGAGAGAGCGAGTGTGTGTGTGTGGAGGAGAGAGCGAGTGTGTGTGTGTGGAGGAGAGAGCGAGTGTGTGTGTGTGTGTGTGGAGGAGAGAGCGAGTGTGTGTGTGTGTGGAGGAGAGAGAGAGAGAGGGAGGAAAGGAGAGAAAGAAGGAGAAGGAGAGGGAGAAAAGGGGAGGGTGAAGGAGAGAGAGAAAAGGAGGGGGAGAAGGAGAGAGTGAAAAGGAGAGCGAAGGAGAGGGAGAAAAGGAGAGAGAGAAAAGGAGAGAGAGAGAGAGGGAGAAACTGAAAGAGAGAAGGAGATGGGGAAAGGAGAGAGAAAAGGAGAGAGAGACGGAGAAAAAGGAGAGAGAGGGGAGGAGAGAGAGAAGGAGAGGGAGAAAAGAAGGGAGAAAAGAAGAGAGAAAAGGAGAGAGAGAAAAGGAGAGGGAGAAAAGGAGAGAGAGAAGGAGAGGGAGAAAATGAGAGAGAGAAGGAGAAGGAAGAGGAAAGGGAGAAAATGAGAGAAAGAAGGAGAGGGAGAAAAGGAGAGAGAGGGAGAAAAAGAGAGAGAGAGAGAAGGAGAGGGAGAAACTGAAAGAGAGAAGGAGATGGGGAAAAGGAGAGAGAAAAAGAGAGAGAGAGAGAGAGAGAGAGAGAGAGAGAGAGAGAGAGAGAGAGAGAGGGAGAAAGGGAGAGAGAGGGAAGGAGAGAGAGAAGCAGAGGGAGAAAAGAACAGAGAAAAGGAGAGGGAGAAAAGGAGAGAGAGAAGGAGAGGGAGAAAAGAAGAGAGAGAGGGAGAAAAGGAGAGAGAAAGAAGGAGAGGGAGAAAAGGAGAAGGAACAAAAGGAGAGAGAGAAGAGGGAGAAAATAAGAGAGAGAAGGATAGAATGAGAGATAGAGAGGGAAAAAGGAGAGGGAGAAAAGGAGAGAGAGAAAAGGAGAGGGAGAAAAGGAGAGGGAGAAAAGGAGAGGGAGAAAAGGAGAGGGAGAAAAGGAGAAGGAGAAAAGGAGAAGGAGAAAAGGAGAGAGAGAGAACGGGCAAGAGAGAGAGAGAGAGAGAGAGAGATGGAAGAAGAGAGAGTGAGAGAGAGTGAAGGAGGGAGAGGGAGCAAAGGGGTTATTGAAGAAGAGAGATATAAGAAGGGAGTGTGAAGGAGAGAAAGAGAGAGAGGAGAGTGTGAATGAGAGGGGATAGGAGAGAGATAGAACAAAGGAGAGCGAGTGAAGGATGGAGAGAGTGCATGAATGAATGAGAAAAGGAAGAAGAAAAAAGGACAGGGTGAATGAGACAGAGAGAATGAGGGAGGGAGAGAGAGAAGGAAACAGTAAAGGAGAGAGGGAAGAAGGGAAAGAGATATTGAAGGAGGGTCAGAGGAGAGGAGCCAGTGTGATTGAAGGAGAGAGAGAAAAGGAGCGGGAGAAGGAGAGGGGCAAAAGGAGAGAGAGAAGAGGAAAAGGAAAGGGAGAAAAGGAGAGAGAGACAGAGAGGGAAAAAGGAGAGGGAGAAAAGGAGAGGGAGAAAAGGAGAGGGAGAAAAGGAGAGGGAGAAAAGGAGAGGGAGAAAAGGAGAGGGAGAAAAGGAGAGGGAGAAAAGGAGAGGGAGAAAAGGAGAGGGAGAAAAGGAGAGGGAGAAAAGGAGAGGGAGAAAAGGAGAGGGAGAAAAGCAGAGAGAGAAAGGGCAAGAGAGAGAGAGAGAGATGGAAGAAGAGAGAGTGAGAGAGACTGAAGGAGGGAGAGGGAGCAAAGGGGTTATTGAAGATAAGAGATATAAGAAGGGAGTGTGAAGGAGAGAAAGAGAGAGAGGAGAGTGTGAATGAGAGGGGATAGGAGAGAGATAGAACAAAGGAGAGAGAGAGCGCATGAATAAAAGAGAAAAGGAAGAAGAAAAAAGGACAGGGTGAATGAGACAGAGAGAATGAGGGAGGGAGAGAGAGAAGGAAACAGTAAAGGAGAGAGGGAAGAAGGGAAAGAGATATTGAAGGAGGGTCAGAGGAGAGGAGCCAGTGTGATTGAAGGAGAGAGAGAAAAGGAGAGAGAGAGAAGGGGAAAAGGAGAGGGAGAAAAGGAGAAAGAGATTGAAGGAGAGAGAGTGAAGAGGGAGAGGGAGAAAAAGGGATATTGAAGGAGGTAGAGACATAAGAAGGGAGCGTGAAGGAGAGAAAGAGAGAAAAGAGTGTGAATGAGAGAGAAGGATAGGAGATAGAAAAAAGGACAGAGCATGAAGGAGGGAGAGAAAGCGTGAAGGAGAGAGAAAAAAAACAAGTAAAAAGGACAGGGTGAGTGAGGGGGGGAGAGAAGGAGAGAGGAAAGGAGGGAAAGAGAAACAAAGAGAAAAAGAAAGAGAGATTGAAGGAGAGACATAGGGAAGAAGTGAGTGAGATTGAAGGAGAGAGAGAAAAGGAGAGTGTGAATGAGAGCGAGAAGGAGGGAGAGGAGAGCGAGAAGTAGAGAGAGGGAGAGGAGAGCGAGAAGTAGAGAGAGTGAAGGAAGGAGAGAGAAGGAGAGATAGAGAGAAAGAGAGAGAGAGAGGGAGGGAGAGAGAGAAAGAGAGAGAGAGAGAGGGAGGGAGAGAGAGAGAGAAAGAGAGAGAGAGAGGGAGGGATAGGAAGAGAGAGAGAAAGAGAGAGAGAGAGGGAGGGAGGGAGGGAGGGAGGGAGAGAGAGAGAGAGAGAGAGAGAGAGAGAGAGAGAGAGAGAGAGAGAGGGAGGGAGAGAGAGATAGAGAGAGAGAGGGAGAGAGAGAGAGAGAGAGAGAGAGAGAGAGAGAGAGAGAGAGAGAGAGAGAGAGAGAGAGAGAGAGAGAGAGAGGAAAGAGGAAAGAGAGAAAGAGAATGGGAATGGGGAAAGAGAAGGAGAGTGTGAATGCGAGAGAGATAGGAGAGAATGAGAGAAAGAGAAGGAGGGAGAGGAGGAAAGAGTAAAGGAGAGAGAGTGAAGGAGGGAGACAGAAAAAGAGAGTGAAGGAGAGAGAGAGAGTGTGAAAGAGAGAATGAGGGAGGGAGAGAGAGAGAGAGAGAGAGAGAGAGAGAGAGAAGGAGGTAGAGTGAACTAGAGAGCATGAAGGTGGTAGAGTGAAGGAGAGACAATGAGTGTGAATGAGGGAGAACGAGAAAGAGTGAGAGAGAAGGAAATATATATATGTGTGTGGGGTAGATCACGGACAGTTTGATACTGGATAGTAGATCACAGCCTACTTGAAGTTGGACATGCCTGCCCTATAACAACCCTAACTCGCAAATTATGGCATGCTCTGCCACTGATTTTCAGAAATCCGGAATATGACGGGTTACTTTTTCAAATAGTTGCATTAAGTAGCTATTCAATTGGAACTTCACTGGAAAGAATATATTTACGTGCACTGAAGAGCAGCTGTAATGGTTTTAAAAGCCTTGTTGAGACCAAAAGCAGTTAAAGAGGCAGGACAGTACTAAAAAAAAAACATTTTAAAAAAGCATGTAAGTGCTTCGGCTCATCAAGAATTTAAATAAAATGCAGAGCTTGGTGTAATATTACGAGTACACACATAATTATACATCTTGAAATTTTCCTGACATGGATTTATAAATTTCTAGTGAGATCCGTAATATATTTCTAGGGAGATCCGTAAGATTTACATGTACAAGAGACCACTCGCAAGTGGTTTTAAAACTGTTGTTGAGACTCCCAGAAGTATTTAAAGTGACAGTAAAGCACAACAAGCACTACAAAATGATGACATTTCAACATTAATTGACATTTACCAAATCGATATCAACATATGTGTATTTAAAAAATATGACATGTTAGTATTAAGCCCGTTTTACGATACAAAATCCAGGGTAACCTACAACCCAGTACTCAAGGGGTTAATACAAGTCACTAAACCACGTTGCCTAGGAACAAACATTCTAATGCTTTGTCTATAAATGTATCATATTTTAACACAAAATAAACACATGTTTATTAATTGAAGCTATAAATACAATTGTCACATATTTTTTACATCAAAATATATTAATAAATAAAAAACAAATTACTTTCTATATATCTGTTTCATTGCAGCAGCCAGTTACAGCACTTGTTACTGCACTTCCCACTCATTATAAGATTCATGATGTTCGCATTTATTCTTAGCTCCTAGAGGATTGTCTCATTTGTAAAGCTTGGTTCGGCTCCGTCTACAGAACAGGATTTATGGCTGCGCACTGAGCGCTCTAATCTGGGGGAGTGACAGGATTACATTAGTGTAGAAGTTAGAAGAAAAAAACACCCGCAGCCTAACTTTGCAAGTTGCGCATCTCAAATCGAATGAGGCCTCTACATGGCTGTCTGAATTAAAGGAACATGCAATGCAAATGTTTCTACAATGCATTTAAAAGAGAAAAACTTGTTTAAAATTATTGGAAAACAACAGGAAATGACACATGAAATACCTCTGTGTGAACAAACAGTATACATGACTCCAGATCTTATTGGCAGACACTTATGAATTATACAGCTATATTGCTGCACATGAACTGACAGGAATAATCCCCCAAAAATTGTTATACATTCAAAGCTGTATATTCTGCTCTAAGAACTTCATTTTCAAAAAAGGAGAACACTGCTCAACATTATCAAATGCCTCTTTAAGATGCAACAACGAAGAAAATTTCTTCCATGGCCCTTTCCATTATTCGTTTTATTTGTGGTACCGTTAAAAGAATAGTCTAAACTACAAAACGTATACCGACCATAGATATTAGATAAAGCTAAATATATACATTTGTATATATTTAATGTGTGATGCATTAGAAGGACCTATGTCCCTTAATCCCTTATACAAAATGTATACATGGGGTAAACTGGAAAGAGACTGTCCTACTATTACTGTAGATTGTTAAACAATTATGACTTGTACATCTATTTTATGGATTATTGACTGACAAGGGCAAGCCTCCACATCAGTTATAGATTTGAATCTGTTTTTTCTGCTTTGAAAGCATCATTTGAAAAAGGAAAAGACACTGCCCTGCAAGGCTATGGCCCTGTGAAAGAGAAAGATTGTGCTCTGCAATGCTACATGTGGGTTAATGACCATTTGGAATTACTTGCTGGAATTAATGATTTTATGTGAAACCAAGGACATTAGGCTTTATTTAAATTTCTAGAGCTTTCAACTCTGTTGTACCAAATCCGCCTGTTGCCCCACTCTACATTATTCTATTTAATTAAAAAAAATAATGGCGGAGCTTTATAAATAAAGTAATACTACTACTAATAAAAATAATGGTGCCCACAACAATAGCAGTATACTACATTGTGGAAGCTAGTTGATGGTTAGGGTTGTTTCAGATGTAATGGGAGTTCAGTTTCACAATCTACTTCTAAATCTACTTGGCGTGGTGGAGTGCCGTTGTATAAACTATATTAAACTATATAAGCTATAAAAGACCATAATAAATTCAATGACTGTGATTGCCTTGGGTTGATATTTAGCTAATGAGGTGCTAGAGACTGTAATGGATAATGTATGCAATATATACATTTGTTATGAGTCTTAATAACTGCTGCAATTTGACCACAACTTGGAGAAAATATATGTATCTTAGAGATTTTGTTCAGCCCTTAGGGATGTTAGTATAGGTGGCTGAGTTGTTGACTAAGAATATAAGTTGACCATATTATACAGGATTAAAGTGATTTATACTGTTTAAATATCCAAATATAGTAATTGCTCCCCTAAAAGCTTTTGAAGCAGTGAAGAAATATAAATTCCTAGCTTGTGTATAATCCAACCCTAGCTTTGCTCAAAGCTGCGTGATACAGCAGGCATATGCTTAAGGGAAGCCATGTTTGAAATGGTTATGGATTGCAAGAGTGAAGCCTTTGTGGGCACATTTGCATGTCCCGGCCAAGGTTCCCTGAATGCAGTGTGATAATTGTATTTCTCGGAATTCTGGGCACGAAACAAGTACTTGTTTTAGAAGTCCAAATGTGAACACAAATGTACTATTTATTTACTATAAATATATCTATATATACACACAAATACACCTTTTTTATGAAATACTCAAGTGGAGTACTAAATAAAGGCCACTGTATTCTCCAACATCTGTACTTTGTTGTCTTTCATAAATTCCACGCTGCCAGTAAAAACATGAATATTGCTCACCAATAGAACAGGCTAAAGAAGCTAAGTAAGAGAAGGATCATTTATACAGAGTTTGCATTTACTTAAACATACAGACTGCATTATCACATAAACTAATAAATACAAGGAAAAAGGCTGTATGTAAAAAAATGTGGGGGAAACTGCAGACATGTCGTGATGAAAGTTGTGAGAAGTAAATCAACTTTGTTTGTGTTTACTCTAAAAGGTTTGCCTGCCAGGTGTTACCTTTAGTAAGGCTTGCTTATGGCTTTCACGCTTCCTCTCTTCCTCTTTTCTTGCCAGAACAGATGCAGTACGTCTTTCTTCTTCCTAAAAAAGACGGAATAAGTTATGTTACAAAGTAAATCATAGGATGCAAAGAACATTACTTTGACCATGACCATATTTACTAAGCATTTATCAGTGATTAGAGACTGCTTCATATAAACATTTGTGGCATAGGATAAGTTAACATCCAAGAGGTGTCAATTTACCAAATATCCCTCATAATAAATGTTTCTATATATATATATATATATATATATATATATATAAATATATATATATATATATATATATATATATATATATATATATATATAGAGAGAGAGAGAGAGAGAGAGAGAGAGAGAGAGAGAGAGAGAGAGAAAGAAAGAAAGAGAGAGAAGGATTTTTCTGAACAAAATCAAATATCCCCTATACCAATACATAACAAATACGAATACAAAATTGTATCTCTTGAAAATATATTTGAATGTATATTTATGTTCTAGCAGATGCAGTTTTCTGCATTACATGTTTACCAAAAATGAATATTTTTGTTATTGAATTTTTTGGGCTGCTATACTGGGTCTTTGTACTGATAAATGGCCAATGACTTGCAAAGGAAGGGTCAATAAAATAATCCATGCATATACCACATAATGTAGGAGTGCTGTGGAGAAGAGTGCTCATCGGGACAACAAGAACATAGTACTAAGGAAATGATGGATAGCACCCATGTTTATGGGAAATATAAATATAAACTGTATATTGGAAATCCCTATAATAAAGCATGAGGCAGGTGGAAGGGTGGATAATTCCTGAGCATGGAGCAATCTCTTTATATTTGTGTTTAGATATATTGCCTTCTTAAAACATTCTGATATATTATTTAGACTCATTGGGCCTTATTTAATCGCAAGCCCGTACAGGCCGTATGCCTGCAGGCTTGAAATTTGCTACAATTACAGAGCGATTCAATTGAACAAGCCCGCAATTTAAGGGCCGAAAGCCTAAACTATATATCATGCACTCGTAAGTAGCATTTCAGAGTGTGATCATTATCAAATAAGCAAGGCCGTAACTACCAATTTAGAAACAGCCAATAGAAAATTAGACCGTCATCATTACGTCAGTAAAACATGGAGGTTACATGTGAATTAGTTAGCGTTTAGAAGTCCGATATGCGCAATCCGGCAATGTACAAAATAATAAAAATGAATGAAGGAAATGGTCTAGTCCATGTGGGTGGCTTGATATGTATTAACTCATTGATTCCTGAGATTGATCGAACACCAAAATGACACATAAAAAGAATAATTTTTGATGGCAGATTTACGAGCTTGAGGCTGTTGTGCAATTAATTCTAATGTCTATCATCTCTCTCCCTGTCTTTTAAAGTGCCGTATTGATTTTTATTTGCATTGACAGTGCATCTGATACCCGTATATAAATTCTTCTACATTTGTCATTTACGGGTGTGAAAACAATTGCAGGCTTGAGGAATTGTAGCAATTCAATAGCGATTTGCGATTTTAGCGATTATAACTCTTGACAGATCAAAGGCTTCAGTGGGTGTTAAGTTATGATTTTGACAACAGCAGGGATTTTCAGCCTGTAACCCGCAGATTGTTTGCAGCTCGCAAAAAGACGCCACTTGAATAGCAAATTAGTTTACTGGTTCCTATAAACAACAATTGCTCAATTGAATTGAGGCCATTGGCTCAGATATCAAACCGTCCATTTTTTCATACTTGGGTAGAGGCAAGGGGGAGTTATTGTTTTGCATTGTATTAAATGGCTCATTACACAGATGAAGAATGATAACAATTGTTAAAGCTTTCACCATTTGTTAGCAAAGCTAACCACAAAATATAGTAATACGGCTTAAACTCTGGATGAATTACATCTAATTATAAGAAAAATCGCAGTATAAATTTAAGGATTTTCTTTACATAAATGGGAACCTTATTTGAAGACTCTTTCTAGAGAACAATACATGCAAAGACTGTACACAAATGAGATTTAATAGATTAATGAACAAAAGGGAAATTGGGCTTCCTAGATGAACGGTATTGCATTGTTCATCAGATGACTGATCACTGGGGTTAATAGCAATTTTCATTGTAACTTTTATACTGCATTGTTAATGTAATAAGTTTCTTTTAAATGTTTTTTGGCATACACATACATGAACACATACATATTGTTACATAATTTAGCAACTGGTGTAAATATTTAAAAAAAATATGGAATCTACTGATTTATAATTTTTTGAAATCACATATATAGTTGTCATAAACGCGGTTGTCAAAAGCTGTTGCGAATGCTGCGGCCCTCGCAAAGCGAGGGCCTCAGTTGCTGGCATGGAGGGTCGAAGGCGCTCCTTGCCAGCAACTGCGGCCCTCGCAACATTTACGGACTTACGACACAGAAATACGAGAAGTGGGACTTAGAAAAAAACATTACGACCTTGCAAAATTACGACTTTAACGTCCGACCCGCGCGAACCTCAAAACATTTAAAACACAATAAATACACACAATAAACACATAAAAAGCATACCCACAGCAAGAGGGGGCACACAGGACCTCTGCAAGTGAAGTTGCACCATTTAAGTCCAAATTACAGAGTTTAGACACACAAAAATCACCTAAGCGAGAGAAAAAATGGCCACCGAAAAAAACGAAAACGAGGCTACAGGACCCTAAACACACAAAACACCACCAAACACATACGGATTTTTTTAAAAAGCCGGACGAGGTCCAAGAACAAGGACGCTAAATCACCAGCAGCCGCGTACCACACATTAGGCACCATTTTACAACACTAACTTACAGAATGCGGAAGTACACAGGTACCCTAACAGATTTGGCTCGCGCACGCACACTGTTTACACTACACACTGCACACATTGCTCACACTTACACAGCAGCTCCACAGCACTCAAAACACACATTGTATACTGCAGCAACATGAAAACAGATTGTCAGCTCTTTAGCATAATGCTTCCTACATTTATTACTTCAAAATAGGTAAAGTATATTCCTTTATTAATGTATTATTTAGTTCATTACCAAACACCAAACAGCATTAACTCACTTACAATTTGATTCCCGTCATTTTTTGATGGGCAATATTCTAGTATATTATATTATGTTATGTTGCAGGGTATTTTGGCTGTATCATACATAGGATATCCATTCCAGTGTTTTATTGAAGTCCCAATGATTTCCTCCTGCAAGGCTGTATATTAATAAACAGTCATCACAGTGCAATACTCTCTTGTAGTAAAATGTGTGAAGCAAGTGCATGTCCAGATTCTTGTGATGCTAATGAAATGGACTGAACAAGGGCACTATTAGCAGAATGTTGATCTCAAACTATTGTCCACAAAACCAATATCTTTATTATAATTATAATTATTATTATTATGAACATATGAATCATTCAGTCTTTCTAGGTTGCAAATTAGTAGTAGATACCATAATGTTTAAAAAAATATCTGTACCACTCTAAACTATATTGTAATTGGTCGCTGTTGTCTAAGTAAGGTTTAAACACTGATATCTAATGACTTTTGACAGATTTATAAAGCTTTCCCATTAGTTATTTTAAGATGATATTGATGAAGTGTACAATTATGACAATAGGAATAGTAAATATAACATTTATCATTTGAGATATATTGGTTGTGCCTTAGAATTACTCACTAAACAATTAATGAGTGAATCTAAACCGTAAAAAAGACCCTTTCACAAAATATACATTTCCCCCTCTATGAAATGTTTCACCTAGGTCCATGAATTATCTTTCACAGTAGGTGGTAATAAACAAAAGCAAGATTGGATAAATAATAAAAGCCACAAAGACTTGTTCAAGTTTTATACTTATTGTATTATCCTTTATAAAAGACCTTGGGCCTCATTCTATTATCGGCCGTAGGAGATGCGGGGCCGCAAGGACCGTCCGCAAGCTATTTGCCTATTCTATTCCCTTCCGGCCGGGGATTCCGGCAGGCTTGCGGCCGGTGCCTTGTTATTCCTTGCGGCTGCAGGCGCCGGAGGAAAGCCTTTGATCTTAAACGGCCGCAAGAGTTTCGGACGTAAGAAAATCCTGGTTGCTATTCAATTGCTCCGCGAACCCTCTCTGCAAGGCTAAAACCGAGCCGCAGCTTACTTGCAGCAAAAAGGTCCCGCAGGCACACAATTAAGCACATAAAGCCATAATAAAGCCATCCTGCACTCTGAGGAGACTATAAAGTGATTGTAGGTGTTAGCATTAATAGCACAACATTCCCCTACACTCAAATCCGTAAATAAATTTTATTTTAATTTATGTCAAATATCTGTGGAAAAAGTACAGAGGGCTTGGAGCACCTCAGACCCGCCCACGCTGCGGCCGGAAAATAAACAGTTAATGAAATCTCGGATTTGGGCTGATGTGCAAGCTTGAGAGGGGGTTGCTATTAATCCTCATGTCCCCCATTATGATCCCTAGCATTTACAGAGCTTTACAGTGCCGTCTTGAATTTATTTTTGCATTTAAAGATTTCTGAGCTTACGGCCGATTGCAAGATATACGGCCGGCCGTAAGTGGATATCCTTGCGGCGCCGTATAATTGAATTGCAAGGTACCGGGAGCCCCGCAAGGAATCGCAGCTTTGCGGCCGATTTACGGCCGATAATAGAATGAGGCCCCTTATGTTTACAAGACTGATTTTTATTTTTTGTTAATTTGTAATATTTTTTGTAAAAAAAAGTAACCAATGAGTTTTCCCCATTTATGTTTTTTGTTGTTGTTTAGTTGTTCAGTGCATCCAACTCTCCGTGACTCTATGGACCACAGCACGCCAGGTACATCTCTCAATCACTGCCCCTTTCAGCTCCATCAAGTTCATGTTCATTGCTTCAGTGACCTCATCTATCCATCTCTGCCTCTGTTGTCCTCAGTTTGATTTCATGAAGTACTGATTTACTGGACTTTCTTGCTGTCTAAGGGACTCTGAGTATTTTTCGCCAAACACCACAATTAAAACGCATCAATTCTACATCGCTCAGACTTCTTTAAGCTCTCACATCCGTATGTTACCACTGGGACTACCATAGTTCTAACTATGCTGACCCTTCTTGGTAGTTTAATATCTTTACTTTTGACTAGCTTGTCCAACCTTGCAGTAGCTTTCTATTTGCCAGGAACTGAGATTGCCGTTTGTCATGATCTTCAACTTGATGTAATCTGCATATAATTTGAATAAATAAGGTGACAATATACGACATTGTTGCACTCCTTTTCCGAACTTGAACCATTCTGTTGTCCCATATTCGGTTCTGACCGTGACTTCTTGGTCCATATAAAGATTCTTTAGGAGGAGGATGAGATGATCTGATACTCCCATCTCTTTAAGAACTTTCCACATTTTCTTGTGATCCACACAGTCAAAGGCTTTAAAATAGTTTATGAAGCAGAAGTAAATGTTTTTCTGGAACGCTCTTGATTTCTTTAGTATTCATCATACATTCACAATTTGATATTTATGTTTACAATTCATTCATTGTTTTGTAATATTTGCCCTTTTCAGATGATTTCTTGTATATGATGAGTTGAAACTTTAATACCAATATTTAAAAGAAAATATATAATGCTTAGGTTTAATTATCTAACACTCGAAATTACATTCCAAGGTGTTGCTATTGATTACTGACATTTTTAAGAAATAGCACACTAGCAAAAACAGGTTGCATTTTTGCTTTAGTTTACTTTTCCTACAATATCATATTCTGTATCTACCTTCAACATCTTAATATTATATAAATTATTTTTCACAATATGCACTGCTGTTTCTAATTCAACTTAAAACTTTATTTTTCCTGTTACCATTACTTAAATAGAGGAGATGCATCTTTGAGCTTGTCAATAAAAATACAGCAAATTGGTGAATACACATTGGTACATGAAGATGATGGCCCACTCTCAGAATAGTTTAAAATCTACAAGTATTTGTTTGTTCCATAAGCCAATTGCTTTTTGACTGACTAAAACATTCATGATTTCACCTCCATCTATTTTAAAGTATGTCTAGAATTGTAAATATAATTAAATCTGATAGCCTGAATTTTATAACCGTGTTATATCTTGCAAATATATATAGTATGTGAATAAAAACAGAAATATCAATCCAAAAAACACTGTATTTGATATATTAGAGTAAGTAGACTAATGTTTAAGAATACATTAGACCCAAATATGAACACAAAAAAGCAGGTTATTTCCTTTTTTCTCTCCTTTGAATAGCCTTCATTTATATTTATGTAAGGTCCCGTGAGGTGGAATTTATGAGGTGCATTTTAAGGACTTATTATTAGGTTACATCTGCTTAAGTTAATTATTTTGATGTAAATGCCTTCTACACATCTGTAACTTGCAAGGACATTCATCAAACTAACATGGTTTTACTGTTGCCAATGCTTAAAGTATGTCAGAACATAGCTAAAGCTGCCAAATATGTATTTTCATATCATGAGTACAATTATTATCTTTTAAAAACATAAATACAAAATAAATGTTGAACTCTTTAGTTAGGTGGCTGACTGTATAATTAAATACTCATTTTTGTAAACTAATTTTAAGTAACTGCAGATTAGCATTAAACATTATATCCTATAACTAAGAATAAATAATCACATAATACCTAAATTCACAAAGTAAACTTCAAGTACTACAAATGACTTAATTACAGTCTCTACAGCAGATGCAGGAGAAAATATCTGAAATAATGTCTTGGCTAGCTGAATAAGAAACCAGGTGGATGTGAGGTGGGAATACCCGCTTTCTTTTTTCAACACAGAGAATGAACTAGATGCCCTTCATGTCTCATAAGAAGACAAAGTGTATATGTCCCCAGAATCCTGCAAAAATAGCTGATTCAGCTGCTGCCATTGGCACATTCACGCTTTTGAAAAATAAATACTGGAAGGAAATTAAGTACACTCTTCACCCTTATATTTAATGCATTAAAAGAACCTAAACATTTAAATGTGCACATTATCCCATTGTTCTTTGTACACTTATTACACTATTCTTAGAATTTCCACTCTCTGGGTAATATGCCAAATATATTGATAAAGAAATCTTAATTCATTCCACTTGTTGTACACTTATTTTACTTCACTTACTGTGCACTATGTACTGTAGGATATGTCCCCAAGCAGATGCATGTGTGTAGGCCATTAGCCCAGGATAGACTCAGTTTAGGCTTCACGGTGAATATACATGTCTTAGCAGGTAATTTAGTAGGAAAGCAAGTGTAAAGCTCCAAATGTGAAGGTAAAATGTTCTCTTGCACCTCAGTGGGTGACATGCACATACAATACTTTATGAAAGTATTGATTTGATCCAATCTGGCTGGAGTTTTCATAGTTTATTATATTGCAAACCCAAAATAATATATGTGATAATCAGTCACTTGCTTAGCAAAATATTGTATGCAGTCTAAGTAAAATTAAAATTCAGGTTTTATATACAACTTAAATTAAACCGAAATGTCTTGAGTTGATAAGTATTTGCTCCTTTTTCTATGAAATTCTCTGGAATTTTTTTATTTTTTTCAAACTGAACTAAAATTAATATCTTCTATACTTTTTATAAATATTTTCTGAGTATATATTAACTATTTTAGACAAACTTGCCTAATGTATCCACGTATATTGCACAGTTTAGGGTTTTCCTCAGATTTACATTTAGAGATTAATCTATACACAAGTTTACAAAAAAATAAAATAAAAGTGAAATGCTTTGAATGTGAGCAACATTGTAGATGCATGGAAACTCTGTGACAGTTGTAGCTGGATGGTAATACAGGCACTGAAACGGAAACGTATACATTTCAGATACAACTGAACATTTTAATATATTAGTTGTAATCAAATGTGTCTAATATAATGTAAGTATTTTAATAATCTTTACGTTTTTAGGTGATGACAACATCCATTGAAAAATGCAGGCCTTTTTTTGTAAGACAAGCAAAGCACATCTAGGCACAGTTTATACTTGAACCACACTTAAAACTGCACCTGTGCTGAATATTTAAATAATCCTCATAACTTGAAATCTCCAGAGCTTTTCAAAAAGCAGTCATTTCAATATTAGACCTCTAATTGCAATTTTCAAGTTCTTTTACAGAGATTTTAAATAAAAATTGTACCTGAATGTTAGCTCTTTTCTGCCACCTTGTGTTTCTTATGCAACATGCCAGTATAAAGCCTGTTAGATGCTTTAACATGGAAACAACACTTTTGGAAGTTGTATGAATTTCTATCTTTACAATAAAATAAGAACATAATACATGTTTTACATATTTTTACTTAATTTTTTTTTTTTTTAACACACATCATATTTTAAAATGTAGAGTCATATTAGCCACATATTTAATCAGTGAGGACTCAAACCTTAAATAAAATAAATCATTTGCAGCACCAAAAGAATAAATGAAGATTGAAGTCACATATTTATTAGTTATTGCTCTTCAAGTGATACTTAAACAGAGTCAGTCACCTCAAGACCAAGTTAATTTTTGAGGGTATTCTTAAAGAAACAACAAAAATAGAGGTGCTCAGTCAAAGAACGAAATAACCTTAATAGGTTAGTTCTATGGACATAACTCACTCTGAGAGCAACCTCTTTTATCTCACGTATGCCCTCACAGGGAGAAATATCCTGTAGTATATCAGTCTAATCTCACTCAATAGAGTGACCCAGCCCCAAAATACCAAGCAATTCTGAACAGGAGAAAACTGCAAACCCCAGATGTATATTTCGACCTTAGTTTGGCCTCATCAGTTAGGTGTAGCTGAACTCCATAAGGCACAGTGAGAAAGGAGTCCAATTCTGGAGTCCCCGATCACCCTTGCCCTAAGGGTCATTGCATAAGCAAATATAAAACTGGGGGTGCTTCTACACAAGTTCATAGAACTAACTTATTAAGGTTAGTATAAGAAAACAGGTGAGTACAATACATAGACATTTTAATGTTCTTCAAGATGAAACTTCCAGTTAAGGTGAAAGTCCCTTTAGTAAACAAAATAGTTTTTTGATTTCTTTTTTTTTGGGGGGGGGTTAAATACAGGGCTAAACACTTCCAGAGTTTAACTATTAAATGCTATTTTGTGTAGCACTGTGGAGCACCTTTGCTGGTTGTTTATCTAACTGATCAAAGTAGGGCACTAGTATTTTTGCTTTTGTACAGTGACACAGCAGTGGTTCCAAATGTAGTATACATCTAAAACTACAGGTAATTAGAACTACTTTATCGCTTGAAAGTTACACAGAGAGTTGCAATTTCTACCGGTCAATCACGGTTTCTGATCCATCGTCTGGAGACACTCTGTATCTCTTCATATTAGACAATAATTGTGAATTTTCCCCTTGGGTTCTGAATCTAGAGTCTTCAATGTAAGTCATCTGCAAAACAAAATACTGGGCATGCTCTGACAGCATGGAGCAACTAGTTTGATTGGATAAATTACTCATTGGGGTCTGAGCATGCAGAGTCTTTTTTCTACATTTCACCTACACTGGAGACAATAGCTTCAGAGACCCTCAATTATTGCCTATAATCAGCTATAATGCAATATTATATTATCACTCAATTGTAAAATAATTTCTAATTTCCTATAGTTTTACACAATAGGATATGTATAACCTCTACTTTATCACTAACAGTGCAAAACATCATGCAAGAACACAATGAGAGTAATTCAGTATTTGGTGTTTAAAACAAATGATGTTCTTGATTGCATTGCTTATGATAATGCTTAGTATAGTTATGGCCTAACTAGTGTCAGCAGCAAAATACCCATTTTCCATCAAACTGATTTTATTAACTTCTGTGGCATTTTGACAGTTATTGTGAGCCCTCTTACTAAGTAGATCCATAGAATCTTTTTCAAATGTGACACAGTGTTTAGTTCAATTCTCACCACATTAACACTAAAGCTGTGTTATATATAAGTTGTTATAGTTAACGGTTGGAAGGAGTGTCAGGGTAAAAATATAGTTGGAAACAGGATATTTCCAGTTTATGTTTTTTTTATGAAAGCTGTACCAATACAATTACAATTTTGAGATGTGTGATTAATTATATTTCCTGAGGTAAGTCTACATTCTTATAAAGAGAATCTACCTGTGTGTAAGCAGTGAAAACATTGTCTATTATACTACTTGTCAAAATCTTATTACAGACTCCATAAACGTATCAAGAATTAAAGCAGCGTTGAAATGGTATTTTCATTTTTGAACACATCTTGTAATGATAGCAGATCTATCCTCACCGTGATTCTCTTCATATCCAGCTGTCGTAGCTGCAGCATATGTCCGAGAATGGTTTGTCTGTACCATGACTCTTGAGCTATAGGATTGCCGTCAAGCGTGACATCTGAAATGGATGTGGAGTCAGCAAGGCACAGGATGTCATTAATTCTGCCAAAAATAGAAACAGGAAAATATGTTACGGTTGAAACGTTATTCTATCTGATGATCAATCTTGCAGTGTTTCCCTATATTACCCAGAATTTGTCTGCAATAAAACACCCAAAAAAAACATGGCATTTTATTAATATACAGATTCTAAGATGAGCATTATGATAGTGGAATAAAAAGAAAGTATGTACATATAACTTTGTGGTATTCAAGCAGGAAAAGAGAGGAGTTCCAACTGGACAATGAAAAAGCATTCTGTTAATTAGACTGAACTTCAAAAAGTCATGGTTTATGAATACTATGCAATTGTTTATACGTTATAATTATTATAGCATGGTGTCAATTTAGAGAGCAAAAATGCAGTACACAGAACAGTGGTGGTTAACTAGTGGGCAATTCAAACTTTCATGATGGGTGTTGGGGTAATCACTAGGTGGTGTCGCTGATGAGTGACCTCACACACTGGAGACCCACAGCACCACGCTATTGAGAGAGCCTCGGGATAGCAGTAAGGAAATGTTACCATCAAAAGTGGGCAGTATGTATTAAAAGGTTGAGGACTCCTGACCAAATACGAGAGAACCAATATGAGGATAATATGATGAAGCAAAAATCATTTGTGATAATAATATTTTGTAAAGAGAAAACACAGTTAAGATTTACCTTGGATGTTACAAACACATAATTACTAATCATGTCAAGAGTGTAAATAATTACACTTCTGGGCTAACTAACTGTTCTGAAGTTCACAATATTCATATCACATACAGATGTCTATTTCACCCTTAAAAAACACCATATAATTTAATTAGAACATAACAAGCAATTTTGTCCATCATTAAAGTGGGAGTTGATGTAAAGGGCTACTGTAATCTCATGTTTTTACAACAGTCTATTTTGAAGAACAAAACCTAACAGGCAAAATTGAAATTTCCTTGAACAAGACACACTGCAGCTGGAACAAAAGTTTCCAAAAATATATGCATATTATCAGTTGTAGTCCTTCAAGAGAGAATATGTTAAATATAGTTAGAGTACAGGGCTTACAATGAAATCTACAAAAGTTAACAATTGAGAACTGCAGGTATGTTGGTTATGGGGAGTTTCCACAAACTGATACACTACATACTGAAAAGTATATAAAATGATTGCATAAATGTGATCTCACTATACATTTGCTTGAAATTACAGAAATATATATACACAGTAGACTCTCATTTATCCGGGCACCTGCAGGGATTGGTAGAGGACGGATAAATGTAGTTTCTGGTTGCTTGAGAGTTACTATTAAAAGAGGCCTAGATTAGTTGCACATAGGATGCTGTGCTAAGTATATTTGTCAGTAAGGGCTGTTCTAGCAGCAGCAGCAGCTTTCACTCCTCACACACAGGTACGTTCGGCTGGAGGCTGTGGTGCTGAACCCGGGGAATGTAACCCCAACACTGCACTGGCTCAGGCACTTATGCCTAGCTGCTTCCAGGTATAACTGAATTGCAGAGACGTGCAGTGGATGATATCTAGGTGCCTGTAAGCATTGTGTGACATGACACACTGGCTCCTGGCATTTTTTGAGCCCTGTAAAATTATTTTTTTATTTAAAGTACAGGATTAACCTTTTTTCTGGTTGATTGAGTTCTGGATAACTGGGAGTCTACTGTACATAAGATTTTCAGTGCAAACATAAAATAGATCAACAGTCTTCAATTTGCATGTTAAAACAGAATATTTGTTGTAATTTATATGAGAATACACACACACTGCGTAGCTCCCAGGCATTAGTGAATACAATGTCCAGGATTTTCTAAGGTTCAGTATGGTGGTGAGAGGAGATCAGTGGGGATCTCTTAACATCTCACCACCTTCCATTAGCTGGATACATTTATAATTAGAACAGGTTGTGAGACTGTGACATTCACCTCAGAAATATCTGTTATCTACCTCTTACTCAGTGGCAGAGCTAGAGAGTGGAGGGCCCTGGTGCAAAATAAAAAAAATAAAAAAAGGGCCCCCTTCTCCCCACAGAAGGGTTGTAAACTTTTTTTCCCTCTGTCCCCACCAGATACCAAATTACTCAGTGCCCCCCCTCCCAGACTCTCTCCTCTAACAGCACCCTCAAGCATCCCTAACTCCTTTGGCCAACCTCACATTCACCATCCACCCTGTACTTTGCTGTCATCCAGCCCTTTTTCTCCCACCTCTGCCCTGATACACGTCTTAGATTCTCAATAGAGATGCTCTTTTTTAAACAGGCATGGAACAAATTCTGGTCAGGGGGATGTGCGGCCAAGAAAGACCAGGCAGGCCCATGTTGCAAAATAAAAAATACCAAAAAAATTATAAAGCACTGCCCCAACCCCCAAAGGGGGGCCCTGGTCTACTTCACCACCTGCAGCACTAGTAGCTCCGCCCTGCTCTTACTATACAGCAATATAAAAGTTATACAATTGTACTGATGCTTATGCTCTTTCTTATAAACTTAGATCAATGTAGAAACAAAGCTTCCAAACTATATTTTGTAGTCAACTTAACAGCACATGCCTCCATTATGTTTATCTTTCTTTCAGATGTTAATTCTCTTCCCCAATTGATTTTGCACCGCAAATAAAAATTGATTCACTATAATAAGTGCAGGGTACAATATAGAAGGGAAAAGAGAGGCAGAAGTTTGAAATCTCAAATGTTGTTTGCATAAAGACACTTATTCTCCCAGTCTCCTGTTGACAGCAAGAACATCCGTCCCAAAAGCATGCGCAATACGGGAAGTGGCAAGCCACAATCGGAGACCATGAGAATAATTGCTGTTAAATTGAATACACAAGATAGTGGGAAAGATTTGTATTTACATTGGTCTAGGTTTAAATGAAAGAGGATAAGAACTGCTAAAACTTAGGACTATTTTAAAATACTGTTGAAAATGGGAAACTTTTATTTTAGTGGTGGCTACTAATCTATTGCACATATATTACAATATTTTTATTAAGATTCATATATTAATACTTCTCTAAGCACAAAACATTCAAATAATTACAAAAAAATATTTGGAAGTACTGTAAATGGACCACCAAAAAAGTGAAAACTTACTTTATCAGCTAGTATTAGCAATTAAAATAACACAGGGCAGTCATTGAAAATAAACCTGGTTTGTTACCTGGGGATGACTGCTAGTAATATTCTGTGAACTCCTATCTGCATTCTTCCCTTGCAGCAGCCCTCAGCAATACCTAGTACTTCAGGATCCAGTGGATTACAGACCCTTGGTAGCAGGCCTTCATCATTTGGTAAATTATGCTTAGAGTTGAAGGACTTACATCTCTAGACACTTCTAATCCAGCACTCTTTTTTATTGATTGATACACACTTCCAGTACAGTGAAATATATTTTTAAAAAAACACATACACATACCATTCCCAGATATATCAGCTATCAGGAAGATCTCAATATAGTTCTATCTGGCACTAGCTATGCAGCCTTAGCCCAAAGAAAGTAAATACGGAATCATTCAAGACCAATAAAATCCAAGGCAGTGACAAAAGACTACACAAAAAGGACCACGACAGAAATGTGATTAAACTCTCCCCCACCTTCTAGAACAATATAAAGGGATTTACACACCTGCAATGATTAACATATTGACTGAATGATCATATCCACAAGTAAAATGGACACACTAGCTACTCTTACAGCTTTCCTGTGCTCTTCCAATAACGTTTTAAACTACAGATGTAAAGAAACCTCAAACTCCAACATCCATTTCATGTGACATGTACCAAGAAAGAGAGAGTAAACAAATACATTCTCACACAGCCTAAAACAATGGAAGACCTATCTCTTACTGAACTACAAGCTGTACAGTTAGCTTAAACAACAAGGTGGCATCACAAATCTAATAAACGTAAACTGGTTACAACAGCATGGTCTTGTAAGGAAAATCACATACACATATGTCCCTGCATTGCCTTAACAGTAATGATGTGTTTGGACCTGGTATGACTGACATATCACACTAGCTTATGTCACTCAAGTATACCTTCATAGGCATGACTCTGAAAAATTAAGAAGGAAGAAGTTTGGGGGATCAGCAAGTGAGTATTAGCACTATTAGGGTTCTCCTCAGTAGAAGTGCTCTTTAATATTGTATGTATGTTAATAACACCTAAAAAATCTAAGGCCTTAGGCCCATTTACAAACACACTGACAGTTCCATGATTAATAACATATCCTGACACATGCAGTGAAGGCACAGTGAAGATTTATATGTTTTTCTCTGCAAGTGACATATTTAGGTGGTTCAGCATTCCTTTATCTGCACAGATGAATTTGTGAAGGATTAACTCTATTGTTGGTTATGCTCACTACACAGAGCTGCAGCTGTGGGTCTGTCTGGGGGCTTGTCAGTGACTCATGTAAACAGAGATTTAATTAATCATACCTCAGTGAAAAATGCACGTATTTAAAAAATAAAAAATGTTTTTCAACCTGCTTTTACGATATCTTTACATTGCTGTGCTCCAAATTGTACTGAATTAAGTGGACCTTTACAATTACATTTCAGTAGGACACATGGAGCTTAAACACAACACACACTGCTAGAATGGTTGCATTTTAATCAAAGTAAAAGTTGTCTGCTGAACCAACTGAGAACCAAATAATCAAACTTTTCATCTACAACAATAAAGTGGAAATCTGTGCATTAACGCCAAACTGCTGAAGCAGTCCCTGTAGCAGATATCCTCCCATAGGGTGCTGAGATTTTTTTTTTGTGAGTAATTTTTGGGAGACTATGTCAGAAAAAGAAAAAAAAAGTATGTAAACATGTGATTAGGGAAAAATATCCAGGTTTGAAAGTTGTTCTACAATTTAAATAGATTTTGATCCCCGGGCAATTTTAGGTTTTATGCTGTCCTGGGTCCATTCAGATGTGTGCCTCCCATGCCCCAGTAGCTACTCTTCTTTCCCTTGCCTTTATCTCAAATAGGTGTATGTGTGAAAGAGTGATCTGCCTGAAACACAGCAATTTACTTTCCAAGAGGTAAGACAGGACAAGATATGGGTACCTTCCATTATATGCAAAAACCTTCAAGTTGTCCTAACTAACAGCTGCAAATTACATCTGGTCTTTAGATCAGGCCATGTTAGTTACTGCATGAGCTACTCAAATTAACATAATCCAGGTTAACAATTAAGGGGCATATTGTCAAGGTTCATTGTTAGTGTTAATCTTTCGGGAAGAGCTGAGACTTTGCTAGTGGAGCTTAATTATCCTCTTGTGAATGGGCATACAGGATGATATTCTTATAGTGCGGATATTAATATTACAATTATTACACAAAGGAAAAGCTACATATTCTGGAGCATATGTGATCCTCTGTGAAACCAAAAAGGACAAATATGCAGGAATGGTAGTGCTTGTTTGAAGACTCAGCACAATACACACAAAGCTAAAAGGGAGAAGATGCATCTAATTTACATGGTGGAGCAAAGCATATTGAACCGCTCAGACACTACGGAGATAAACATTTTTATTAATCAGCTGGACCTCCATGAGGGTAGAAGACGTCTAGAGTCACTGGAGAGAAATTGCATAGAATTGGCATCATACTGAAGTATATCCAGACCTCATAAAAGCCCCATATAAAATCAGCAGAAAAAAAAAGTCAGCAACAGCCAAACAATTAAGAGCAAGATGCAGCTTGCAAAACCGCATAAATAAGTACTCAATCAAAATATACCTTTAATATACCTCATATGAACATTTCCGTGAGCCGGAAAAAAAATTGAGTTTCTGATGGCACAAACTTTACCCAAAGAAGGTATCCATTAAAGGTTGCTGTAGTTCCAAATGTTCTATTATATAATTTAAAATAATGTTTTCAGATATAGAGGAAGCTTTCCACAAGATAACTTGGCCATACTTATTTTTAATCTTTCATAAAAAAATTTCAAGGGTCTATTTATAAAAGAATTGCAAGTTCTATATAGCACACCACAAGAACAAATAAAAAGAATTGTAAAATAATCAAACTACTTCCCTATAAACAAACAGAGTAACAAGGCAATATTGCCCCTTATCCTTATTTTTATTTGCACTCCACACCACTGAACTGTTAGAATCACAAAATACTAACATTGATGTATAAAAAATTGAGCAGTACGAACATAAGTGTTGTATGTTTGCCCGTAAATTACTAAATCACTCAACCGCACATATCAATTCCCATCTTTGAACAGATTAAAAAAAAAGTTTAGGCCTTTTTAATTAATACTGACCAGTTCAAGGTCCTAAGTGGCCATATACACCCTGTAGTGCAAAAGTTACTACATATCAATCTTGAATTTCAATGGAGATTGGACTTCCTCAATTACTTAGGCATCAGAAAACCCAATCGTTCTGACAACACAAAGTCAATTACCCATCTATCATCGGTACATAAAAAAATACCTTGATGCTAGTCAAAACACCACACATCATGGTTATCATGGTTAGGGCAAATACACTCCATTAAAATGACAGTGTTGGCTCATATAGGGTATTGCTACCAATTTTACCACAATGGTCAGATTTAGACTCTATACCAAACAGCTTCACCAAGTTTATATGGAACAATAAAAAAGCATGAATCAATAAAGCAAAAATGTACACTAAAAATATGACAGAGGCCAAGTAGACAATTAACATTATGATATGAAACTGAGAACAGAAAATTATATACTCAAAAACATAATGTGTTCCTGATTCGATTCTGACCTAAATAAAAATACCTGCATAAAACACTGCCTAGCCTTTGGAATAAATACAAACTAAAATAGAACTAAACCAGCAAAAACTATTTACTTTCCAGTAATTTAAAAAAAAACTTTGTGCCTTGAGGAAACAAAATGGGAGGGATACAACAAGGACTTACAAGAATTATTAACTTTGCATATTACAGTTTTCAAGTATCTTGATTTTTAATAGAAGATAATACGCCAAGCAACATATTATTATGATTTCTGCAAATTGAAAATGTTTTAATTTCTAGTACACATCCGTACAACTGACACAGTATGTGTCATGCCCTGGACCTGACTGGACTGTTTTGGGCTATGGCTTGGGCCTGGACTGGAAATAAGTTATCCTGTTTATGGTTAAAGTTATGCTTTTTTTATTGCTTGTGACTAAAAATATGATTACTCTGTTATACTGTATGTATCTTGGTTTATGTTCTACATAACATTTTAGCTTTTCTGCAGGCTATTGCATCAGCCACCACCTAAATAAGATTATGGCCTATTATGTACAGTGTTGTTATCTGGTGAAGACTCCCCCGGCCTCATAGGGGCCTTGAGCAGATCGTCTGAGTGGTTAGAATAATTGTTTAAAGTTAATATAATCACCCGGATGAGATTAAAAGATCTGATTTAAATCAGAGGTACAGGATTTTCCCAGGAAACAAAGGGCAGCCTATTATTTAGGAATGGGGCTTACTGATTGGTCAGCCTGTGTGCCAGAAACTTGTATAAAATGTGCAAATAAATAAAGGTATACATTGGTATCTACTTACATAAACAAGGTGTAAGTGTCTTTCAGTGCATTAATCCTAATTCTAAGGAATTATATGGTGTTCCCGATATCCCGAGGCCATCTTCTGTACCAGAGGTAGTAAGAACTACACGCTCCTGCTGGGGTAGGCTTGAACTAGGTTCTTGTCAAGCCTCATTGAAGAAGCAGGTTGTGACCGTATGAAATATTATGTTTACATTCCCCTTATAACAAGATATTTTTTAATCTCATATATAATTAAACAATATACAGCCTCCCCCACATATAAAAACTTTACATTTATTAAATCTATGGAATCAGGTTAAGGAAAAACAGATTTGATGGACATTTTTCGTACAGCTTATAAAGGGAGCAAAAATGTCTCAGTGATGGAAATATCAATTTGCACAATATTTTCCATATGTATGTATTTGACACCATCCAGACTGCATAACATGTATCATAATACCCCCTGCGTCTGCTTCAGAAGAAACATCCTAGAAAGGTCATTGATTTACACATTATGAGCTGTCTAGTAGCACAAAACCTGTGGACTGAAATAAATACAATTATATCTTAAGTCTTAAATATCAACAACCAACCTGAGCCTATGCTAATCCCCACAATAGCAATTACGAATGCCGTCATAGCACAGAAAATCCTACCTAGCTATATTTTCCCATCCCGAAAACACTGCAAAAAAACTGCTATGAGTGAATGCTGCACAAAGCCAAAAAGCACGGCAAAAATCTCCAATGATTTTTGCAATGGCAAAAGATTATGAATTACTATGTTAGACATTTACACCTAAACCCTATGCTAATCTCTTACAGCAAAATAAGGAATTATGGATGTGGGTTGAGTGCCATAATGCAGGGGAGCAAAATATTAACATCAAGGTGTAACCAGGAGAAAAAAAGGAAGAATAGCCATTATTAAAATGTTTATTTTACCTAAAATTACATATATTTTCAGATGTATCCCTTTTAATAACACCTAAGAAAATTTGGGGAAAATGTCAAACTTTAATAGATCTCTTTATAAATCAAGGAAAGAATACATGGGTAAATAACTCGATAGTTAAAAGAAAATGTATCTATGGGGGCTCAGCATCACTAAATCTTCAAGACTATTCTGAAGCAATTAACATGTATAATTTCATGAAACTTTGTAGTAATGATCTAAATTCAAAGTTTCTCCATATTGAAAAGGCCCTTGTTCCATATTTATGGTTCAAATATTTACCTTGGTTAATGGAATTAGATAAGAAAAAACTGGGCGAATTAACAATAGTTGTAAGAAGCTGCTTAAGACATTGGTATCGTTGTAATATTAGATGGAAACCTGCTCCCTTCCCATCTCTTGTAGCCCCTATTCAGATGATTTACGACCTAATGCTCCCTAACAATAAGGTGATTTAGGATTCATAGAACTTGAAAATTCTAAGGGACATATTTTCTAACGAAGCAATTTTATCTTTTGAAGAACTAGTCAAGAACAATTGTATTCCTAAAGACAAACGGCTAAACTATAGCACTTTAAAAAAATACTCTGAGAAATTCGGATTACGACTTGATTAATAATAGAGAGATAACAAATTTTGAAAGGATGTATATAGAGAGGGGAAGGGGGGTGAATTGGTCCATATAAAATTGTGGAAAGATTTTTGAATCATTTTTGGTACATGAGAAATCTCTGGAAATGCTAGGATGGGGAAAATAACTAAATGTGTACTGGGAGCTTGATGACTGGTATAGAACTTTTGAGGTTACCAAAACGAACACAATCTCCCCCTTATGATCTTGAAATGAATCTCCCTAAGTGGTATATTACCCATCTTCGTATGAGTAAATGGGAGTCACAAGAATTTTCAAGTAATTGTTGGAGAGGTTGGGAGGAACTAGGTACATGTGCCCATATGTGTTGGTTTTGTAGCAAGATTAAAAGTTTCTGGTCTCTGTGTATTTCCCATTTATCCTCCACAGTCAAAATAAAACTGGAGCTTTCTCCTGAATTAATCCTGTTCCACATGTTTCCAAAGAATATCGATACTAAAGTAATAGGTATTATTATTAATATTCTGTTGACTATTAAATGGTTCATCGCTGTAAACTGGAAAAAAGTGTTTTTCCGTGTTGCAGTGAGATAAAAGCGATGTTTAGTGGCAATAGACAAATAGAAAAATACTTTTTGGAAGTACTAGCGATATTAAGAAGAAAGGGAATGTGAAATGGTTATTATGGGACCAATATTTACAAGGAAATCCATAAGACTGAAGTTGTTAATTTTGCCTTTGGATTCACGTATGTTGTACTCCGCTGTATGCAAAAAATGCTTAGTACCTTTGCGGTTATTGTACGCTGTTATATGTGCGATGATTAATGTTCATGATATATGAATGTTTGTTGTTTTTGTATATGCATTTGTAAATAAAAAAAAAGAAAGAAAAAAAAAAAAAAAAAGCTCCCGCATCCGATTTATGGCAATTCCACAGTTTACACCGCCCAATTTACATAGGGTCGAAAATTTATGAAACACATATTTACATTTCCTCCAGATGGAAGCAAAAAGACCTACTCTTACAAAATTAATGTATAAAATAAAGCACATCCTTATAATGGAAAAACTATCCAGTATAATGAATGACACAATGCAAACATTTAAGAAAATATGCGCCCCATGGCTAGGTTCTAATCATGCTACGCACCTAATTAGATATCTAAATAGGAATGGAAGCCTTGAAGAACTCCTTTTTAGGCAGGTTAAAAAAATACCTCAATACTATATAGAAGAAAGATTCATTAACATTTGGTTATCCTTTAGAGTTTCACCGAAACAGAAGAAACATGAAGCGGCAACATGTATAAACAGCTTAAAAAAATTGAAGAAAATGAGTAAAGCAAAATAAAATAAAAAATAGAAAGAAATAAAGGGAAAATAAATATACATTGAAAAACAAAACTATACAGACAAGACACTGTTGGTTGACCATATCATCAGTCTTTATTTTGTTTAATCATTCATGACAATTGCATACATTTTCATTGAAACAGCACTCATCCATAAATGCAAACGTTTGCAGTATTTCTTGCTCCATGTAATTGTGCACAAGTTATAATCAAAGTTCCAAATGATAAGTCAATAATTTTCCTTGGTCAGATTACATACATTGTTATTATAATTTATTTTTAACGTGCCAACATATTCCGTAACACTGTACAAGGGGAGAGAACAGGAAAAAATACAATATTAACAACTGAAGAAAATGGAGGGCCCTGTTTTGAGCTTAGAGTCTTTGTAGAAAGTGCTTTTTCCCAAAGCACCCAACAAGACTGGAAACTCGCTACTTACAATCTAAAGAACATAAAAATCATCATTTACTTATGTGACTAAGTGTTATTCACCAGTCATTTTTAAGATCATTTTCACCTACCTTTGCATGTTAAAGCGGTTTAGATAAAAAAATGATGGTTTTATCATATCTGAGGACATATTATGAGTGTCTCTAGATAATTATTTCTCAATACTTCATAAAGCAGGGTTAAGCGCAAGTCGTTTTTCTGCGTTCTAGAGAAAAATAATTTAACTTTCAAAGCAAAGTTGTATTAAAGTTACTAAGATTTATACTAGAGAACTATTCATTTTTATTTAACAAGTTCCAAAGTCAGAAAAGAGGAACAGAAATGGATGCAACATGTGCACCCACACATGCATGCCTGTACCTCAGCATGTGGAAGATACAGGAAGTATTTGAAATTACAGGTAAAATTGCATTGTCAGTGGCTTCATGTCACCCTCTACAAAAATTGTTGGGAGGGGTGTTTTATACAAATGATCGAACACAGATAACCAACTACCATCCTCTAATAGCCTGAAAAGCATCTAATCTTAAGGACCTTCTTGTGCACAGTTACTATAATACAATACTAGACCTGAAAATGCTCCTTGTAATAGTTATGCGCAATGTAAATATGTTAAACTAACAAATCAATGTTTTGATGTAGATGGAAATAAATATACTTTGAAAGAGATTTCATATCTTGTAACATAACGGAGGTGATGTATCCTTTATGGTGCCCATCCATGTATGTGGCTTTGAAAAAAATAACATTGATAATAGCATGGCTACACATGTTGAATGCGATTCATCTTGAAGATCCTGATACATTGCAAGGTGATGTAGAGGAGGTAATGTAGAGCAAGCCTTATTGCAGAAGACTTCATGGAAATATAGGCAAGGTATCTTAGCCCCTAGAGGACAGGATGAAGATAAATAATGTGTATGCTTTTTTTATTTTATTTTGTATTTATTTTTTATTAGTTTCTTACAAAATCAAAAACATTAGTACATACATTACTGATACATACAGATACTAAAAACAGAAGGTATGTATATGTATGTGCAGTGGATATAAAAAGTCTACACACCCCTGTTAAAATGTCAGGTTTCTGTGCTGTAAAAAAATGAGACAAAGATAAATCATTTCAGAACTTTTTCCACCTTTAATGTGACCTATAAACTGTACAACTCAATTGAAAAACAAACTGAAATCTTTTAGGTAGAGGGAAGAAAAAATATAAAAATAAAATAATATGGTTGCATAAGTATGCACACCCTTAAACTAATACTTTGTTGAAGCACCTTTTGATTTTTATTACAGCACTCAGTGTTTTGGGGTATGAGTTTATCAGCATGGCACATTTTGACTTGGCAAGATTTGCCCACTCTTCTTTGCAAAAACACTCCAAATCTGTCAGATTGCAAGGGCATCTCCTGTGCACAGCCCTCTTCAGATCACCCCACAGATTTTCAATTGGATTAAGGTCTGGGCTCTGGCTGGGCCATTCCAAAACTTTAATCTTCTTCTAGGGAAGCCATTCCTTTGTTGATTTGGATGTATGCTTTGGGTCGCTGCTGAAAGATGAAGTTCCTCTTTATGTTCAGCTTTGTAGCAAAAGCCTGAAGGTTTTGTGCCAATATTGACTGGTATTTGGAACTGTTCATAATTTCATCTATCTTAACTAAGGCCCCAGTTCCAGCTGAAGAAAAACAGCCCCAAAGCATGATGCTGCCACCAAAATGCTTCTGCTACTGTGGGTATGGTGTTCTTTTGGTGATGTGCAGTGTTGTTTTTGCGCCAAACATATCTTTTGGGATTATGGCCAAAAAGTTAAACCTTGGTTTCATCAGACCATAACAGCTTTTCCCTCATGCTTTTGGGCGACTTCCGATGTGTTTTTGCAAAATGTAGCCTGGCTTGGATGTTTTTCTTCGTAAGAAAAGGCTTTTTCTTGCCACTCTACCCCATAGCCCAGACATATGAAGAATACGGGAGATTGTTGTCACATGTACCACACAGCCAGTACTTGCCAGATTTTCCTGAAGTTCCTTTAATGTTGCTGTAGGCCTCTTGGTAGCCTCCCACACCAGTTTTCTTCTTGTCTTTTCATCCTTTTTGGAGGGAGCTATTTTCTCCACTTGATGATGACAGTCTTCACTGTGTTCCATGGTATATCTAATGCCTTGGAAATTATTTTGTACCCTTCTCCTGACTGATACCTTTTAACAATGAGATCCCTCTGATGCTTTGGAAGCTCTCTGTGGACCATGGCTTTTGCTGTGGGATGCGACTAAGAACATTTCAGGAAAGACCAACTAAAACAGCTGAACTTTATTTGGGGTTAAACAGAGGCTCTTTAAATGATGGCAGGTGTATGCTGACTCCTATTTAACCCGATTTGGAATGTGATTGCTTAATTCTGAACACAACTACATCCCCAATTATAAGAGGGTGTGCAGACTAATGCAACCACATTATTTTTCTTCTTTTTTTTTCTTCCCTCCACCTAAAATATTTCAGTTTGTTTTTCAATTGAGTTGTACAGTTTATAGGTCCATTTCGAATTGTTTAATATCAGGATGTCAAGTTGTTGTTGTTAATAAAGCCCATTTTAATTGTATTTTTTTATTTAGTTTCCCATTTTGTTCTATAAAGTCAATTTCAAGCTGTTAATTTCTTAAAGTTATCTCCCAAATTTCTTTCCATGTTGGTAGTGTTTTCTTTTTCCAATTTTTAGTTACTAACCATTTGATTATTAATAAAATGTGGATAATGATTATTAACTGTAATTGGACAGAAATGAAAAAGAATAAGTTCAGGTGTTAGATCCAGTTCAATCTTAGTTATCCTGGAAATGTCATCTAAACATAATCTCCAAAATTGATGAATCATGCTACAAGACCACCATATATGTAGGTGTGTGCCTTGTTCTAAGCAACCTCTCCAACAGTTACCCGAGTGTTTATTAGAGTCTATTTTAACCAGGAGAGAGGGAACCTTGTACCATCTTTGTGTTAACTTAAATTGTATTTCCCTAAAAAGGGGTACATTTTACATAGGATTCTGTCAACTTCAACGCATGGAACCATTTATCAGTATCCCAAATGATATTAAAATCTCTTTCCCATTTAATCATCAGTAACGTTTTTTTCTTTCAGACAACTTTCTAAATAATTTGATACAGTTTGAATTTGATAAAGGTAATTCAGATTTCAATAATGATTCAAAACTGGTAAGTACTCTAGAGGAGTTTTGATTGTATTCAGATTTTAGAACTGCGTGCTTTAGATTATAATTAAGCAGTTAATTCTCTTTTTTTAATCATGTTATCATTTATACAATCCTTCAGAGATCTAAATAATCCATTTTTAAAAAGATTGCCAAAAAATGTAATTTTCAAAATATCACAGCTACTTTTTATCTCTGTAACCAAATCAGCAAAAATACAATCAATTGGTATAATAGGAGATGGAAATGGAATTAATTTCCATTTTTTATTAGTCTGAGTCCAAAATCATAGACAAGTTTGAACTACCAAAGGCTGTTTTTTATTGTTTTACTCTTTATATCTCTGCCAACACAGGAAGTTCAAATTAATTGGTTCCGATAACAACCTTTCGATTTTAATATATTTTGGGGGAGTTTTTATTGTGAGAAAAATTTGAGAAAATGAGTTAGATTTATTACTTCAACGTAATCTGACAGATTTGGAAATGCCATTCCACATCTCGCAAAGCTCTTTGAGGATAATTTGATGTTGACTCGAGAATTTTTTCCCTTGTAGATAAATTGATTAATCAGTCTCTGAAATTTCTTAATAGTTTTATATTTGATATAAAGCAGAAAACATCTAAGTATGTATATTATTTTGGGTAATATCACCATTTTAATTGCTGCAATTCGGCCCGACCATGAAAAACTCACTTTTTTCCAATTTAAAAATACTGTATATACTCGAGTATAAGCCGACCCGAGTATAAGCCGAGGCACCCATTTTACCACAAAATACTGGGTAAAATGAGTGACTCGAGTATAAGCCGAGGGTGGGAAATGTGCTGCTCCCTGTGTCCCTCTTGTGCCTTCTGTGTCCCTATCTCTCCCCGTGTCTCTTCTCCCCTCTCCCTTCCCTGTGTCTCTTCCAACCTCCCTTATCACCCTCCTCAACCCCACTCCTAATCCTCCCTCCTCATCCTCAACCTCACTCCTCATCCTCATCCTCCCTCCTCATCCTCCGTCCTCAACCAGCCATCCTCATCCTCAACCCCCCATCCTCATCCTCAACCCCCTCCTCAGCCTCAACCCTCCTCAACCCCCCCTCCTCAACCCCCCATCCTCATCCTCTCTCCTCAACCCCCCTCCACAACCCCTCCTCCTCAACTCCTCAGCCACAACCTTCCTCCTCATCCTCAATCCCCTCCTCATTCTCAACCCCGTCCTCAACCTTCCTCCTCAACCTTCCTCCTCACCCCCATCCTCAACCCCCTCCTCAACACCAACCCCTCAACCTCAACCTCCCTCCTCAACCTCAACCTCCCTCCTCAACGTCAACCCCAACCCACCTCAACCTCAACCCCCCCTCAACTTCCTTCAACCTACCTGAACCTCCCTCAACCCCAACCCACCTCCTCAACCTAAACCCCCCCTCAACTTCCTTCAACCTCCCTTAACCCCAACCCCCCTCCTCAACCTAAACCCCCCTAAATACCTCCCCCCTCTCCCCTTACTTACCTGCTTGTGCTCCGGCCTCCGCTCCTTGACCCGGCGCCGGCGCACCTGGTATATGCTAATGACGCGGCGCACATGTGACATCACATGTGCGCCAGCGCTGAGTCAAGGAGCGGAGGCCAGAGCACAAGCAGGTAAGTGAGGGGAGGTATTTAGGGGGGTTTAGGTGGAGGAGGGGGGTTTATGCTGAGGAGGGGGGTTGGGGTTGAGGAGGGGGGAGGGAAAGAGACACTGGGGGTAGAGAGACACACGGGGGGGGTTAGAGACACACGGGGGGGGGGTTAGAGAGACACGGCGGGGAGAGAGTGACTCGAGTATAAGCAGAGGGGGCCATTTTTTGCCTTAAAAAAAGGGCTGAAAAACTCGGCTTATACTCGAGTATATACGGTAACTTCTTTCCCGTGTATATACAGTTTATTGAGATTGAGTTCTGGAAGTGGTTTCAAGTTTGGAATAAACTCTATACCCAGGTGTGAAAATCCATTTTTATCCCAATTAAATGTATATAATTCTGTTAAGTCTAAGTTCTAATGGCAAATTCAAATACAATATTTCTGTTTTTGTTGTATTTATTTTATATTAGGAAATTGTTCCAAAGCATCCCAAAATTTTAAAAAGTTTATTTAGTGAGTTTTTTGGGTCACCACGATATCATCAGCATACAATGTAATTTTGTTCTTAAAAAGGACCAATTTCTATACCCTTGACCAAACTCTCATTCCTAATGGCTACTGCCAGGGGTTCAATTATAAGGGCAGATAACAAGGAAGACCATGGGCAGCTATGAATATGGGGAAATTGCATGATTTATAAGCATAGCCCGAAGTATAGGCTGAAGAATCTTTGTATAAGGCCAATACTGTATGCGAGCCAAACCTGGCCTAACTGAACCTTTCTAAGATCAGTTCCAAATAGTCCCAGCTAACCCTGTCAAAAGCCTTCTCGGCATCCAATTACAGGGCTATAATTGGGACTTTATTTGCAAATTACAAAAAATCTATTAATTTTCTATGTCCGAATTGAGGAGGGAGATAGGTCTATAATTTTCAACTTTAGTTTCATCTTTACCGGTTTTATGAATCGAGATGATATTAGCTTCCAACATTTCTCTTGGAGCTTCACCTAAAGAGTTGGTTTCATTAAAAGTTTCCTTCAAATGGCTAATCAGGGATTGAGAAAAGATCTTGTAATATATATTAGGAAACCCATCCGGACCTGGAGTTTTGTTTATTTGTAGGCCAGATACACAGAACTGAATTTTGTTTTCGGTGATATCAGGTGTATGCTTTTTATGATGTTAAACTGTGGTTGATTAATAGATCACTTTCCAGTAATTAGCAACCCCATAGAAGGATATATAATACAAGATGTTGTCCACATATCTAATCCACAGTGCCACATAAAAATTTGTTTTTTATTGCAATTTGTAAAAATTTTAACAGTAGGTATTTGCACCTTTTGAGAATTGCTATGTTCATCCTGGGAGAGCTGGGTGAAAAGTGCACCACAGTTTGTTTAGGTTTGCCTGCTACTATGGAGAAAGGAGAAATGGAGTAAAAACCATTATGGAGTTTTGCTGTGTAAAAGGCATCACAAGCACTAAGGATGATACGTGAATAACGCCTGGTCAGATAAATGAATGGTGTTTAATTTATGTAAACTGACCACAAAGAATTTACATTTACGTTTAGAACCTTGAAGATAATGCGTGCACATAAGAGGAAACTGTCTCTTTGCCAGGCATTATAGGCTCATTATTTGGTTATAATGGACTGGTGATTTATTTTTGGAGAAGTCTTTGAGTTGGTTTTTAAAATAAATGCATCTAAATCTATAAAACAGAAATGTAATTTATGAATTATTTTGATGATTATTAATATTCAGTTAAGTATAGAGGGAGTATTGCCAGTCAAATGTATCTAAATTAGTTTAGTATTACAAAATAGGTTAACTTATTAAGAAATGTAGGTCTTCATAGTAATAGTCCAAAGGAAATTGAAGTACCCAGAATGGATAATTTATGTCAAACAAAAACGGAGCTTAACCGCTAACGAGATATACAGTATATGCGGTCCAATAATAAAACTAATAGCCTGTTACAGCATTGATGTCATGACATCAATTGCAGTGCTGTGGTTGCTTATTAAAGTACCTCTGGTTCCTCACTCTTCCTGAGTGGGATCTGGTGGCTCTGGCAATCTTCCCAAAAAACATAAAACAGTTTTTACACAAAGTTATCAGGCTCTACAAATGCAGACTTTGGTGGGAATTATTGCAACAGTCTCAAGGCAAGAAATATCGACTGATATCACAGGATGCTTTACAAGATTAAATAAATACTTAACGAATACCTCAATATCCACACACAAAATTAGTCCAGAGATTAAAGGCTTCAATCATTAAAAAAGACATAGATCACACTTAGTTGCTTCTAAGCCTGCATTCAAGTCACTGAATACCACTTCAGTTTGAAAACTCAACCCCCACTATAACTCCAACATCAGTTACTATGTACAACTCCAACTCTCCTTAAACATCCGGTCTTTCAATGATCATTGGAATCATTCCAGCAGTCAAGAAACTTGGTGCTCCTTTATTTTGAAGACTCAACCCTAACCTATAACCGTAATCATCAACCACCATCTATGTGATTATATCACTATATATTGTGTACTTCTCCATTCCTATTTATGAGCCCTACTCTCAGTGTCACAACTACACACTGGCACAGGGAACTCTCTGGCACAAAGTAAGGTATTACGTTTTACTCTCTGCCTCCTACCTTTCTTCCTCCAATAACTTATTGTCTTAAAATTACATTGGGCCATATTAGAGCTTTACTCCTCTAAAACACTCCCATTCACAATAAAATCAAGCTCTCCTGTCAAACCAGACTTTTGTTGCTTCCATGAACTCTTATCACTATCACATATCACTTATCTAGTCACTATCTCCATCAACTCCAAACCTAAAAAAAATGTTTTACTACTACAAATCGCACTCCCAACTTTTGTCCCTCTCCCCCTCCTACTTCTAGCAGAAATATTTCCCTTAACCCAGGTCCCATGAGTATTCCCATATGCTCTTACCCATGCAGACCTTTAAGACCAACAAATAAGAAAAAGGGCAACCTAATATCCACCCCCTGCCAACCCATATCCACGTTTCAATTTTTGTGTGGCCTCTAGAATGCATGCTTTGTTTGCAACAAGGCCTGATTAATTCAATCTCTTTACTCATTCCCTTAACCTCTTAGCATTTAATGAAATCGGTCTTGCCTCTTCAGACACTGTATCCCCGGCCTCACTCTCATATGGTGATAGACAGAGAGGTGGTATAGTTTTCCTATTGTCCCCTCCCTGCACCTTTCACTGTATACCATGTGTTCCCTCCCTTGCACTCTCCTGCTTTGAAGTCCATACAATTGGTCTCTTCTCACCAATCTCTCTGCATGATTAAGTAATTTAATGTCATCTAGGCCCATCCTCTCAAATTTCTTGAGCATTTTGCAAACTGTCTGTCAAACTTTCCACAGAAGTTCCAACTATTATTCCAGGAGCTTTCAATATCCCTATTGACAAGCCTGATGCACTTAGTGCTTCCAAATATCTGTCTCACTTCCTCACTTGGCCTCTTGCACTCCTGTCACGGCACTAACTTCCTTGACTTCATTTTTATCATCTCTGTTCAGTCACCGACTTTGTCAACTTCCTATTCCCCCTATATGACCATCACTTCTTGAACTGCTGCCTCGCCACATTTTCAGCACAAACATCATTACCATATCCATCAATCCACCAAAAATAACCTACATAATTCTCCAAAGCCCTTGGACTCCCAGCACCTTTAAACTAAAATAAAATCCCTTTTCTGACAAATTAACACTATTATTTGGCCACCTCACATTATAACAGTATCATGTTGATCCTATTATAATAGCACATCCCCCACATAATGTACTTGGTCCCAACCGCAACACAACAGCAGGGAAATCGATCAAGGATAAGCCTACAAAAAGCTCTGGAGGATATCCATTACAAACGTATTCTTCCTTCATACACCCCTGCTCTCAACCTCAATATCTTTCCTCTAATTTTAATGCTCTACTCTGCCAACCTCCAACTCCTACAACTGTCTGTCTCACAGCTCAAGACATCACAAACGCTTTCAAAATAAATAACACACCTGTAAAATAGATAATCTCTGCACTTCTATCATGCTCCATCTATACTACTTGCACCCTTGATCCATTTTCAAACTCTCAGTACAAGCCGGCAACTTTCATAATTTAAACACGCACAAATTACTCCCATTCTAAAGAAACCCCTCTTCTCCCTACATCTCACTACTTTCCTGGCCTACTTCCTACAGAATAAAAAAAACAAAAAAAAAACAACTTTACTCTTACATGCAAAGTCCTTAATATATTATATAAATAGCAAAGAAACCCTAAATTCCTTCATGTTTATTAGCCCTAGATATTGAAAGGGCATTAAATTTCGGTAGAAAAGCGTTAACTAACTACTAACGCTCACCCAAAGCATCCTTAAAATTACCAGGTAAAGAGAAAGTATCCATTAATATACAGAGGGGAACTAGACAAGGCTTTCTTTTATCCCCCCTTTCTCTTCATCCTTACCAATTGAATTCCTTGCCCATTCAATCAGATCAAACTCTGATATTCACGGGGTCAACATAGGATTTCACCAATTTAATTGTAGATTATTTGCTGATCTCCTGTGCACCCTAACCAAAGCTACCACTTATATTCCAATTCTAATGAAATATTTAGAAAATTTGGTTTTGCGAGATCCCCACTTTTCGATCTCTAATTGCCTGAGAGTAATTAGCTCTTTTAAAGAAAGACTCAAGACACCATCAATATTAAAATGGGAAGCAGAGTTTGATTGCTGATGGGACGAGCATAGATGGTATGAGGCTTTTTCAAAGACAAAAAAACCCCACTAAAACCAGCTTATTTGCGAGAAACATACTTTAAAATTCAAGGTGGTATTTAGTCTCTAGCTCATTGGAACAAATCTCAAAAAATGAATCTGATGGCTTGTGTTGGAGGGGATGTCTAAATAAAGGAACCAAACTCCACATTTGGTGGAACTGTAAGAACATACAAACATTTTGGGAAAATTGTTTCACAAATATAGCTATAATTATTGGGAAAAAACTTATTTTGCCTGAAACTGCCTTATTTCAGATGTTTTCCCATCCTACAGTATTTCTAAATTAGAGGTAAGAACCGTTATTAACGTTCTGATGGCGGCCAAATGGCTGCTAGTAAAAAATTGGAAGGGTCCTAATATTCCATCATGGTCATTAATAGAAACAATAGTGAACCGTAATAGAGAGCTAAGGTCTTCTAAAGAACCTAATGCTAAGAATCTAACTAGAGAAGGTAATAGCAACTATTGGTCGCTTTGGGACAGATATAAGGAATAGGTTATTCATTTTTTACTATATTTATTTACTTATCTTTGTGCTTCCTTTAAAACCCCTCAGGAAAAGGTGTGGCATGTCCGGCCCATGGAGTTTAGAAACGGCCCGACTGTTAGGTTTAAGGTGAGGAAGCAGGATTCCCCTTCCTTTCCCTTTTTTCTCTTTTTTTTTTAATTTATCGTTACTGTATGCTTAAATTGTTATGAACTATGGTTAATTTATAGAACCATTTATGAATCAACAACTTATGTTCTTAGGGTCTTAAACCCTGATCCGTAGAAAAGAAAATAACTCAAACTCTATAACCATACACGCTCTTTCATGTTGGACATGGAAAATCATTATTAAAAACTTATCTCCCAAGTTTCTAATCTAACACCAATCCTTCTCCATGGGAGTCAACAAAACTCATTTACCTGGTGGGAAACTAGAAGTATTGATGGATTTGGCTCCTGAATAAAAGATATAACAACCTAACCTATAACCAGCTACTAGATACATTTTAAACTTCCCATTCAAGAACTTTTCAGCTACTGCTGAATCAAACATTTTCTCACCATAACCAAAAAAAACTAGGAAACCCAGATTCTAATTGGCTTAACCAAATATGCAAAAATAAACCCCTAACAAAAGGAACTTTAGGCATGCTGTACGACATCTTTAACTCAGTCCTTTCAGGTCACAAATTCCAGGCCATGATCAAATGGGAAAAAGACCCAAACCAAATTGGGACCAAACATTTGGCAAGAGTCATGGTCATGGATACTCAAATTATAGTATTTTAGAAACCTATTATAGGGCACACCTACTGATCCTAATCTTAGAAAGAAGAGAATAAACGAAATAATAAAACTTAGCATTTAATGGTATTTAAAATCCTTATTAAAATATATGCACATAGGTAGCAGAGAGATAGTAATGTTCTAAATGGCAGTGTGGGTATCTGTACCAAAAGGAATAAGTCCTAAGTGGACCGGCTATATACAAGCTATATACAATGAAAAGTGCTAATGTTGTCACAGATAAAGTGACTATCGTGCAAAAAAGTGCAAAATATAAAGTGCCAAGTGCTAATAGTTCAGGAGGTGCACAGCTATTGATGTGCACCAAAACAAGTGATTGGTATATAAATAAAGTGTATATAGCGAGCTGTATAGGCTAGGACATGAGGTAATCCAGCTTTTCTGTTGGAATTATATAGCAGCCACTGTACTCAGTATTGAGGAATAAATGCCCCAAAATTTTGAAAGTCCCAAGACTGGAAGTTAAATAATATGTATTGCTGTCCTAGAGTGACAGTGTGGGCCAATAGAGATGTAGACCCAATATTGCCTTAATATTGAAAAATAAATACTGTGTGATTCTTCAGGATCTGACTAGTAAAGCTATGCCTTTCTAAACGTAGATAATGGCTAAATAGCTCAGTTCTGACCATCGGGGAAGGGACTTTAAACTATGGGCCTGAAGAGAAAACCACGCAAGCTCTCTGCTTAGCACGCCGCGGTCTAGACGCACAACAGTGACGTCATCGACCCGCGACTGCGTTCCTACGTGAACCCGACGCACGTTTCTTGTATTTCATCAATATGTTATTTACAACAATACCTGTAACATGAAACACAAATTATATCCAAACATACACAATATAAACAATATATGTCACAATGGATTGTGCAAAGCAGGAACGTGTCATCTCAGGTCTAGGCACATTACTCTAGCTGACAAACTCTCTAAGCATGACCACAAGTACCATACAGTGCCTTGCAAAAGTATTCACTCCCCTTGGCATTTTTTTGTATTTTGTTGTCTCACAACCTGGAATTAAAATGGATTGTTTGAGGATTTGCATAATTTAATTTACAGAACATGCCCACAACTTTGAAGATGTTTTTTTATTTTATATTTTATTGTGAAGCAAACAACAAATAGGACAAAATAACAGAAAATGTCAACGTGCATAACTATTCACCTCCCTAAAGTCAATACTTTGTAGAGCCACCTTTTGCTGCAAGCACAGCTCCAAGCCGCCATGGATAAGTCTCTATGAGCTTGCCACATCTTACCACTGGGATTTTTGCTCCAGGTCCTTCAAGTTGGATGGTTTGCACTTGTGAACAACAATCTTTAAGTCTGACCACAGATTTTCTATTGGATTAAGGTCTGGGCTTTGACTAGGCCATTCCAACACATTTACATGTTTCCCCTTAAACCACTCAAGTGTTGCTTTAGCAGTGTGTTTGGGGTCATTGTCCTGCTGGACGGTGAACATCCATCCTAGCCACAAATCACGCACAAAGTGGTACAGGTTTTGCTAAAGAATATCCCTGTATTTAGCACCATCCATCTTTCACTCAACTCTGACCAGTTTCCCGGTCCCTGCTGCTAAAAAGGTGTTCTTTGGGTGATGTGATGTGTTTGGTTTGCACCATAGAGTTTTCTTTGATGGCCAAAAAGTTAAATTTTAGTCTCATCAGACCAGAGCACCTTCCTCCATACATTTTGGGAGTCTCCCGCGTGCCTTTTTGCAAACTCAAAATGTGCCATTTTGTTTTCTGAAAGTAATGGCTTTCTTCTGGCCACTCTGCCATAAAGCCCAACTCCATGGAGAGTACGGCTTATTGTCGTCCTATGTACAGATACTCCAGTCTCTGCTGTGGAACTCTGCAGCTCCTCCAGGGTTACCTTAGTTACCTTGCTGTTGTGCCATGTTCTTTCTATTTGGTTTTGATAGATTTGATGGTGTTCCTGGGGATCATCAAAGATTTAGACATTTTTTATAACCTAACCCTGATTTGTACTTGTCAACAACATTGCCCCTTACTTGTTTGGAGAGTTCCTTGGTCTATATGGCGGTGTTTAGTTAGTGGTGCCTCTTGTTTAGGTGTTGTAGCCTCTGGGGCCTTTTAAAAAAATGTGTGTAAATGTAATGACAGATCATGTGACACTAATTATGTGACTTCTGAAGGTAATTGGTTGCACCAGAGCTTTTTATGGGCTTCATAACAAAGGGGGTGAATACTTACGCACATGCCAATTTTCTGTTTTCAATTTCTAAAAAAAGATTTTTCTGAATATATTTTTCGCGAGGTCAGCATTCGGCTCATTACAGTTTATGTCCCCCTCCGCAAATGCGGCCCCTCGCGAGCCAAAGGCTCATTGCAGTCGAGGTTGGAGGGAAGCAGTTCTTGCGAGCTCGCAAAGCGTGACAAAGACTCGCAGTTTGACCACTATTATATGTGATACTTCTTTCCATGAGGGGGTCCTCTTTGGCTTCCGGTATTTTACTAATAACCATTTGGAGGCTAGTAGGCCATGGGAAATTATCAATCTCTCTTAGGCCAAGGAATACTAGCCCCCAAATAGGAAAGAGGGCAATCTTAGGATCAATTTCAAAGTTATCTTTGTCATTCTAGTCAACTAGAAGTTTTTTACGTACTTTCACTCCCACCAAATGTGGGAGTGAGTACCCACTTCATTACACCCTCTCCAACATAATTTTGAGTGGCCCTCATCAATTTTAATTTTTGCGGTGCCCAATGCCACCTTTGGATTACCTTGAAATATAATTGAATATATATTAATATAAATATATTTGAATCCCCTCTACCACATATCTTCAGGTAAGTCCCACACAGGGTCAGCCTCCCAACTCATAATCCTTTCTGTCTTGCCTCTATGATTAAGGTTATTTAATATCCCCTGACATTTAGCTACACTATGTGTCCAATTATCTTTCATCGGTTATAATTCAAAATCTGAACATCCTTGTGTATATTCTTTTCTTTAATAAAATCTATCCAAGTTCTTCCACACTGTCATAAAGTCCAACCAGGTAAAATTATTCAAATGATAAACCTTTTGAAAAGCCTCATATGAGTATCTCAAACCCTTGTCATAGAGGTAAAAAAGTCTTAGAATACCAATACTTTTTAAAATGATCTCCAATATTAGATACTTCCTTACAAAGAATTGACTCAAATGGGACTGCTAAAGAGGGGGCACTCAAATACTTATTCCTATGTTTATACCAGTATTTAATAATTCAAAGAATCCCATAAGGTAGGTTCCTGAACCTAGTTGTATCCATTCTTGGGAGCCACAAAAAAGATTACCATGTGAGATGGGGTGTCAGATCTACTTCTATCTATATCCACTTTGCTGATGACTTAGAACTACTCCAACCTATCAAATGTGAGAGAATAATGGATTTGTGAATATCCTTAAATCAAGGGGAAGGCAACACCTCCCTTCTTAAAATTTCTCCTTGTGATCTCTAACCTTATTCTTTTTTTATATATATATATATATATATATATATATATATATATACATTTGTTTATGATTATCTGAGAATACTCCAAGATGTATTTAGAAACTATGTGAGGTATACTCCTAAATATGTACGGTACTTGTTTAAAGAGTTTCCTCACAAAACGTATTTGCTTTTTATTGGGGGGGAATATAAATTTACTATAGTATAGTATCGTTGTTGATCTTACCCACCAAAATTATGTATCTTCCATCTTGGTCTATAGATTTGTATTCTTCCTGAATAGCTAAATGTCTACTAAATAAAATTGACACACCTTTTGCTTTACTCATTAAAGTAAAGTAGAGTTTAAAGGATCGGAGTATAATTTATTGTACATTTTTTGAATTTGGCCTGTCTTCCAGCACGTTTCCTGGAAGCATGCAACATCTACCTTATATGTAATGCATTCTAGAATTGCTGCATTTCTCTTAAAGGTAGTTTTCATACATTGGACATTATGGGACAAAACATTAGTTTAATTTAATTATAAATGTAAACCATTTAATCTGAGTTCTATACCACTTACACTCATTCCCATTCATACCACCCACATAAATTCTAATACATGACCTTCTGAGATCGTTAAGATGAAAGTGATTCTCTCAAGGATCCTCTTGGGCTGACCTCACTTTAGGAAGGAACTGGTAGGACAATATCATTACGGAACTCACACAGATTCCGCAGGAGTAGGCACCTATAATTAAGAGGCCAAAAGAGGTCCTATTGAAAACATTTTCTATTACAAATACAGAAAAAAAAGGATTTTTCTATTCTTCCCCATCAGCCCATCGTATACATAGCACTTTTTAAGCAAGAAAAAAAATAAGCCGAGGGAAACAGACTCTTATTTAATGGATTTGTTTGAGGCGAGAAAAATGGGAAGTGCGTGAATGATTTACCCCAAGTGCCCAAAAAAAAAAAGGTAACGTTTATTTTTCCCTTTTTTTTTTTTCTTTTTCCTTATCTTAAATATCTTCCCTAAACATAACAACTTACTACTTTTTTTTGTCACGGATAATAATGACCATTTCTTCAATGATTGTGTCTGTTACCCTATTATCTAATCTACTTTAACTCTAAGACTTTCATATCATTTGCAAGTTCTCTTTCCCTTTCTTTTTTTTCTTTCCTTCTTACCTTTTTTTCCTATAATAATCCCTTTTGTTTTTTTAATAGTACTTGTTCGATATTCAATAGATACTCTACACTACAGTGAAAATATTAAATTATCTTTCAGTTCTATAAAACATTGTGCCCGTTTAAGTCTCCCGGGTATCTCGCCTCAGGTATCTCACCTCTCAGGAAAGGGTCTATTTCCTTATATTTCTCAATAACTCAATACCCCATTCCTGTATTTGTCTTTCACCATCTTTGCCTGTATGAATAGTGTACCAAGTCATATATTTTTTAACCATTATTCTGACTGGGAAGCCCCATCTATATATCATACCCTCCTTTCTGAAAGTTTTAGTAATTCCTGAAAATTCTCTCCTTTTAGAGAACGTAGATGGAGAGATGTCTGAAAATAGTTTGATATTTGTAAATGGGGCCTCTAGAGTTCCTTTCTTAATCATTGCTCTTATTACCTTTTCCTTAAAGCTTATTGAGTGACATTTCACTATAACGTCCCTTAGGAATTTAGATTCTAATCTAGGGGGCTTTGGCAGTCCATGTATCAAATCTATTTCTATATCTCCCCTAATCGCACAACCAAGTAATAAATTAAAGATATTTAGAACATGTGCTCTAAGGTCTATGTTAGAGACAGATTCCTGTATGTCTATTATTTTAAGGTTAGGCCTTCTTGAATAATCTTCTATTGTCATGATTTTACAGTCCAGCTATTGGATTCTTTGTTCCAATCTCTGGGAGTATCCTCTTAACTCTGAGTAATCTTGCGTTTGCTTTTCCACTTTACTTTCCATGCTTTCTACTTTACTATCGATTTTCTTAATGTCTCTTGTATTATCTACAGTCTAAATTCTGAGATCATTGATGATTGAAAATCTGCCAAAATTTCCTTCATTTTTGTTACAGTTAATAGGTCTTCATTAATATTTATTAGTTCTCCATGCTTCCCATGCGGGGAGAATAAAGGTTCATTTGTTGAATGTTCCAGCATGGGCGAACCTGTTTGTGTAACATCAATTTCGGTGTCTTTATATTTAGCTTAAAAAAGCTTGAAGGAATTTTAGATACTGCAGGTTTCTCATCTTTCTTCATTTTTTGTGACTTAATGTCTCTTTTATTCATTGTAAAGTGTATAATCCCTCTCTTCTGTTTTTCACAAGGGGATTAATCTTTACCAGATAAAGGTGGAATTTACCTAACAGGTTCTTTAAGGCATGAAGGAGTAAATCAGTATTTTAGGTTGCCTAGTCTTATTAGAGGGGGTTCAGCATTATTCCCAGACTTCAGAAATTCCTATAAGTCACCTCCCCTTTATAGCGGCAAAACACTTTATAGATCACATAAAATCAAATGTTTCAAGAATAAGAGCATACATTTCCAGAGTAAGTCCCAGTAATCCAGATAAAGGAGAGGGAGGAGTATTAGGGAATATATCCTCTGTGTCAATCACACCTCTCTATTGGTGTCTTCCCTCAATAATATCCTTTTTAAACAATATTTACTTGCCAATTAAGAGGTCAGGATCTTATAGATCCTATGTTGGAGTACCTCTCTTCACTCTCTATGAGAGTTAGTTACTTTATAGTTTAGGAGCTCATATTAAGGAAGGCACTCACAAGGAATATTTCTGTTGCTGGGGGTTTATAAGAGATTGGGGGATTATGATGTCCCCATTAACTAATATGACTAATAAATCCAGAGTGTCCTTGATCTTAATAATGTCCACCCCAGGTCTTAATCTCTCCTTCTCTTATAGTATTTTATGTATCTTTGTATGGATATTGGTATTTCCAATTGTAGCAGTTTTAACAGTTTTATTACCCAGTTTTTGCTCCTGGCCTCTCCCCTTAGATCATCCTCTAGGCATGGAGTAGCTGAGGCACATACCTCCCACTATGCAATTTCTTAAGTGGGGAACTTCCCTCTTTCCAGTCTCCGTTGAAGGGGGAAGCTGGCTGTCGTCGCACCACCCGATGTATGTGTGTGGTGCTTTCATCATTCCTGTCTCCGTTGCTGAGGGAAACTGGCTACCATTCCAGGCCTTTGGAGGGATACTCTTTCGGGCATCTGCCCCATTGTGCATACGCCATTGAGCGCGGTCCAACTGCATACACCACACACCGTCAACGTGTTACATTGCGTCACTTCCTGTCAGCCACGTGTTAAATCCAAGACCAATGATTTGCATTCCGGAGGAGGGATATATTTCCACCTATTCCTATTGTTCCTTTCTTTCTTCAGGTGTCATTACTCTTCTTCTTTTTCTCTTTACTTCAGATTTTAAAATATCAAATCATATGAGAACACTATTTATTCGGTCTTGTTCTGCCTTTTATAATTCAATGTATGGTCGTTTCCCTCTAGAATCTTATTATTATACTTAATCTTACAACCATATCTCCATATTAAAGGGTCACAGAATCTGACCCACAAAAACATTACTCCATCTACCCATTCTAAAAATTACTAAACTATTCAAATCATATTTTTTTAAATTCTAATATATGGTGAAAAGAGATCATACATTTTCCGCTTCTATGTCCTTACTATTTAGGGATTGAAGCAGGAACAGACAAAAATATTAACATAAGAAAAGAAAGAATGGGTTATGAGGAGGAGAGAGGAAGGAGAAGAAAAAGAGAAAATCTTAAAAATGGGAAAGATAATAGGTACATTAATACAGTCTATTGTTTAAAGTCATTTATTACATTATTATAAATAATATATCTTATACTGTAATTTGCAATATCCAAGAAAAATTATCATGTATTGTAACTATATTGCTGTTTTTTTTCAAATGTATGTATGTTGTCATATCCCAATAAAAAATTGATTGTGAAAAAAAAATGCTTATTTATTAAATACAGTTTAATAAAAATAGTAATATTAATAACAACAACTCTTTAGACAGGAAACCCGAGGTTGAGGATAAGAACACCCATAAATAAACATGCCTGCTTCCAAACAACATGGTACCCCCTATTAATATCAGAAGAACATCAGAGACTTTACAAGAAGGGTTTGCATTAAAATAATAAAGAGGGTATCTAACCCAAAAAGCCACCTACTCTCTTACATACAATTTCTTTACTTATTCTATCATATAAAGTCAGAACATATTTTGCAGGGTTGATGCTACATAATCTATCCTTTTAATCTGTTGCTCTTAGGCCTTATTGAGACAATAATCGAAAATATTATTTATATGTATTATTGCAACGTAAAAGATATTGTAAGCGCCAGATAGAAACTTCAATGTCCCTAATACATAGAACACAGCAGGTATTGATTTCAGAGACACAACCTTGATATCAGAAACACAATAACTTTCTTATTTGGCGTTTACATATTTAGCAACTGAAGGCTTAATTGCATATTTCCAGTAGCAACACCAATAGGTACATATACCAGGTAGGAAGCTATGGGGCTATTAAATTCCACTACCAGAAAATCCTCACGAGTGTTCACTACTAATTAGTATTGTGCCTGCTGCTATGGGAAAATTGTTCTAAAGTGCAATCATATGGCTCCCATAAGAGTGAATAAATATCCTGTGTGTTGTCCAAAGGCTTTCCCACTACAGGAAATTATATAGAAAGTGCACTACCGTAGGAGTTACTCAACATGCTTACGTGTACTTAGAAGACTCACAAGTGCTCTCAGGGATAAGTCTTTACGTGTAACTTCAACCTCCCACAAGACCAGAGAAAAGCCTTATGTGACACTTAAGGAGTTATATTGCCTAAAGAAGCATTTTTCCCAACGTTTAAGATTGAATGTTATTTAATTAAACATGAAGAATACATTTTAATGGTTAAAGGCGTATCTAAGTTTCCTGGATTATGAGTGCATCTGATAGAGGACAAACATTTTTTTGCATGAAAAAATACCAAAATAAACAAACATTTACAACTCATCCTGATGTTTGCTAAATCTTTTCAGTTTGCAAGCTGAGGCTTTTGTTAGTTGACACCCCTGAAAAGCCCTGCTAACATTAGCTTAAAATTAATAATTCGGGAGAAAGCAGAGGTAAGCTGATACATTTGTATCATACTCTGGGATTCCGGTGTTGCAAAGTATTCTGGGATATGTGGTCTCTCTCCACCCAACCATGTGATTCCACCCTGCAACAAGTGCTTTCTTTGAAAGGTCAAACTCTATACCTGGCTGCTTTCTTGTGTGTACTTGGTTATGTGAGCTCCCTGTGAGTGTGCAAACCTGGATTTTACTTTTCTGCCAATAACTTTGTAAGTACACAGCTTATCTATTTCTGATAATCAAGGTCTGTTTCTTACCAAAAATTTGAAACCCAGGAAACGTATATATACACATTTAACAACGTCCTATGAAACAATACAAATGAGCAATATATGTCAATGGAAAATACTGCTCACACAAACACTGACACTCAACTAAGTCACACCTGCCACCTACCCACCCACCTGTATATCCCCTGCTATTTAATAGCATTTAATAAATTAGCAATCACATATTATAATTGTCTAACTACAATTCGTCGTCACGCTGTGTTGTGTAGTTCGTACGACTTAGAGATGAGCGCCGCAGGCGCTCATCGCCCCGGCGAGCCTCGCACAGCGAGGCGAGATGTTAAATCGTACCACTTTGCTGATCGTACGACTTTGCGATGAGCGCCATAGACGCTCATCGCCCAGCGAGCCTCGCGCAGCAAAGCGAGCCGTTAAATCGTAATACTTTGGCTATGAGCGCCGCAGGCGCTCATTGCAGTCAAGCCGTTATATGGCGGACGAACAAAACCAAAACGAGGCTACAGCACTATAACCACGGAAAACACGTACCGATAATCCGCTAAGACGCATACCACACATTACCCACCATTAAACGACGGACGGATCATCCGCTAAGACGCATACCACACATTATCCGCCATTTTATGGTTAATGCGGAAGTACACAGCTACGTTAACGGTTTCGGCTCACGCACGCACAGTATTACACTGCACACGTTCATCACGCTTACACAGCACCTCCACACCACTAATGCTGCAGCAACGTCAACACAGATTGCCAGCTCTTCAACACAATGCATAAAAATACGTATATTCATTTATTAATTTGAATTCTATATTTCAGTAGTACACAGAAAACAACATTAGCTACCTTACAATTCCATATGTATATTAATAACTAAACAACTTTAAAAAGATACACATCTCATTGCCGTCATTTTTTGACGGGCAATACGCTAGTTAACATATATTATGGAGGTGACTGAACTGCAATGTTCATTTGAAAGGATAATAAACCACATACGTGTCAATGTTTGGACAGGAAATACAGCTACATAGACACAATGTTGCAGTGCTAAATTAATGTAATTAACTTTACCGGAGCTGCTGCATGAAATGCTATGGTTCCTTAGTTTAGAATATGGCAAATTAAATATCTTAACTGCAACAATATTTACTGATGTTCTTTAAAAGGTATATTAAAGTTTCCATGTTTTTAAACTTTCATTATTCTAACACATGCTGCTTATATCACAAACACACTTTACATTGATTCATTCTATAGACACACAAATATTCAATTTTAAAAAAAAATAATGTTTTTTATACCGCCAGATCTTCCAGCATAGGCACCTGGTACCTACCAGTAGAAACACTGCTTTCCAGTCTGTTTTTTAACCCTAAAAAAAACCTTCCAGGAAGTAGCAGCACAATGCAGAGACCCAGAAAAGTTGAATCATTCAAGGGAGGATAGAGAGGTGTGTAATGGGGGAAAAAAAAGACTACAACTGCCACTATGCTTTGCGGCAGAGACTGAATTCCCTCCGATTGGCTAATTGCTTCTTATTGACTACAACAAATTATTAATTGTATTCTCATTTAGCTTGGATTTTCAGTGTCATTCCTTTTGAAAATCAACTGCCAGAAAACTAAAAAAAATTATGCAAACTCTAGAGTAAGATATACAATTAAAAATAGGAATCAACTTTATTTGTTGATCAAAAACAAAATCATTATGTTAAAAAGGAATATATTTACTATAAAAGGGGGTCATCCACACACAGTATCTCCTATATTTGGGATATTAGAGCATAAAAGTCCCAAATTCGAAATGAAAAATCAAATAGAAATTCCTATTAAAAACAATATATATTAAAAAAAGAGGTCACAATTCTTAGGGACTAATAAGACTGCTTGAACTTGCTATTCCTCTTTGGCTACAGGCTGTAAACATCTATCCCGGGAATTCCCCAGGAATATTTCACTGCCCTTCTGGAAACTCACAGATTGAAATACTTTTTTTGTTTGCTGCATTTGAAAGTAGGGATTTTTCATAATGTACCACTTTTTTTTTTTTTCACATGAAGTTCTTAAAGCAGGAAAAAAAACTATTATTCCATAGTTTAACTAATTTGGGCCAGTAATATAGAAATACTTTCTGTCAATGGAATCTACATAAGTATGTATGCTCTGTGTACTTGCTGTTAGTTTCAATTAAGCTTAATAAGGGTTAACATTAATATCTTTTTCATGCAAAACACAACTTTGGCATAAAAAATATTATGTTTGACCTACCAGACAAAACAGGGAGGTCAGTGGGTTAGCAACTGAAGAGGTTCAAGTGCAACAAGTTAACAAGATGGGGCTCAATAAGTACAGGGATAACTGAACCATTCTACTTATGCATCTCACAGTATCTTAAAGGTATCTTTTAATAATAATTTATGTTTAGATTTTTAATTTAATTTTTTTTTAAACTTGAGTTGTAAGACTTCTCTGTATATATAAAAAAAAAAAATATATATATATATATATATATAAATATAACCTATCTAAAACATATATTTGGAAAATACAAGATTTTAGATATTTGAAATGTATTACATGCATTTTAGAGATTCCACATGAGCTAGATACAACCTTGCAATTAATTCACAAAAAATTAAATATCAACAAAACCACTATTGTGTTATTCTGCATAATAGCTTTGACTCCTTTGCTTTATAGGTCACATTCTTATGGCAGTGAAATGGTTATGCCAACGAGGTCACTGACTCAGCTAATGCATGTGCTTGGTATTATATGTATGATTCAGATAAAGGAAATCTCAACTCCAGGCAATTACTGGGACATGAGAATACAGCTGCAGAATAAATTAGCACTATAGCGTAGACTGCAGATGTTTGTCCTCCAAATGAGCTAAATCTCAAGAGATCCCTCCTTGAAGGCACACAAAAGAGGATGACTGAGGCTATCAAATGATTCTCATATTGCACAACTATACAGAAGGATTCCATGTTTGCAGTACATCAGTTTCCATCCCCATCCACAGTCCTACCTCATGACTAAGAGGGTGGGGCAGCTGTAATACTGCTTAAAAAAAATCAATAAGCATACAAAACTCACTGCCTAGTGATGACCTAGCTTCTATTTTTGAGAAATGTAACTCTACAATTAAAAATGTTAACAGCAGCAAGATTATTATGTTAGTTATGACAAATATAAAGAAAATGCCTTACCTTGATATGTTGTTAAAGCTGAGATACAGTAGCTGGAGGCTAGGCAAAGTATCCACATCTCTCTAAAAAAAAGCAGAGCAGCATAGATTCAGCACATGAAGGAGGTTTTGACGTTGAGCTGTAACATCTGCTCATCTGACATAACACTGTCTGCTAATTGCTGTAGTATTGCTGCAGCATTGATTACTGTACAGTCTGCAGCTTCATTGCTCTCTGATGTGGCTAACTGGGAGTGTTTCAGTGCAGAGATCTATTCTGCAGAGCAAGCTGCACTTGCAAGGTGAACAGCAATGGGAGGGGAAGGAGGAAGAGTGAGATCCTCGCTTTCAGTAGCCAAGATGCAGGCTCAGCATTTTAACTGCATAGTGGCTAGCAGTAATAAACTGCAGAGCATCAAATTGGATTGCATTGTGTGGTACTAAAATGGCATAGCCTTTGGTGATTGAAATAGGAATTCATGGATTATCCAAGCTGTTCTTGCTTGATACAATTAAAAGGAATTTGCTCAAGCTTTTGTTTCTCTTACAAAAATAAGCCAAACATTTTTTTTCATTTTTTATATATTTTATTGTATAAAAATGCATAAATTATGATTTATGTTCACTGAAGTTGAAAAACACAGTTACAGAAGTGGAAAAGGTTCATCAGTACAGATTGTTATTAAAAAACAGGAAATATGTAGCATATTTTCAAGCTTAGTTCTTCAAAATAGTATAGATTAGAAATATGACTGAGTTCTTGATTTACATTTTGCTTTCCTTGATAGGTCTGCTTTCTTAAAGAAGAAATAAATATAATACCCTGAGATTTCAGTTTTGGAGGTATGATACTTGAAAACTGGTAGATACAGAGGTTATTACTTAAAGGCATATCTAAGTGTCCTGGATTATGAATGCATCTGAGGAGAATCAGTAGTGCAAGCAAATAATTTTTTGCATGAAAAAAATATCAAAATAAAAAATTACAAACTCACCCTGTTTGCTAAATCTTTTCAGTTTGCAAATTGCAGCTTTTGTTAGTTGATACCCCTGAAAATCCCTGCTAAAAATTGGCACAAAATTCATAATTAGTTTTTGCCAATCAGGAGAAAGCAGAGGTTTGGTTGTATTAAACTCTAAGGTTCCTGTGTTGCGAAGCAGTCTGGGATATGTAGTCTCTCTCTCTCTATCCTTGTCCTCTGATTCAGCTGTGAGCTCAGACCCCACCCAACCACATGATTCCATTCTGCAGCAGCAGTTACTTCCTGTGGTCTCTACCAGAAAGGTAAAACTTTGTACCTGGCTGCTTTTGTGTGTGCACCTGTTTATGTAAGCTCCCTGTGGGTGTGCAAAGCTGGATTTTACTCTCCGGCATTTAACTTTGTAAGAACACTGAACTTTTCTATATAAACACATATTTTTCTGATAATCACTGACTGTTTCTTACCAAACATTTGAAACCCAGGAAACTTATATATACCTTTAATACTCTTTGTTACTTCTGAAATTAACATCTTAATACAATTTTTTTTTTTTTATTGTGTATACCATTTTTTAATTGTTTATAGATTGGTACATTGGTGTTAAGCACCAGAACTTTGTCCAGAGGTTGGTTTGTATATTATTTCTGGTATTGCCTAAGGTCCTCATTCAATTGGAATTTTGCCAATTGAAGAGGGCTCTATATAAGCACATAACATATTTTTTGACCGAAGTTTTTAGTTAGTGAAGACCTTGATTTTGGATAGAAGTTCAGTAACTAAAAAGTTCTGTATAAAAAATATGTTATGTGCTTATATAGAGCCCTATTCAATTGGCCAACTCGCAATTGAATGAGGCTCTAAGTGTACAATAATGAGTACTTTCAATTCTATGCAAACATATCTCATTTCACACTAATCTTTAATACAAGATCTGATGCTGCGATTATACCAAAATAGTTTTAAATCTGCCAAAAACCACATAAAAATGTACCTGTGAGAAAATTATAGTTACCCTTCCCAGTCTTATGTGAAAAGTGACTTCTGACCAATTTGCTACATAAAGACAAAGACCTCTTCAATCTTGTCTGGATTTTTTTTCCTGATTATTTAAAACATCATCAGCTTTTAAAATTCAGCAATCTCTTAGAAAGTTATTTCTAAGTGAGAATATTTTTTAAATCCCTACAAAATACACCTTATTGTAAAAGTCCTTTTTGTGTCTACAAGTAGAGCTCTGTGGCAGGCCTTACCAAAGTAAACTCAGTTTTTATCTTGATTTTTAATTTCCACGGCCCTCTTTTTAAATGTTTTCATATTTCAGTAGTTATTGTAAATCTGTATAAATGTCACAATGGGAGTTTCATGTTGGATGGCAGGTAAAGTGTGTATTGGAAATATGAAGAATAAGTTCTAATTGTATCTTCATTATCTCAACTGATACTTAAACCCATAAAACCATCTGACCCAAAGTTTGTGTCTGGGCATATTAAATTAGCCTTTTTGGTTCAAACCTCTGTTTCTATGTGTACATGAAACAAACTGTGGCTGTCATCATTCAGATTATTAATAAACCCCTTAATCTGTTGCACAATTCCATTTAAAAAAATTAATTGGTTGTCTATACTTTAATGAATTAATATTGCAAGAGATACACTCTTCTATTTTGACTATGAACACCAAATCCTTCTACCCTCATCCCAAATAGCTATTCATATAGGTGGAAGTACAAGCAGTGTTCACGGTTCTACTCTAACTGAAAAAATAATTTTACATAATGTAGTAATGACAGAGGGGTTTGTGTGAGACGCAGACTTTGCAAAGCTCTTTTCCTCCAGGAAGACTAAACAAGAGTTGATTAGATGCAACTAAGAAGACATGATTTAAGACTGCTCCTGGAGAATGGGTGGGCCTTCTGAAGAACGGAGTGTGTAGTTTTGTCTGAAGCTGGAGGAAGACACACACATAAAGAAGTGTGTGTTGGAAATTAACTTTTTAGGTCACCTGGCTATGTGTCCAGTCAGATTAGCTATCCTGGATCCTGTTTGGTACTCCTAGTACCTGGTGAACTTTCCTGAATCCTGTTTGCCAATCCTGAGTATTTTTCTTTACTACCATGTTTCCTGCAGAACTCTAACACAGCGTCCTGCTTTTACATGCTGGCTACACCCATCTTGAGGGCTGACAATCCTACTGGGGAACTGTAGTCTGCTTTTGTTTCACTACTAGAGATATGAATAAGAAAAAAACTGAATAATTCAGGATTTTTTTCCCCAAAGCTTAAAAAGAAAATTTTGAAAAATGAATTATGGGATATTTACTTTCAGAATGATGAATACAATGTTTCAGACACCGTGTTCATATGCTTACTCAATGCAAAATGTTGTCTAAGAACTATGTCAGATACAAGAGCAAAATGAATTTCTTCCTCTGGGTGATAAGGAAGGAAAGAGCAAAAAAAGGAGCTGAAAGTAGATATGGAAAGAGTTTAAATTATCTGAATAAAAAAAAAAGATAAAAAGAACAACCATATTTTAATGGTATTAGTTTATATGAATAACCCTTACCTAACCATGGGAGTGCAGCAACATTGTAAGTTCAGTTTTTTTTGCCTCTAGTGGGCCACTGTACTGACTTTTTGTGAGGGGAAAAAGGAAAGACTGAGAGGTTAATGGAAGAGGTGATTACACTTACATAAATCGTAATTTATTTTCTATTGTTGCAATAATCTAATGTTTGCACACACATCCCCATAGCTTAGTGTTTACCAACAAGCTGGTCATTAAATATTTTTTTTCTTTTCCTTCCATCTGCAAAATGGGGAGACCAGCATCTAGCATATAGAGACATTTCCACACTGTAATTTCTTCATAGAAAAAAATGTGGTTTGCAAATACTTACAAATAAAAGTATGCATTTCCAAATGCTACTAGAATGAACAAAAAAAAACATATTGTCACATGTACCAAGTGTCCTAAATCAGTCATGGATAGAAATAAGCAACTACATCGAAAAAATACTCAGTAGCTTAATTTGTAGACAAGAGGACAACAAATGATGAAGCTTCTGCAAGAGCAATATATACTTCTGGAACCCCATTGTCAATAACTGGAAATTCATACTGGCAGAAAGCTTTTAACATACTAAGACCATCATACCATCTACCCTTTAGACATTATTTAAGAAAGCCTCTTTTAGAGTATGAAAAAATAATGGAATCTGAGTTACAAAAAAATCAATGACTAACTGTGTCTTGAGGTACTTATAGATGTCTGGACAAATGTGAGGAGAGAAAGAATAATACATTTTGTAATAACATCTTAGCCGTTTTTTACAGGTGCATTGTAACAGGAGAGGACAGACATATTGCAGTATACATTTGTTGTAAAATAGTCCTCACACAAAACTGGGAGTGATAAAATATTGCTTTGCTGACTGACATGGGAGTGGCATTGGAGTTTAAATCAATAAGTACCCACATATTATTTCAACAGGATGTTCATCGCATAGGCTGAACTTAAGCAGATCGACAAATGAATGGTTTCATAAGAAATACTCTAAGTACTAAACGCTCCAGTTCAGACAAAGGATATATTGTGCCAAAAGGAATCTTTGTTCCAGGCAAGAGTTCAATGGGACAATCATATAGCCTATGAGGAGAGAGCATAAACAGACCACAAAGATTAATATTTCCGGATAAAAGGAGGAAGTCAAGACTATTGTTTTCCATGTGACAGGTCCCACGTTTATTGAAGTCCCATCAGTAAGTTGGACAGGCACTGTAATGTATTTATATTCACAAAAAATATTGAAGTCAGCAGCTAGTTGTAAGTCCATGAACCAGGAGCTTGCCTTGAATAAATTACTGCCTTAATGGAGACCTGATTTTGATCCCACTGCTGCAAAACAGGAGAAGTTGTGTGAGAGACTGGAGGTAGAATAGCAATAAGGAATGATAACAGACAGAGCCAAAAAGAGGTCTTGCTTCTCCAGGTACCGTCATGGAGGAAATTACCTGGTTGTCTGAAATAGAGACATAGGTTGGTTTTCCTGAAAATGTTTCTTTCCTGGGATGTGAGTGAGCTCCTGGCCTCCCTTGTTGCTTAAGTTTAGGACTAACCTTAGAAGAAGCAGATGGTGAGAGTATTCTGAAGCAGGAATAAAAACAGTAGCAGCCCATTCCTGTTCTCCCTCCTGAGCCTATAGTCAATCTGTATGGTTAGAGAAGCCAAATCTTACAGAGAATCTTACAGAGCATGAGGCAATTGGCAACATGCTATTTCTTTATCCAATTAATAGAGAGTCGAAGTTGGAAATGATGCAATAAGGTAGGATCATTCCACAATGTATCTGTAGCCCACCTTCTAAAAAAACAACAACACATTTCTCAGCAATCCCAAGGCTTTGTTTGAGGTTATTTAAGGTCATCTTGGCATTTTCATTTTTTTTTTTTTTGTGGTCCGTGTTTATCCTCCCCATAGGTTCCCAAAAAAACTTGCAGATGGTTTCCACAAGATGAGTAATATAACCATTATCTGGATGAAATATGAGAAATAGGTCCAGGATTTTAGTAAAAATAGCAGACATGCATTGTAAATAGTTCTGAATGTAGTGCAGTCCCAATCAAATTTCTCAGGCAGAGGAATTTGGGGTTCAGTAGTCATAGGATCAGGATGAGTAACAGCTGTAGGTGCTTGCTTAACCATGGTAGAATGCATCAGAGTAAGGCAAACCTATATGTCCTGTGCTACTAGTGCCAGGAAGGTCAACTGCTGAGATACACTAGGCTCCATGCATGGACTTCGTTGTTAATGTCTTGCCAGGTATTGGAAGTTCAGTGGCAGAGAGAATTGAAAGCAATGTGCAAAAGGACAAAACTAGAATCGTAGTCAAAACAGTCCAAATGTTGGGGCATGTATTTGAGCTGAGTGACTGTCTGGATGCCTTGCAGATGGAACAGCTGGCTTTACTGATCAGCTTAAATGACTAGCAACCAACGTTAAGGAGAACAGACCTTAAAATATACAGTGTTGAGGAGACCAGACATGTATTATCAGCATATGCAGGCTCCAGCGGCAAATTTTGTAACTCACTAGGTTGCAGAACCACACAGTCCTAGATTCAAGTACCAATCCAGTTTCAGAGCTCCTGTATATTAGACAACAGGTAACTGATGACATTCAATAACTGGTTCTTCTGTGCAAGGCCAATTAATAAAGAAAATCCCTTGAATCCATCCATAATTTGAGATCATGACGAATAGAGCAGGAAAACACATCCATATATTCAATGTCTCCTAATACAAAATTGAATAGCCTAAAGCACCTGAGATATGTGCAAAATGTTCCCAGGTGCAACAAGTAAACAGAGGTGTCACCAGCTTGACTGCGCTCTTATCAATGGGAACTAGGAAATTGCCCACTAGAAATGACGGGAATAAAATTGTAAATATGGCAATGCTGTTTGCCACACAATGTGAGGATTTATGTGTTACTGGCTTGGGTTAACTGTTACTGACTTGCATTAAGTGTTTGCGCTGGTTTTTACTGCCTTCAGCCTCGTTTTTATTTTTTTGGCTGCCATTTTCTCTCTCTCGCTTAGGCGATTTTTGTTCGTGAAAAAATGGCAAATATGCCTCAAATTAACTTGCCACCTCAATCACAGGCTCTTCCCATGTGCTGTAAGTGAATTTGAGGCATAATTGCATTTTTTTGGTGGTCTTTCCAGTTGCTTGGTTCGGGCGTTTTACATGCTTCGGTCCTAAGTCCTACTTGGTGCGCAATTGCAGTTGCGAGGTTCGGTCATTTTTACGCGCCTTGGTCCGAAGTCCTACGGCGCTCGCGATAAGCGCCTTTGGTGCTTATTGCAGCCTAAGTCCCACGGGCCTCATATGCCCATGTGTCAACTGCTTGCCATCGCAAACGCCCCCAACATTCGTAAGACCCACAACTATTATAGCGATTCCTTGTACACCATATGCGGACACACTCATGAACTAAGGAATTAGCCTTCTTTACTATGACAAATGAGCTCAGGAAATCAAACTGATGGCAAGAACTGCAGTGTGCAACTTCACCAACAGAGGATATACTGTGGGGATTGCGTATTGTCCTCAGAACCACCTTCATCAATGTACTAATTTTGGATGCTTCTGAACCATATTGAACGTGCTGTAGATATCAAATTTTAGTACACATGCTCCATTGTAGAACAACATTTTATTCTTCCGGGCATTTGGCCAAAGTGTATGACAAATATCTTTCCTTTATTCTAAAAGTCACAATAATAATAATTCAACTACGACAAAAAAGGAAACAAGACAGGCAGTGGCATAGCAAGATCAACAGAAGAGTATATATATATATATATATATATATATATATACATATATACATATATATATATACACATATATATACACACATATATATACACATACACACACACACACATACATACATACATACATACATACATACCGTGGGGGAAAAAGTATTTGATCCCCTGCTGATTTTTAATGTTTGTCCACTGACAAAGAAATGATCAATCTATAATTTTAACAGTGAGAGATAGAACAACAAAAACAGACAAATGTCAAAAAAGTTATAAATTGATTTGCAGGTCAGTGAGGGAAATAAGTATTTGATCCCCTATCAATCAGCAAATTTCTGGCTCCCGGGTGTCTTTTTTACAGGTAAAGAGCTGAGATTAGGAGCACTCCCTTTAAGAGAGTACTCCTAATCTCAGCTATTTACCTGTAAAAAAGACACCTGTACACAAAAGCAATCAATCCAATTCCAAACGCTCCACCATGGCCAAGACCAAAGAGCTGTCCAAGGATGTCAGGGCTATAAGACCATAGCCAAGCAGCTTGGTGTGAAGGGGACAACAGTTGGTGCGATTATACGCAAATGGAAGAAACACAAAATAACGGTCAGTCTCCCTCAGCCTGGTGCTCCATGGAAGATCTCACCATGTGGAGTTTCAATGGTCATGAGAACGGTCAGGAATCAGCCCAGAACTTCACAGGAACTTCTTGTTAATGTTCTCAAGGCAGCTGGGATCATGGTCACCAAGAAAACAATTGGTAACACACTACGCCGTGATGGACTGAAATCCTGCAGCACCCCCGCAAGGTCCTCCTGCTCAAGAAAGCACATGTACAGGCACGTCTGAATCATTCAGATGTTCATTGGCACACTTCAGAGGAGAATTAGGTGAAAGTGTTGTGGTCAGATGAGACAAAAATCAAGCTCTTTGGCATCAACTCAACTCGCCATGTTTGGAGAAGGAAGAATGCTGCCTATGACCCCAAGAACACCATACCCATCGTCAAACATGGAAGAGGAAACATTATGCTTTGGGGGTGTTTTTCTGCTAAGGGGACAGGACTACTGCACTGCATCAAAGGGACGGGGCTATGTACCATCAAATCTTGGGTGAGAACCTCCTTCCCTCAGCCAGGGCATTGAAAAGGAGTCGTGCATGGGTATTCCAGCATGACAATGAACCAAAACACACAGCCAAGGCAGTAAAGGAGTGGCTCAAGAAGAAGCACATTAAGGTCCTGGAGTGGCCTAGCCAGTCTCCAGACCTTAATCCCATTTAAGGTTTGAGTTGTAAAACATCAGCCCTCGAAAACTTAATTACCTGGAGAGGATCTACAAAGGGCAGTGGGACAAAATCCCTCCTGAGATGTGTGCAAACCTGGTGACCTCTGTGATTGCAACAAGGGTTTTTCCACCAAGAACCAAGTCAAAGGGGTCACATACTTATTTCCCTCATTGACCTGCAACTCAATTTAAAAAACTTTTTTGACATGCGTTTTTCTTGTTTGTTTTTCTGTCTCTCACTGTTCAAATACACCTACCATTAAAATTATAGACTGATCATTTCTTTGTCAGTGGACAAACGTTCAAAATCAGCAGGGGATCAAATACTTTTTCCTATGTATGTATGTATAATTAATATATATATATATATATAAGGTAGCTATTGCTGTTTGGTGTATAATAATGAAAGATGTAATACATTAATAAATGAATCTGTAATGCTGTTTGGTGTGTAATAATGAAATATATAATACATTAATAAATGAATATACTTTACATATTTTGAAGCATTGTGTTGAAGAGCTGTCAATGTGTTTTGAGGTTGCTGCAGCATTCGTGGTGTGGAGCTGCTGTGTAAGCGTGCTGAATGTGTGCAGTGTAATACTGTGCGTGCGCGAGACTAAACCGTTAGCGTAGTGGTGTACTTCAGCATTGGCGTAAAATGGCGGGTTATCTGTGGTATGCCTTTTTTGCGGATTATCCGTCGGTGCTTCGTGGTGTTTTTCGAGTTTTGTGTGGTGTTTTGCGAGTGTGTTGTGGTGTTTTACGTGTTGAGAGTGCTGTAGCCTCGTTTTCGTTTTTTTCGTCGGCAACTTTTTCTCTCGCTTAGCGATTTTATTAGTGTCTAAAGTGTTTTCTTTTTATTTAAATGAAGGTGTAACTTGTTTTTTTGAGGTGCTGGATGGTTCCTCTTGCTGTAGTTAAGCTTTTTATGTGTGTGTTGTGTGTATTTATTGTGTTTTAAATGTTTGTATGTCGGCGTGTTGCGTCCGATGTTTGCGAGGTCGTAATGTGTCTCGTATGGTGTTTGCGTGTGTAGCCTCGTTTTCATTTTGTTCGGCGGCCATTTTTTCTCTCGCTTAGCAAATTTTTTACTGTCTGAACTCCTTTATTTTGAGTGAAATGAAGGTATAAGTTGCATTTTTGAGGTCCTGGATGCTACATCTTGCTGTAGGTAAGCTTTTTATGTATGTGCTGTGTGTATGTATTGTGTTTTGAATTTTGTAATGTTCTCGAGTTGCGTCCGAGTGTTGCGAGGCAGTAATGTGTGTGAACGTGTGTCGTATGTTGTTTACGTTGCTCGTAAAACTTAGCGAGCGTCGTAATTTGTGTGTCGTGTTATTTGCGTTGCGACGTGAAGTTTGCGAGGGTCGCAGTTAATGGCATGGAGCGCCGAAGCAACTGAGACCCTCGCCCAGCGAGCCCGTAAGCGTTAGCAACAACTCACATGCTCATAACTATATATGTGAGATTATATATATATATACTTTTTCTATCCACTGTATAATGTGTGTATATATATATATATATATATATATATATATATATATATATATATATATATATATATATATATATATATATATATATATATATATATATATATATATATATATATATATATATATATATATATATATATATATATATATACACACACACACACACACACACACACACACATTATACAGTGGATAGAAAAAGTCTACACAACCCTGTTAAAATGTCAGGTTTCTGTGCTGTAAAAAAATGAGACAAAGATAAATCATTTCAGAACTTTTTCAACCTTTAATGTGAACTATAAACTGTACAACTCAATTGAAAAGCAAACTGAAATCTTTTAGGTAGAGGGAAGAAAGAATATAAAACTAAAATAATATGGTTGCATAAGTATGCACACCCTTAAACTAATACTTTGTTGAAGCACCTTTTGATTTTATTACAGCACTCAGTCTTTTTGGGTATGAGTCTATCAGAATGGCACATTTTGACTTGGCAAGATTTGCCCACTCTTCTTTGCAAAAACACTACAAATCTGTCAGATTGCGAGGGCATCTCCTGTGCACAGCCCACTTCAGATCACCCCACAGATTTTCAATCGGATTCAGGTCTGGGCTCTGGCTGGGCCATTCCAAAACTTTAATCTTCTTCTGGTGAAGCCATTCCTTTGTTGATTTGGATGTATGCTTTGCGTTGTTGTCATGCTGAAAGATGAAGTTCCTCTACATGTTCAGCTTTCTAGCAGACGCCTGAAGGTTTTGTGCCAATATTGACTGGTATTTGGAACTGTTCAGCTGAAGAAAAACAGCCCCAAAGCATGATGCTGACACCACCATGCTTCACTGTGGGTATGGTGTTCTTTTGGTGATGTGCACTGTTGTTTTTGCGCCAAACATATCTTTTGGAATTATGGCCAAAAAGTTCAACCTTGGTTTCATCAGACCATAACACCTTTTCCCACATGCTTTTGGGAGACTTCAGATGTGTTTTTGCAAAATGTAGCCTGGCTTGGATGTTTTTCTTCGTAGGAAAAGGCTTTCGTTTTGCCACTCTACCCCATAGCCCAGACATATGAAGAATACGGGAGATTGTTGTCACATGTACCACACAGCCAGTACTTGCCAGATATTCCTGCAGCTCCTTTAATGTTGCTGTAGGCCTCTTGGTAGACTCCCGGACCAGTTTTCTTCTCGTCTTTTCATCAATTTTGGAGAGAGCTCTAGTTCTTGGTAATGTCACTGTTGTGCCATATTTTCTCCACTTGATGATGACGGTCTTCACTGTGTTCCTTGGTATATCTAATGCCTTGGAAATTCTTTTGTACCCTTCTCCTGACTGATACCTTTTAACAATGAGATCCCTCTGATGCTTTGGAAGCTCTCTGTGGACCATGGCTTTTGCTGCGGGATGCGACTAAGAACATTTCAGGAAAGATCAACTGGAGCAGCTGAACTTTATTTGGGGTTAATCAGAGGCACTTTAAATGATGGCAGGTGAATGCTGACACAATTTGGAATGTGATAGCTTAATTTTGAACACAGCTACATTCCCAGTTATAAGAAGGTGTGCAGACTTATGCAATCACATTATTTTTATTTTTTGTTTTTCTTCCCTCCACCTAAAAGATTTCATTTTGTTTTTTTTTACTATTTGTAATTAATATATGCAGGAAGCAATATGCTGAAGAGCTAAGAATCTGTTTTGATGTTCCTGCAGCATACAATGTAGATTTGCACTGTTGGTGACCCGAGGTGTGTCAGCAATGTCTGCAGTGTGTAGTGTAAATAGGATGTGTGCACGAGGGGAAACCGTTTGTTTAGCTGTGTAGTTCCACATTTTGTAATGTTATTAGTTTGCAGTTAGTGTCGTAAAATGGCTGTGATTGTGTATGTGTTAGGCGGGTGTGGAGCATTTAGTGTGCTTTCTAATAGTGTATTTAGTAGGTCGTATGGGTCTGTATAAAAGTCGTATGTGCATGGTGGCGTTTTACGTGCTTAGGGGCCGTGTAGCCTTGTTTTTTCGGCGGCCATTTTTTCTCTCGCTTAGGGGATTTTGGAGTGGCGAAAATGTTTAACTTCTATCAAAATTGGAGTGTAACCCCATTCCAAGACATCCTGGCTGTCCCTCCTTGCTGTGTATTTTGTTTTTTATTTTATTTTGTATGTAGTGTGTTTTTCACGTTTTTCGCTGGGTGTGTTGCAGCCGTTAAATTTGTATTTTTTGCAGCTCATATTTTTTTTTCCCCTCAGTGGCGGTTTTATTTTGTAAATGATACGGGCCGTAATTTTTATAGGCGATTTTTTCAACGTGCTACGGGTCTCGCACGTTGAATTGTGTTTTTGAGTTGTGTGTTGATGTGTAGTCCCGCGGGTTGTAGGTATGATGCACAAGGCGTGCGGGGTCATAGGGAAGAGCGCCTATGTCGCTCATCTCAGCCGGCACAAGGAGCGCCTTTGGCGATCCTTGCCTGGCCGCAACCGTAGCCCTCATTTCGCGAGATATATATATATATATAGTAAATAAATAGTACATCTGTGTTCACATTTGAATATTTGAATGTCTAAAACAAGTTGAAAATAAGTTTGCTTTGCTCTTCAATCCATAGCCATTTTCTTACAAGGCTTCCTTTAGGATTATGCCTGCAGTATTACACCGTTTTAATGCAAAGCCCAGGCTGGATTTTACACAAGCTTAGAATCCTATCCATGTTCAGCAGTTTCAAGCTTACTGGCTATCATCAGTATGGAGCGGGATCACAGCTAGTGTTGTGGATCTTATGAGCAGGTAGTTCACCACAACAATCATTTAATATGTGGTGGGCAAAAGAGAGATAAAAGCCTCCACTGTACAGTAAATAAATAGTCAAAAAAATTAAAAAAAATCTGTGTTCACATTTGATGCATGTCTAAAGCAAGTTAAAAAACATGCTTCCAGATCAGAATTTTGGGATAAAGAGTTATTACACTGCATTCTGGGAATATATATAACCAATTTCTATTATCAATAATATCCATAAAACCATAACACAACATGGAATTTACCGTTTAACAGAGCCTGAGTTCTTAATCTTTATACAAATATATTGCTAATCTTTCACAAATCAATCACACAAGCATTTTTACAATACACTTGCCACTTACCACAAAGTTGATTTTGTTATGTCGAAGATTGAGTTCTGTGAGGGAGTCCAGACCATTAAGATTCTCCACTTGGTTTATAAGATTCCTAGCAAGGTTTAACACTCTTAACTCTCCCAGATGACTGATATTCTCTATTTTAGATATCTGTAAGTAAATATAACAGGACACAGATAAAATTATTTAAAATGTGCATACAATTACAAATGTAGTCCGATGGCACCTGGCCTTAATTCCTGCATTATAGCATGATTTTCTTTTTAGACAAGCCATACATTCCTAATACATTTACAGTGGAAATGTGTTCCTGGTGTCTAAATTTTCTTTTTTTTTTAAAGAAGAAATAGTATATCTGGGCTTTCAAACCGTAATATTTTAAGCTATGATCAGAGAAAGGATCAATACAAGGACTTAAATATTGCACGTTATATCCATACAAATCACATAAGGATCTACAGCCTTATTAAATTGTGATTCAGCAAATTGAAAAGGGCTCTATTTAAGCACATGGCATATTTTTTACAGAAGTTTTTAGATACTGAAGGACCTTACTTTTGGATAGAAGTTCACCAACTAAAAACCTCTGTAAAAAAATATGCTATGTGCTTAAATAGTGCCCTTTTCAATTTGCCAAATCGCACTTTAATAAGGCTGCTAATGTGTACATAATTTGCAAATAATTCTAAATCAGTATATTGTACAGTTAATTTCATACATATGAGGTTTTACAGTATAAGCTAATAAATAAGCCTAATTTAGATTAAATCAACATATAAGAGCTTATTTGTGAGATGGAATTGGATCAATGTTAATCATTTTAAACATTTTCCAACAGAAATTTTATTCTGAAAATGTTCCTTTTTAGAGTGCAATAAGAATGTAGATATAGTCGTTTTTTTATGGTTTGTAAAGATTAGCAATAAAGTTTGTTTTCAGAAAAAAAAAGCATTTAAAAAAACTTAAAAGGGAAATGTAGCATTTAGTGTAACATTAAATATGCTCATCTCCTCCCTCCTATCAGTTGTCCAATGGCTGGGGAGGATGTGCCCAGTGTGATTTTGTTGCTAATCAATAACTATATATTCAACTGTAACTGCATTGTATATTCACTACAGTGGCACTTTAATAATACTAAAAATACAATCCGTCAAGACCAAGATGGTGTAGATATAGTAGAAAAGCACATTCATCATAGCACATAGACTTGCTTTATTCCCTGGGCTGCAATCTTGCAGTTGTTTTATGCACAAGTGGGTATTTTTCAGTTGTTTGGTTTTGTAAAAATATCTCCAGTCCACTAGGTAGATTGTCTTAGCGGAGTAAATTAACCCTGACAGCTTATACCAGTGGTGGGCAATGTGATCCTGCCAAGGCCAGCAACAGTCCAGGATTTTTAAATATCTCTGCTTGAACCCAGAATAAGTTAATCAGTTGCATTCATTCTGGTATGATTGAGTTGCTTACCACTGGCTTATGCGTTGACGAATGTTATTTGAACAACTATAAGCCATTTTCCATTGCCTAGTTTGTGAATTTATATGTACTTAAAACCACTCTGAAAATTGCCACATATTCTATTAGCTACTCGAAATCCGATTACGAGTTACCCGCCCACAATCACTACGGGCCAGGAAATGCCGCAAATCTGGACACAAATACAATTGGTGGTAGCACAGCTCGAACATTAAGAGCTTTAAATAATAAAAGATACACCAAAAAAAAAATATCAATATTCTATTAGACTCATAGAGCTAGCTCACAAATAAAGTCTAACCCATTACTGAAAAAAAGTATGGAAAGACATTAGTATTAATTGCACAACAGTCTCAAACCCGCAAATATGCAATTATGAAACCCACATGGACTAAAGCAAATGCTCTAATGTATTTTATAGATTGCTTGATTGCGAGCCCGATCAGCAAATATAGCTTATTGGCTCTTATTAATTTTTAGCCTCCGATTGCATGTTACGTCTAACTTCCATGTTTTACTGACGTCATGATGACAGTCTCATTTACTATTGGCTGTGTCTAAGAAGTAAAATTGCGGGCTTGTTTAAAAATTATCAGATCATTTGATCACGTCCCCTGAAACCCGACTAAAATAGAAGGGTTTACAAGCTCAGCCTTGCGGTTGGAATTTGCTAGCTGGAACTAAACATTCATACAAAAAATTGAATTTACAAGCAGCTAATAGAATATAGCCCTATGTTTGGAAACAGGGACATGTTTTTAAAATTTAAAAATACAGCCAGCGTTTTTTTTTTTTTTCTTTGTTTTAATAGGCAATTATGTTTCTGTGGAACCTTCTGTGGTGTTCTGCTGACCAGCTTCCTGAGGTAGGAACAGTACCAATGCAAAGCTCATTATTTTACAGGGACATACTTTCCTGAGAACTTCACTTTAACCTTAACCTGTAGACCTGTATATGCATATGCATATGCATAATATTCTAAATTTAACAGAAGTTTAAATAGTATGTACATTGTTAAAATTTAATCTAATATATTAATAATGAACAGAACATCGCGGTACAAACTAGAAAAACTGTAATGTTGTTGTGGTAAAATACAAATATCCTCTTAGTAGAAGTACAGTATCCCACAAAAGGGAATACACCCATCACATTTTTGTAAATATATTATATCTTTTCATGTGACAAAACTGAAAATTTGCTGTCCCTTTAAAATAACTCAACACAAAGCCATTAATATATAAATGATTGGCAACAAAAGTGATGACCAATTTGATGCAGGGTTTTCGTATCATTACTGGGTTTTGGAGTTTGTGGATATATGGTTCTCTACAACAATTTCCATTATTATTATGATTATATATATATATATATATATATATATATATATATATATATATATATATATATATATATATATATATATATATATATATATATATATATATATACACATATATACATATACACACACACATAAACACATACACAGTGCCACAGTGCAAGAGGCACCACTAACCAAACACTGCCATGAAGACCAATGAACTCTCAAAACAAGTAAGGGACAATGTTGTTTAGAAGTACATTCAGGGTTAGGTTACAAAAAAAATCCAAATCTTTGATAATCCCCAGGAGCACCATTAAATCTATCATAACCAAATGGAAAGAACATGGCACACCAGCAAACCTGCCAAGAGACGGCCGCCCAACAAAACTCATGGACTGGGCAAGGAGGGCATTAATCAGAGTGGCAGCAAAGAGATCTAAGGTAACCCTGGAGAAGCTGCAGAGTTCCGCAGCAGAGACTGGAGTATCAACAAAATGGCACGTTTTAAATTTGCGAAAGGCTTGTGGGAGACTCCCAAAATGTATGGGGGAAGGTGCTATGGTCTGATGGGACTAAAATTGAACTTTTCGGCCATCAAAGAAAACGCTATGTCTGGTGCAAACCCAACACATCACATCACCCAAAGAACACCATCCCCACAGTGAAACATGGTGGTGGCAGGATCATGCTGTGGGGATGCTTTCCAGCAGCCAGGACTGGGAAACTGGTCGGAGTTGAGGGAAAGATGGATGGTCCTAAATGCAGGGATATTCTTGAGTAAAACCTGTAGCACTATGTGAGTGATTTGAGGCTAGGATGGAGGTTCACCTTCCAGCTGGACAATGACTCCAAACACACTGCTAAAACAACACTTGAGTGGTTTAAAGGGAAACATGTAAGTGTGTTGGAATGGCCTACTCAAAGCCCAGACCTCAGTCCAATAGAAAATCTGTGGTCAGACTTAAAGATTACTGTTCACAAGTGCAAACCATCAAACTTGAAGGAGCTGGAGCAGTTTTGCAAGGAGGAATGGGCAAAAATCGCAGTGGTAAAATGTGGCAAGCACATAGAGACTTATCCAAAGCGACTTGGAGCTGTGATTGCCGCAAAAGGTGGCTCTACAAAGTATTGACTTTAGGGGGGTGTATATATATTTATTCATTTATTTTTTTAAACCTAATATATGATACATTTGTGACAGCACCTGTAAGTACTTTGAAATATAATAAAGAGCATACTAAAACTAATGACATTAGCCACATGCCATGACTGACTTTGGGGGGCCAGGGTAGGACTCCCCTGAACCTCACCAGCAAGGGCCTGTATGGCCAAAGACCGAACGGTCACAGCCCCTGAACTTTAGTAGTGACTCATTTTAAATTACAACCCTGGAATTTGGTCCTGTCAAAGGTGGAGAACTATGGGTTACGCATTGAGAAGAAAAACTCCAAGAGCTGATTCAATTGCAAGCCCGCATCTCGAGGGATACAGGCTGTATGTCTGCGGGTGGAGGTTACATGTCAATCAGTTAGGTTAGGGGGTCCGATATGCGATGGGACTTGCAAACCCTCAAAATTCAAAGTTCTAAAAATGAATGCCAATACTGTTCTAATCCATATGGGTATGTATTAACTCATTGATTCCGGAGATTGATATAAGCTCTAAATTAGACTATTAAAAAATAAATATTTTTTTTACTCCCGATTTGCGAGCTTGAGACTGTTGTGCAATTAATTTGAATGTTTTTGATCGCTTTCCTCGTTATTTACAGTGCAATATTGATTTTTTTTTATTTGCATTGACAGTGCTGCCGACAGGGGTTAAACTCCCTTACGGGTCCTCTCTAGCACTCGTAGATTTTTATCCTACATTTGGCTAAACCATTTGCGGTCTTGGGGAATTGGAGCAATTGAATAGCAATTTGCGATTTTAGCGATCGTAACTCTTGCGGACAATAGAGAGATCAAAGGCTTCGGGAGGCTGTAAGTTCCGTGTTTAGCCATTTGCAAAGTTTGGTGTGCTAAAATAGAGTTAGTAGAAGCAAGTGACTGCACTTTTTATGTCTAATAGCATCAGAAAGAGCAATTTGAAAGACAACTGGCCTCTGACCTAGGTAAATGAATGCCTTCCACCCAGCCCCCTCCCCATGTGGAATCCAAGTCAATTAACTTCACAGAACTCCCATGTGTGATCATAAAGTTTAAGATAAAGTTTAAGATAAAGTTTAAGATAAAGTTTAAGATAAAGTTTAAGATAAAGTTTAAGATAAAGTTTAAGATAAAGTTTAAGATAAAGTTTAAGATAAAGTTTAAGATAAAGTTTAAGATAAAGTTTAAGATAAAGTTTAAGATAAAGTTTAAGATAAAGTTTAAGATAAAGTTTAAGATAAAGTTTAAGATAAAGTTTAAGATAAAGTTTAAGATACCCTAGGGCTAGAGCTATCTTGTTAGGTTATCTGGAAACCAGGGAGGTGAGTTGATAGCCTAGTAACAGGCTAGATTGTTTTGTACGGTTTAAAATATCTGTGTAAGAGGAATAAAGACTGATCCTCTGCCTGATACACTAATCAAATGGTATGTGCTCCTGTGATTTCCTGAGTTCTACCGGGGGTGTTCGGATCTGAATTAGCATGCTGGGCACCGAGATAACACAAGAGGAAAACCTGAAAATTGTTGGGGTTGTACATGGCCCCCTCATAACTGGGTCTTTACTCCACAAGGCACACGGAAGGTTTCTGAATGTCACTAGGAATATAAATATACCTTTGTATGTATTTACTTTTATGTACTTTATTTTATTAAGAAGTGCTTATAAACAGTTTTTTCTGTTTAAAATCATGCAACTTGTACCAGATTTGGTTTGTACCAGATCACAGTTCATATACTATTATAAACTAAGTCACAGGGGAATTTTTACTATTGTTTTCAAAATGAAGATGCAAAATGTGAAAAATAAGTTGAGCTCAAAGTTAAAGGTGCTGAAGCATTTGTTCCGTGGGGAGGTACAAATAACAAGTAGGGTTTGCAGTTAAAACCCTGGACAGAGCAATCTGGCATTTCATGGAAAAAGAAAGCTACAAATGCCCAGTATGCTTTAGCAGATTTACTAGCTTGAAAAGTTGTTGTAAAGCTATGACATGAATACATTTTTATACAACATATGTATTTATTATCTCTCATTTATACAGCCCCCAACATACTCCGTAGCACTGGTGTGTCTGTGTTTTCTATTTCCATTCCAAGTATGAACACACAGGGCTGAATAATGGGATGCACACTTCTCTTATATGGTGCAAGGTTTTAGAGTTGCATTTTGTAATACAAAGATGCACAAACTCTTGAACAGATTATCTCAGCACTGGGCAATCTCATTGACATGAAACTTGTAAACTTTTGAAGCATATGTTGAAATACTTAGGTCTCTACAGTGCACTGTACTAAATATACACCTTTCTGAAGAAGTACGGTACGTATATTCTTATTCATTAAAAGGACTGTAATATATTCTGCTAGTTGCACAGTGACAGCTTGCAAAAAATGGGATATGATATTTAAGTCCATGGAAATAAGTGCAGTTAAAACATTATTTTACAGACAAGAGCTACTCATCATTGAAGCTCTAAATAACCTCTTAAGGCCACAGCTGCTCTGTTGGAAATCCATTATCTTCTATTTATTCCTGCAAGGTACTCATTAAGAGAACATTCATAATCATGTTCTTACTCAGCACTGGTTATTTTTCTACTTGAGTCATTTTTTCCGGTCCAGATATTGTCTGTGGTATATTATTATTTTTCTCTATGTCTACATTTTTCAGAATCCTTATGCTCAACTACAAAAGCCACAGACAATGTTCATTGAAAAAATAATAATATTTAAATGAATGTGGGAATTATTCACTATTAGAATACTTGTCCATAGTTTGACATCCAAAAACAGGAATAGGGACACAAAATATCTGTAGATGTTCCCTTTGCAAGACATTTATACAATAAGAGCAATATCACATTAGCCTTACTTAGCAGGCAACTTAATTCAGCAAAATTTGGACCACATCACTGTAAAAGTTCTCCTAAAAACATGTTGAAATACTTTTTAAAAAAATATGTGTAATTACAATGCTCTGTGTACCTTTGTTCAAATACTGTTTCTTCTGCTGCTTGGCTGTCCATTGCATCCTCCAGGGTTGTTAAAAAGGGGAAAGGATAAAAAGCTTTCCAAGTCAAAGCCATTCTGGGAGAGACATACTCCACTGGTAATGCATGATCAAATTTAAATTTCCATATTTTGTGTATCCCCTATTAATATAATCTTGGGGGGGGGGGGTAAATTCCCCCATCCCCCCAGTTCCTATGCCCGTGCCAGAAATCACATGAGACAAGATGACTCCAGGCAAGAAGTTTTGTCTGTTCACAAACATAGAGGATGTATTATCTCTGATTGGTTGATCCATCAGCCAATGACAGATGGGCAAATTAATAAGTATATTGTATTAAATTACCATTTAATATTATTTTTATTGTAATTTCTTTTTCATTTATTGTGACGTTAGTTTAGGTTTTTTGTAATGGTAGGAGGTTAATGTTCTTCAGCCTCAATCCTATTTTATGGTCTTAACACTGCAATGAACATGTTCCTTTTCTCTATCCTGTTTTTTATCTCTATATTGCTTTCTATCTCTGTTGTTTTTCTCTTTACTTGACCCTCACATCCATCCACTTTCCTTTTACAGGAGACATTTTAATATCTGAATCCTGGCCTCTACAGTCTTTAAGAACACATACATAATTCAAAGCACTCTCCACCCTGTCTCATTCCCTCCCACCCGATTTATTTTTCTTTATAGAGACACACAAATCGCTTATACCTAATCAGTTAGCAGTACTTGCAAACAAATACCCTAATCACATATTGCGAACAACCTACGCCACCTATTACATCCTTGCTGTGACGTGGCACACCCATGACCTTTGTGTAAACTCTAACCCAATGCACACACTCAGCAATAAAACTTCTGCTAACTTTCCCACCTGTGCTATATCTAATTGCACTGTTTTAATAATTGTATGATATCACTAATTATACTGTTTCTGTAATTTTGTATAATGACACTGTTCTCTCTATATCATTTTCGTATGGCTGATGATCAAAATGCTTGGTTTCAAATACCAGCTTTCTGCTGAAGATACTAAACTGAAACTAAACTGAAAAGTATATTTCAGTTGTTAAATGGTAAATTAGTTCAAGCCGCCAAAAAAAAAAAGTTTAGTTATGAAACAACTGTGTGAACTTAAGGCCCTGAGTCAACATTGTGAATTACCAGTGCTTTTTATTTGGCCCCTAGTGGAGAATACTATTGTATAGGTCTGACATACAAACAAGGGGCCCTATTAAATTCCAGCCTCGTAAATAAGAGGCTTCTACTTAAGCCCTACGTACTGCAAAGTTTCTCTAACTTACAATGCTATTAAATTAGCCCTGCTGCGAGCAACGTGTGAGCTACGCAGCAGGCCCGTACGTATCTACACTGCGTAAATGTACATGAGGAGTGACAGCCTGCGAGATGATATCGCAGGCTCCCACTCCTCATCAAGTGCTGCGGGGGTCCTAAAAGGGACCTCCGCGGCAGTCCCCCACATAAGCATTGCCGTGGGGGGTACTCCAAACCCCCCCCAGGCACCTAAAATGAACCCCCCCTCAATGCGGGGGTCCCTGTCGGGACCCCCGAAGTGTCCTCACATGAACACCTTGCTGCAGGGGTCCATAGGAACCCCCGCAGCCCCCACACATTAACCCCTTGCAGCGGGGGTCCCCGATCGGCACTGATCAGGCCCCCGCTGCATTTAAAACTTTTAAATTCCCCGCCGCGGCTCCTTAAAGGGGCCGCGGCACACTATTACCCAATCCCGGCCGCGGCACTTAAAATTAACCCCCCTCTATGCTGGGGGTCCCCATCGGGACCCCCGAAGTGTCCCCACATAAACCCATTGCAGGGGGGGGTCCCCGATCTGCATAGATCAGGCCCCCCGCAGCATTTAAAACTTTTAAATTCCCCGCCGCGGCTCCTTAAAGGGGCCGCGGCACACTATTACCCAATCCCGGCCGCGGCACTTAAAATTAACCCCCCTCTATGCTGGGGGTCCCCATCGGGACCCCCGAAGTGTCCCCACATAAACCCATTGCAGGGGGGGGTCCCCGATCTGCATAGATCAGGCCCCCCGCAGCATTTAAAACTTTTAAATTCCCCGCCGCGGCTCCTTAAAGGGGCCGCGGCACACTATTACCCAATCCCGGCCGCGGCACTTAAAATTAACCCCCCTCTATGCTGGGGGTCCCCATCGGGACCCCCGAAGTGTCCCCATATAAACCCCCTGCAGCGGGGGGCCCCGATCGGCACCGATCGTGACCCTGCTGCAATTCAATTTTAAATTTCCCGCCTCGCGGGTCCTCAAAGGACCGTAAAGGTCCTGAAAGGACTCGCACTAAAAATATTAACCCCAGGCAACTATAATTACCCCATTAACTCATGATGGTCAATCCAGACCACCATAAGGCCTAAATTAACCCATTAACTCATGGTGGTCAATCCAGACCACCATAAGGCCTAAATTAACCCATTAAGTAATGATGGTCAATACAGACCACCATAAGGCCTAAATTAACCCATTAACTCATGGTGGTCAATCCAGACCACCATAAGGCCTAAATTAACCCATTAAGTAATGATGGTCAATCCAGACCACCATAAGGCCTAAATTAACCCATTAACTCATGGTGGTCAATCCAGACCACCATAAGGCCTAAATTAACCCATTAAGTAATGATGGTCAATCCAGACCACCATAAGGCCTAAATTAACCCATTAACTCATGGTGGTCAATCCAGACCACCATAAGGCCTAAATTAACCCATTAAGTAATGATGGTCAATCCAGACCACCATAAGGCCTAAATTAACCCATTAACTCATGGTGGTCAATACAGACCACCATAAGGCTCTATTTAACCCCATCAGTCCCATAAGGGTATATTATTACCATTATGGGCCTGTTACAACCCAACATTAACCACATAAGTGCCATGATGGTCCTCAAGGACCATCATGACACTAACTACAAACACTACACTATAACCCCCAATAAACCATTTAATCTAAACTAACCCCCCTCTACACTAATCTTTTAACACTTACACTACCTACCTACACTACCTACCCCCTAATAAACCTCCCCAACACTCTAATTACAAAAAACAATAAACCTACAGCACAGAAAACAAAAAACCTACAGTACAAAAAACAAAAAAACCTACAGTACAGAAAAAATAAAAATTACAACCCCACCCCCCACTACAGAAAACAAAAAAATACATTACAACCCCACCCCCCACTACAGAAAATAAAAAAAATTACACACCTGAAAAGGAAAGACAGATAAACACAATACAATAATACATATAATACATTACATACATTACATACAATACATGACATTACATATAATATATTAAATATAATATATTAAATATAATATATTACATATAATACATTACATACATTACATACAATACATGACATTACATATAATATATTAAATATAATATATTAAATATAATATATTACATATAATACATTACATACATTACATACAATACATGACATTACATATAATATATTAAATATAATATATTAAATATAATATATTACATATAATACATTACATACATTACATACAATACATGACATTACATATAATATATTAAATATAATATATTAAATATAATATATTACATATAATACATTACATACATTACATACAATACATGACATTACATATAATATATTAAATATAATATATTAAATATAATATATTAAATATAATATATTACATATAATATATTACATATAGTCCTAATCAAATACCCCCTATCTATCTAACATACAATCTATTTAATTTAAAATAAATCCTAACTATATCAAATACATCCCCCTATCTATCTAATATACAAAAAATCCTAACTACATACACAGACCCTTATTCTAAAATAAAATAAAATAATTACAGTCCTAACTACATACACAGACCCTAATTCTAAGCTAAAATCAATAAATTAAGACCACTTACCTTTAAGATGTTGCTTCAGATCACTAACCTATGGGTCAAACAAAAAAAAAAATTAGTACAAAACATTAACATCAAATAAATAAACATTCTATACATTCTACATATTCAACTCACCTTTACAGCATGTCCAGTCACTGTTAAGCTCTTCCGGCGCGGCCCTGTTAAAAAAAAAAAACACAATACATGAATACATGAATACAATATATAAACAATAAATAAAATACACAAATAAACATCTAAATATACATTTAACTTACCTCCCCGCGATGTCCCCGGCCTTCTCTCCTTCAGCCCCGGCTGGGCCGCGGAACCATCCGCGCTCTAAAAAAAAAAAAGAAAAAAAACTAACGGAGGTCTGCACTGGCAGACCTCCCCGACGCTACTGAACCTCCCGGAGTCGTTTCCGGGAGGAAATTGGCATTGGCGGCTTGTGATTGGCTGAAAAAGCTGTCAGCCAATCAAAAGTCGTCAATGTAGGAGCCAATCAGGATGCGCAGATGTCTTCTACCAATCACTCCGTGGGGGTGTATCCCATAGTGATTGGCTGAAGGCATCTGAGCGTTGTGATTGGTTCCCATAAAGATAGACAAGTGTTTTAGCCAATCAGGGTGGGATATTGGGGTGTATCCCATCCTGATTGGCTCACACATTGACGACTTTTGATTGGCTGAAATTGATAGACAGCTTTTTCAGCCAATCACAAGCCGCCAATGCCAATTTCCTCCCGGAAACGACTCCGGGAGGTTCAGTAGCGTCGGGGAGGTCTGCCAGTGCAGACCTCCGTTAGTTTTTTTTCTTTTTTTTTTTTAGAGCGCGGATGGTTCCGCGGCCCAGCCGGGGCTGAAGGAGAGAAGGCCGGGGACATCGCGGGGAGGTAAGTTAAATGTATATTTAGATGTTTATTTGTGTATTTTATTTATTGTTTATATATTGTATTCATGTATTCATGTATTGTGTTTTTTTTTTTTAACAGGGCCGCGCCGGAAGAGCTTAACAGTGACTGGACATGCTGTAAAGGTGAGTTGAATATGTAGAATGTATAGAATGTTTATTTATTTGATGTTAATGTTTTGTACTAATTTTTTTTTTTGTTTGACCCATAGGTTAGTGATCTGAAGCAACATCTTAAAGGTAAGTGGTCTTAATTTATTGATTTTAGCTTAGAATTAGGGTCTGTGTATGTAGTTAGGACTGTAATTATTTTATTTTATTTTAGAATAAGGGTCTGTGTATGTAGTTAGGATTTTTTGTATATTAGATAGATAGGGGGATGTATTTGATATAGTTAGGATTTATTTTAAATTAAATAGATTGTATGTTAGATAGATAGGGGGTATTTGATTAGGACTATATGTAATATATTATATGTAATATATTATATTTAATATATTATATTTAATATATTATATGTAATGTCATGTATTGTATGTAATGTATGTAATGTATTATATGTAATATATTATATTTAATATATTATATTTAATATATTATATGTAATGTCATGTATTGTATGTAATGTATGTAATGTATTATATGTAATATATTATATTTAATATATTATATTTAATATATTATATGTAATGTCATGTATTGTATGTAATGTATGTAATGTATTATATGTATTATTGTATTGTGTTTATCTGTCTTTCCTTTTCAGGTGTGTAATTTTTTTTATTTTCTGTAGTGGGGGGTGGGGTTGTAATGTATTTTTTTGTTTTCTGTAGTGGGGGGTGGGGTTGTAATTTTTATTTTTTCTGTACTGTAGGTTTTTTTGTTTTTTGTACTGTAGGTTTTTTTGTTTTTTGTACTGTAGGTTTTTTGTTTTCTGTGCTGTAGGTTTATTGTTTTTTGTAATTAGAGTGTTGGGGAGGTTTATTAGGGGGTAGGTAGTGTAGGTAGGTAGTGTAAGTGTTAAAAGATTAGTGTAGAGGGGGGTTAGTTTAGATTAAATGGTTTATTGGGGGTTATAGTGTAGTGTTTGTAGTTAGTGTCATGATGGTCCTTGAGGACCATCATGGCACTTATGTGGTTAATGTTGGGTTGTAACAGGCCCATAATGGTAATAATATACCCTTATGGGACTGATGGGGTTAAATAGAGCCTTATGGTGGTCTGTATTGACCACCATGAGTTAATGGGTTAATTTAGGCCTTATGGTGGTCTGGATTGACCACCATGAGTTAATGGGTTAATTTAGGCCTTATGGTGGTCTGTATTGACCACCATGAGTTAATGGGTTAATTTAGGCCTTATGGTGGTCTGGATTGACCATCATGAGTTAATGGGTTAATTTAGGCCTTATGGTGGTCTGGATTGACCATCATGAGTTAATGGGTAAATTTAGGCCTTATGGTGGTCTGGATTGACCATCATTACTTAATGGGTTAATTTAGGTCTTATGGTGGTCTGGATTGACCACCATGAGTTAATGGGTTAATTTAGGCCTTATGGTGGTCTGGATTGACCATCATTACTTAATGGGTTAATTTAGGTCTTATGGTGGTCTGGATTGACCACCATGAGTTAATGGGTTAATTTAGGCCTTATGGTGGTCTGGATTGACCATCATGAGTTAATGGGGTAATTATAGTTGCCTGGGGTTATTATTTTTAGTGCGAGTCCTTTCAGGACCTTTACGGTCCTTTGAGGACCCGCGAGGCGGGAAATTTAAAATTGAATTGCAGCAGGGTCACGATCGGTGCCGATCGGGGCCCCCCGCTGCAGGGGGTTTATATGGGGACACTTCGGGGGTCCCGATGGGGACCCCCAGCATAGAGGGGGGTTAATTTTAAGTGCCGCGGCCGGGATTGGCTAATAGTGTGCCGCGGTCCCTTTAAGGAGCCGCGGCGGGGAATTTAAAAGTTTTAAATGCAGCGGGGGGCCTGATCGGGGCCTGATCTATGCAGATCGGGGACCCCCCCTGCAATGGGTTTATGTGGGGACACTTCGGGGGTCCCGATGGGGACCCCCAGCATAGAGGGGGGTTAATTTTAAGTGCCGCGGCCGGGATTGGCTAATAGTGTGCCGCGGTCCCTTTAAGGAGCCGCGGCGGGGAATTTAAAAGTTTTAAATGCAGCGGGGGGCCTGATCTATGCAGATCGGGGACCCCCCCTGCAATGGGTTTATGTGGGGACACTTCGGGGGTCCCGATGGGGACCCCCAGCATAGAGGGGGGTTAATTTTAAGTGCCGCGGCCGGGATTGGCTAATAGTGTGCCGCGGTCCCTTTAAGGAGCCGCGGCGGGGAATTTAAAAGTTTTAAATGCAGCGGGGGGCCTGATCTATGCAGATCGGGGACCCCCGCTGCAAGGGGTTAATGTGGGGGTGCTGCAGGGGTCCTGATAGAGACCCCTGCAGCATGGGGATGTGTATAGGGTGCAGGGGGGGAGCCTCACGCTGCTGTCTCGGGCTGTTCCGAGGCAGCACGTAGAGGCTTTCGGATCCCTTGCGTGGACTTTTTGTCCACGTAGGGATTCTTACGATATGCGAGACTCGTGCATAGATTTAAGGCTACGTAGCTCTCTCGGAGCCTATTCTCGGCCATTTTCTCGCAGTCATATCGTAAAGCAGGCTGCGAGAGATTCGGTTCTCGCAAACAGCAGGAAAACTGCCTTTTGCGAGCACCGAGAGAACTACGAGGGAGAATTTAATAGGGCCCAAGATTTTTACAGGAGATATACAAAATAGAGTTCACCCTTCTCTTTGTCTATATTCCATCTCCTTTGTGCTTTCTCTGTTCATCCTTCTATCTCTAGCTTAGCTCCCCTGCTGGTCATCCAACCATTTTCCAAACATTATTTTTAAACCAGTTTTAATGGCTTTATATTACATAATCATTGAGATTTATCCATCTGACCTACATGAAAATCTGCAATAATTTTATTTCATTAGTGTAACGATACTTGGTCAACTCTTCGTCCATGCCCAGGATTCCTTTCAAAACAGGGTACACAATATTTATAAGAAAAATGCAATAAGAACTAAAGCCATTAACACAAAGTAATTAAAGAGTGGTGCCACTAAATACAATTAGCACGTAATTATAGCACTAGATCAGAAGGCCAGGTTAACCTAATTACTCAGAGCTGTTGCAAAATATGTGACTAGTTAGCAAGTTGGTTGCTTGCATCTCACCACAGTAGGCCTTCAATGATACATTATCTAATTGTTAAAAAAAGGTAGGCAAGGCATTGTGTCATCTCCACAAAGGACCTCTTAGATATGCTTTTGCAAACTATTATTTGATTTGATTCCACCTCCATACACAGAATACCTTGCATTACCACAAAACAATTTATAAAAAAAAAAAATACATACAAATATCAGACATGTTTAACATGAATATAATCACTATAGCAATATGTTACACACACATATAATGCACCCAGTATTACAGTAGTCAAATAACCACCTCTTTAGTACAGTGAATATACCCTGAGCTGAACAATGAACAACCAGTACAGTGAATCCCTTAGCATAGAGACCCAGTGCAATGAGAATACTTCACACAGCCCTGACTGGCACATGATGGTTCTTGACAATTCATATTATACATAGTGTTGAGGAACTAATTTAAAGTATAGGTACATCTAAAATATCCCCATTTATTTCAATTAATTCCATTTCTAAAATGTGTTAATCATCCCTTTTATGTGAAAAGGTTGGCCGCCACTGTGTTAATATACTGTACGAGAACTTTTATATTTAAGAATAAAAACAACTAAATAAATGGAGAATTAACCCAGCTAGTCATTTCAGCAGAAACGTAGTTTTCATGATGTAATTGTTTTAAATCAGCAGCAATGATACTTTAAAGTGCCAGCATTAGACAGTGAAAAACTGAACTGAAAATCCGTAATTAGAAGATTTAGTACCTGATTTCCATGCAGATCCAGCACATCAAGACTTTTAAGGTTCTCCAGTTTTGAAATTTTCTGAATTCTGAAACAGAATTAAAATAAGGCAATTCTGAACGCTTTAGGGTATCTCATTGTTGTTCTATACATTCACATTTAAACAATTTGAGGAGGAACATTATGGTAATTCTATTTCACACCTCATTGCCTTTTTATACCCACTCCCATCAGCTGGGGGTGCATTAGCTTGAAGACTCTGCATCATTTTAACAGTTAATTTAGTCAATTTCTCTACCACTAAAAACAGGGGGGGGGGGGGGGGGGGAAACAAACTTAAAACATTTTACAAGAGGTGTTGCAAAGATGTCCCCTATGGAAATGAATACCAGAGGTTAAAACACACAAATTATCCTCTATATATAGCTAGGAAAGTTGTTTTAACGGAATGGGTTGAACTAATCTTTTAATGGTTGTGCGTATGGTGTGTTTTTTTTAATTAGCTACAGATATCTGCTCTTCTAGAAGTTCACTTATCTAAGACTACTGAGGCTAACAAATGTAAAATGAATGTGAACTTTAATGTGAGGCCATGGTTAAATAGCATTCATATATTCATTTTGCCTCTGTATGTTTTACCTGTACTAATGTAGCTACCGCTGTGCATTATAATGCTGTGCAGTTTTATTTAGTGATGTTTGTTGCTATGGGAACTTCCACAATGTATTCTTCTGTCTCCTGATTGATTACTTCAATTATCCACAACTGCATTGACAGTAACTCCCACTGGTACCAACAGTAGTTACAGATCAGAGTGCAACAGTAGCCAATAATAATGTGATTCTGGAAAGTAAGAGGTGCTTTAGCCTTCATTCTGGAAACTTCTGGAACTTATTCAGCAATAACCAAATAGGTCAATGGAGGGAGCCCATATATAATAAAAATATAGATTCATTCCATGCATGTTATTTCTAGAATACAAAGTAATGGTGAATAGGGTATGTAATGGCATTTAGCCTATTGAAAATTATTATTATCATCATCATCATCATCATCAAGTCAAGCTCCTCAAAAGAGAAAACTATAAACAACACACTATCACAAATGTGAATCGTTGCCTGAGTGTACTAGGGATTGGCCTTTGTTATATTCATGTTGTTTTCTCAATCACATGAATTCCAAACTACAAATCTATCTATACATCCACAACAGAAGTAGATATTTAAACATTAAATATACTTCAACATTCATATCTTAACAAAGTCAGTATTTTTAATTAAAATATAGAATAGTACCTGTTTTTTCCCAGCATAAGAACCCTCAAAGATCTTAAAGATGAAAGACCACTTATTTCTTCTATTTGATTGTCGTACAAATCTAAAAATATGAGACGCTGCAGACTTGAAAGATTCTGTATCCTGGTTATGCAATTGTGCTGGAAATATAATAACCGCAACTGTTCCTCACATTCAAGTATGGGGCAAACAGTCAAATTTTGCCTGAAAAAAATATAATAGCATTGTTTTTAGTAACCGGAAATAATTAACAATAGAAGTTCAAACAACTTGCTATTAATTGCTCAAATATTGTATCTGGAAATTGAAGAAAAATGTATACCTTTTACATCAAGAAAACTCATAAATAAGATTTCCCATTTTATCATACCTGTAAAAATAAAAAGTGTCTAACTATTGGAATAAGAATTAATTTAGATCTTGCTTTTCTCCCAAGAGTGACTCTGCATACTTAATAGGAAAAAAATAGCGATAGTTTTATAAAAGCTCACGACCCAGGTGAAGATATTCTGGGAATAGTTAAAAAGACCACTGGATATTGGAAAACACATCACATATTTTTAAAATTTATAACAAAGTAACAACTTTAGCAGCTATCTAAGCTGTAAACATAATTGTAAGTAAAATATTCCCTACAAAACACACTGAATGCCTCAATGTGTGTGGCTTTCATATCCCCTATTGGCTTGGAGTCTAACAGCCTTATTGAATTGCAATTCGGTAAATTTAAAAGGGCTCTATTTAAGCACATGTATATTTTTTTTTACAGAAGTTTTTAGTTAGTGAACTTCTTTCCAAAACCAAGGTGAACTTCTATCCAGAAGCAAGGTCTTCACTAACTAAAAACTTCTGTAAATAAAATATGCTATGTGCTTAAATAGAGCCCTTTTAAATGTACCGAATCGCAATTTAATAAGGCTGTAAGTGGGTGTCTTTTGCTTATTTATGGAAGAAGGAGGGATTTGTATACTCATTGGAGGATTGAGATAAGATTCCAACATATGACACATTCCCTTGTACCCCACATGCTCAACTGAAGCCACCTTGCAAGTATACATGTAATCCTTGCTTACCCTGCTCTGTAACCAATCCCTTGTGGCATGCAAAGGAAGTATGACTATCATGGCAGCTTCCCTTCACTAGTACAGTCAGACACAGGTAGTGATATCGCTTCAAAAGCATGGAATATGTTTCCTAATCTACAAAGGTCCACCTTTAGATAGCAGAGATCTTGGTCATGTAGAGATTTGTACGTCAGTAAGCCACATCTGATATGTATGTATGAATGTATTTCTCTGAGAGTCAATGGACAACTGCAGGACAAGTATTATGTGGCCGGAGTAAAGTAAGTTTATCAATACCCTTACGCAGCATTTTGGACCACCTGTACGTGACACAACACTATACAAAGCATTTGCAATAGAAAAATAACTACAATATCAAGATCAAGTAGGGATGTCTGTATCAATACATTGTCGTGGTGAAGGGGCTGGTGTAGTTAATTGAAGCGGTGAGCAATAATAATAATAATCTCGGCCCACTGTAGAAGTAATTGTAAACCCACTCCAGTATCTGCAAAGATAAGGTTATGGATAAACATAACCAGACACACAAAGATAGGGCACCAAAAAAAAGAGCCCCTCAGGTCAGAAGGGGTCTACCACATTAGTGGAGAGGAGCACCAGATCTAATGAAATTATTGCAGGAGTGGGCTTTCCTTTACCCTCAATGCACATCTGCTCCAAAGAACACTTCAGCATAAGAACCTGGAACATTAAAACTATAAACCAAGGAAAACTGGACATATTCAAAAATGAGATGACAAGATTAAACATTTATAATCTTAGGAATTCATGAAGTCAGATGGACAGGAATGAGACATGTCATATCATACAACCACCATATCAAGAACCTCACAGAAGCAGAAGAAATGGAGTAGCCCTTCAATCAATCAAAAAAAAGTAGCCAGCAGTGCTCGGTTACAACCCAATAATTGACAGAATGATTTCAATTCAAATTCAAGGCAAGCCATTTAATATCACAGCGATCCAAGTCTAGGCTCCCATGGATGCTGAAGAGGCTGAAGTTGTCCAGTTCTACAAAGATAGAACACCAAGTAATAGATATAACACCAAGAAAAGATGATACTATCATCATAGGAGATTGGAATGATATAGGAGGGAACCAAAAGACACCTGGAATAAATGCCAAATGTGGCCTTGGAGTACAAAATGAAGCAGGTCAAGATAATTATCTGATAACAGCAGAAACCCTCTTCCAACAGCCTCAGAGATAGACAATATAGAAATCAGATTGACTTTGTAGACAAAGATGGAATACATATACAGCAAAAACAAGACCTGGAGCTGACTGCATCTCAGACCATGAGCTTCTTATTGCAAAGTTCAGAATTAAAAAGAGGGAAAACCATACGACCAACCAAATATAAAAAAAATAATATCCCCTGTGAGTATGCAGTCGAGGTAAAGAATACATTTCAGGGACTATACATGGTGGATAGAATGCCTGAACTTTGGACAGAGGTTTGTAACATTATCCAAAAAACTGCAGCAGAATATCCCCAAAAGAAAGACAATTAAAAAGGCAAACTGGCTAAACTTTGAAAGTAGCCCAGGAAAGAAGGAAAACAAAAAGGTAGTGGAGATAGGAAAAAGATTTTCCAACTGAATGCGGAATTCCAGAGGATAGCAAGAAGAGACAAGGAGACATAAGCAATGTAAAGAGATTGAAAAAGATAACAGTATGTGGAAGTCAACAGATCTCAAGAACATCTTTCATGCCAAAGGGGCAGCAATAAAAGACAATAATGGTAAGGACTGAGCAGAAGCAGATCAGATAAAGTAGAGGAATACACAGGAAGAATCTAAGCACCAGTGAGGACTGTTCATGCCAAAGTGGGTGTGATAGAAGATAAAAATGGTAGGGACTTAACAGAAGTAGATCAGATAAAGAAGAGCAGGCAGGAATAAACTGAAGATCTGTACAGGAAGGATCTTAACTACATTGTTAACCTCAATAGTTTGTCCAATGAGCTGGAACCAGTTATCTTGGAGAGTGAAGTGAGATGGGCCCAAGGAAGTCTTGCTTATAACAAGGATGCATCAGTTGTAGGATTTAAAGAAAAAAAACAGTTTGAGATTCCATCTAGAATATGCTATGAAAGTGTTGCTTGCATTATATCAACACATCTGAAAATTTAACGGTGGCCAGAAGACTGGAAAAGGTCATTCTACATCCCAATCCCGCCCAAAAGCTCTAATTATCTAACAATTGTGATAATTTCTCAATCCAGCACGATAATGCTTAACATCCAAACAATATATGGTTCAAGAACTAGCAGATATGCAAGATGGGTTTCACAGAGGCACAAGAGATCAAATTACCAGCGTCCGCTGGATAATAGAGAAAGCAAGAGAGTTCCAGAAAAACATTTAACTCTCCTTCACTATCACAACCCAGGGGTAAGGTGTCCTCTTTCACCTCAAAACCTTCTGCCTTCAGCTACAGGAACACACCCCTGGATAGTAAGGATTTGGGTCTCTCTATACCCAGCAGGCAAATCAGGATACCAAGAGTTACAGGTGTATTAATAATAATCAACATCATACTTTCCTCTATGCCCTTTTTTAGGACAGACCATTTCCCAAAGAGGAACACACATGTTGGTTATGTGTAACAGAAAAAGATATGTTATTTCTTCACATAAATACAGTATTTAATCAGTACATTAGCCCCACCTTTTTGGGACAAACAAACCCTTAGCCAATTAATAATAGCTTGTCTGATTCGAATGCCACCTGATTTTCATTGAAGGGCTTGTGCCACTCCCCATTTCCATTCTTTAGCCATTTTGATCTTTCCATCTGGCATTCCTCTGCTGTCAATAGTTTAGTTTAGGGTGTCAGGTTTCTCACTGCTTCAGAGCCTGGTGGGGGTTATCTATTTGGTTGAGCTCATCAAACTTTATCACCCTATACTTTGACCTGACATGGGAGTTTTTGAAGGGGGTGGAGGAGGAGAACTCCATTACATTCTTGGAAAACCTAATACATCATAATATCATACTGTATCACCAATTTTTATTCTATATCGGGAACAGACAGAGAATATCAAAATGTGGCAAGTTCTTAAAGAGATGGGGGATACTAGACTATCTCATCCGCCTCCTGAGGAATTTGTATGTGGGCCAAGCAGTCACTGTAAAAACCATGCAACAAAGTTGTATATTGTGACCTTATTTATTCAATTTATATGTGAAATATATCAGGTTTAAAGCCAGGGTGGACTAATCCAAAGCACAAATCAATATTGCTGAAATATCAGCAACCTCAGATATGCGGATGATACTACTCTGATGGCTGAGGAGCTAAAGGGCTTACTGATGAGGTGAAAGAGGAGAGGGAAAAGCTGGCCTGCTGCTTAATGTTAAAATGGCAAGGATCATGAAAAACAGCAATCTCAGTTCCTGGCATTAGATGGAGAAGAAGTAGAAGCAGTAACAGATTTTGTTTTCCTGGGCCCCAAGATCTCTTCACTTATTGACTACAGCCATGAAATTACAAGAGGCTTGCTTAGTCTTTATCATGAGAAGTCAAGGATTCCCAAGAGAAGACGAATGCTCTTCATTTTAACATTAAGCAGCAGGCCAACTTTTCCCTCTCTTCGTTCATTCTCATCAGTAAGCCCTTTAGCTCCAAGGCTATCAGAGAAGTTTAATGCTAGTAAAGATTGAAAGCATTGTGCTATGGTCCATCTTGGAGAGTCAGACATGACAAACAACAATAACAATAATAAAAAAGGGATGCCTTCTGGGGATATCTGGTGCTTTATCCAGTGGAAGATACAGTCCAGTCTACATTGTAATGTATGTCTCATAATTGAAATATAATTTTATAATGAAAAAGCAGTTTAAAGGGCTACTTAGTTCAGTACAATAGTGGATCACATCACAGTAAAGATCTCTTTAAAAGCATGCGAAAATACTTTTTGAATTTTTGTAAATATGTGCATTTTTCACTAAGAAATCAAATGAATTAAATCTGTGTTTACATATGCCACTGACTGTCCCCAGCCAGGAACACAGATGCAGCTCAGTGTAGTGAGCAAAAGGAAAACAGAGGTTAAGCCTCGCCACATCTATCCGTGCAGAGCATGGAATGCTGGAATGACTCAAACAGGTCAGTTATAGGTTAACTTTAAAGTGCATTCCTGAGTGCAGGGGAAACTGCAATCAACCATTGTCCTCACCACAGAATGCTATCTGTTTTTACTCCTGCAACAGTCAGCAGGATAATTTTAAATCTTGTGCTCTTTCACACCATGAAGAGCACTTATAGTAAATAAATGGCCCTTTAATGAAATTTTCCCTAGTTCATTATGTTCTGAGTCAGACTCAGAGCTTTTAAATATATATTTTTCTTTCATTATACAGTAGACTTTTCTCTGAAATTGATTTTATATTGATGCTTACAATGCTGAATGTTAATAATTATCAATGCCTAATGAAAACATCCAACCCCAGTTGTCAGTTTTACAGTGATTCTTTAAGGTATATGTTAATTTTATTATTTACCGTCGAAAAAAATATAAAAAACAAAACAAAAATAGATTACATTTGTAGTGTAATTCTGTACTTTTGTAGTGCAATATGATTCAGTGAAAACCTTAGCCATGGATATGTTAACAAGTTATGCAAGTCGATACGTACCTTTCTAAATTAAGTTTGTCAGGATTGGCTGCTTTATCTTCTGCACTACGGTGCACAACAGGGTGTCCTGTCTCTAATCTTGACATTTCTCTCGTAAAACTATGATGGTCTGTAGAATAAAGAAACTTTTTTATGCTTCAATACTTTTGCTGATAATTTGTTTGATACTCATTTTAATGGTAGCATTATATCCTCTTTGATAGCAGATTTCACCCAGTAATAATTAAAATGTTGTAATGTTGAGTTAATTTTGAGACTAGACTCTTACTCATTAGAAAAATATTTATAAACATGACCAAAATGTTTACTTATACCAATTTGTAAACACCTGAATCTTCAAATAAAGGCTTGATCTCATTTGGCCTACTATGGACCAAATAATCATCTAGTTTGGCTCCTACCAGGTCCAGGAATTACCACAAATGGGATAGGAAATGGGATAGGAAACAGACACCCATTCAAAATGTTATACTATGGATATACTATCCAGGACACTGTTGATTTTCTATAGAAAAATATAACAGTAACCAATAAGTAGTAATTGGTTAAATGTGCTAAATGTACCAATATAAATTTTACACAATGAGTAATTACAGTCAGTTGCAGTGTTTTTTTGCTTTATTATTTAATTTAATGAGTACTGCTGCAGCCATCAGTGTATATCAAGCTCAAGCAGAAATACACCTAAATATTAACTTCATGTGTCCTGATGACTGTGTATATATATATATATATATATATATATATATATATATTATATAGACACATATACACACACACACACACATACATACATACATACAAATTACCCTTTGTCTGCTGTGCATCTTCATGGTTGTTGTTGGGACTGGCACAATGGGACGCTGGTCGAGACCTGTATTTTGCAGTGTTATGACTAGGAAGATTCCCAAATGTTCCCAGAGACATTGACTCTCCAGTATATTTTTGAGAAGAGTCAAAAATCTCTGCAACGTTAGTGTTTAAAGGGTTATAATGCTGTCTATTACGAGACATAGGACTTGAGTGTCTTCCATCTGTAGTTAAAAAAGAAAAAAAAAAAAACTGTACTAAAATGTGTAACAAATGGCATTTTTATTTTGAAAATATAAACATTTCTTAAAAGACTTCAATGAAAAGAAGCATAATAACATCATTAGAAAGAAAATCTGTTCCTCAAGAATTTAGATGTTAACTGAACAGTCTAATTTATCGGTCTCAAATTTTATATTACAAACAAGAACTTTAGAAAAATAAATAAATATAAAAAAACGAAACAAGCAAAATAATTGTTGGAAAAAGACTTGCTTGAATCAAGTAAATAGAGCGCAATGCACAAAACTATAATTATTATATGTGTATAAACATGTTACTCACTACAGTGGAAAACTTCATCAGTTCCTATGTAACTTTATGGAATCTTTTTTATCTAAACAGATATCTTCATTATGAGTTAATAAACTGCACAGATTAACTTAAAAATGTTATGCCTCATCTGACTAAGCATAGCCCATAATGTTTGACTAAGTATTAATCATTTGGCTTGTTTATTCTGACCATTTTGCTACAGGTTTTATACCTTAAACTTTATTTGGTAGATTAGCTTGTCGTATACCTGTACTAAGCATTTTAGTATTTTCTTTACATTTTTAAATGCACTACTTACAGGAAGGTAGGCACTTACTATCATTTTAGTAAACAAGTACTCCTTTACTTTTTCCTGAGAAAACAAGACCTCTTGTTTCAGCACAATTATTTCAATGCAATATAATAGATTTTTGTATTTTGTTAACTCCCACACTCTACACTATACTAATCATCTTTGGATTAGGATTTCTTCATATTGCTTTAGACATGTACATACTAGTCAATGTGTGTGAGGTTGCTAGTTACCGCATACATAAAAGTGACATGCCAGCTAGATATCTTTTACTTCTGCTAATATATAGAATTACTCAATATAGCAACACCACTTTGCCATTGTTTTGCTACGCTGCTTTAGGTTAACTATTGAATAAGTATTTCCTTCAACTCTATTCTCATTACCTTCAACACTATTGAAGACAGATTTTCTAACAGTTATCATACATCTTCTCTAAAAGATTTAAGTTATATTATACCAACTGTTTTCCAGTCTTCTGGCATTACTATTGCCAAAATTAACTGATTAAATGCATGTGTTAATAGTCTTCCAACCACATTTTATATTTACATGCACCCCATCTGGTTTCATTAACTTTCTTCATGTAAAGTGTATGCTCTGTACATAAGTTTATATAAAGTGGATTTCTATTTTATATTTATTTTCCAATTGTAGTCTGAAAAGAATTAGACCGCTGGACAGTCATCACACCTATCCTCTTCAACATGCCTATCTGTTTTTGCATGTGGTCTAATTATTCTTCGGTTTATAAATATAAACTAAACATCTCCTCATTTTTCATCAACTTGTTTTAACTATTACTTTGGAAGAGTTGATAATGGGCTTAGCATTCTTAAATTAATTTTTCAATTTGAAAGTCTACCATATAAAAGTTAAAAGGGTAATGGAGTACACAGAAAACCATCAGTTGCAAAAAGCTAACAATATTTATTTCAATATAAATCTTTAAAATAAAAAAATAAAAAAATGAATTAAAAAAATATATAATAATAAACATTTGTCATCTCTGTTCCTGTTCTCTCTCGTGTAGGTAGCATATTTCACAGCTTAGGTCCAAAGTTACTCCCACTGGGATGGGCTTTCACACGACCAGTCTAATACTGATAGCAGACAGTGACATGCTGTGTATCTGCGTGTAGAATAATTACATGCCCAGTGGGCATGGTTTTAGGTCACATCTGTGAAATATGGCATCTACATGAGAGACAACGGGAGTAGAGGAGAGGGGAGGTCCAAGAAGTGGCTTCTTAAAAATAAAAGTAAGCAAATTCTAACTTTATGACACTTGCATTAAGAGAGATAACAATAATTAAACTAGTTAAATATTTATATAGAACAATAACAATTGGCTAAATAGAACCTTTTAATTGTACATTCTGTATAAAACAGTCTGACAGATTTTGCGATGTGCACTACGTTTATGGCTAAACACTTGGACAGTTTGTATATTGTTTTCCAGTATGTTGTTGAACTTCATATAATGTTCCAATAAAACTTTTTGTTTGCTTGTTTGTGTTAATAGAATTTAAACAAAATGTCTTACTGTGGCCATCTTTATCCATTACTAGCCTTTAGACATATGTAGCTGCTCTACATTGCAAGTGATGCTAAATGAACCCAAGGGAATACAATCTATATTATTGTGAGGAGAAGGGAGATAGAGTGTTGTGGATCAAATAGTAAATACCAGGGAGAATATGAACTAGCTTCATTTTTCCCTTTAAAGCGAAGCTTTTCAAATTTATGGATCAGATAAAAAATGAACCCTCTGACTTCTTTGCTAATGTAGTATGGTAAGGAAGTTGGGACAAATGAGCAATTTAGTTACAAGAGAGAAAGAGTTGACAGTGTCGATTATAAGTCTTTTGACATGAGAAACAAGGACTTTAGATAAACCCTGTACACTGACTTTATAAAAAACATGTACACAGGGATATATTTTTATGACAATCTATTATTCTAAAAAAAACAAAGGGACGAGGGATTATATGCTATATAAGATTTCCCTTGCATTATACATGTATAACAATTATATAGAAAAATAAATGTCTACATGCTGCATATAATGTGCCCAAAGTCAATACCTTGTCTGCTTGAAGTATTCTTTTCTACATCATGTTGCACAATCCGGTTGGTTAGAGTTGTGGGCTCCTTGTTTAACCTGAATTCAAACTACAAAATAAAGCAAATTTATTTTAGTATTTACTGGAAATAAAAAAATGAATAAACATAAACTAGGGAGGACTCAACACAAATCCTCCATTACCTGTATGGTGATGATAGCATCTTTATAATAAGTAACTTGGGTGACAAAATAGTTTTCTGTTATTATATGGTACACCCTGAATATATATTGATACACCAAAGCATTCAGGAGTAACATTATAAAAAGTTCAAGGAAATACTAGTGATTTTCACAACACATACCTCCTCGGGTCTCCATGAAAAATTGTTCAAATTAAATAAAAACATTTATTTTCAATGTGTACTGTTCAAATGATGCTAAATAGTGTTAGCATTAATTAAGCCTTGGTGTAATACACAATAATAAGTTCAGTCTTGGGAAAAACAAAAAGATTTACAAATGCAAAACAAAACATATCATTTTATAGTGGTCAATTAATGACAAAATAAAAACACTTGGCAAACACTGAATCTCAAGTAACTCAAAGTCAAAGAGGAGGCGATACAGATACACAGCATTGAGGGCTTTTTATTCAATAACACCCCAAGATTGTACAGTTTATATAAAACACTTGCATAGAATAAGGGAGTCTGAATGAACTTTATTTAAAATAGCTGTAGCCAAAAATAAAATGCAAAGAGAATCACAAATAGCTACTAGTTATAATATAAAATATCTCAACCTCTGCCAGAAATTGTACTTTTTCATATCTTTCCACCTACTATGTCCCTGGACATTAAGGCTTTTTTTACTGCAGGTCTTGATGGTAGCCCAATGGCTTATAGTACTAAAGTGGAAAGGTAATGTGTTACCCTCAACGTCGGAAATCAAAACTGTGCTTAATAAAAATTGACTTTTAGAAATTGATTTTAGAAATGAGGGAATTCTTAAATCTTCCCTACACAGATGGGCCCTCATTCAATTGCAATTTGGCCAATTGAATAAGGCTCTAATTAAGCACATAGCAAATTTTTTTTAAAGATGTTTTTAGTTAGTGAAAACCTTGCTTTTGGATAGATGCTTACTAACTAAAAACTTCTTTAAAAAATATATGCTATGTGCTTATTTAGAGCCTTATTCAATTGGCCAAATCGCAATTGAATGAGGGCCATGGTCTATATGGGATAAACACTTTCTGCCATTCTCTCCACTGATAAGAGAATGAGACCTGTTTAATTCAATTTACAACGCACCTCCCCTCCCCTGGACCATCTCATTCCCCCAAGTAGCATTTAATGCTGTATATGTTTTGTACGTTTCACATGTCGCATGGAGTATAAGTTGTACAAAAGAGATAAAAGAATAATATGTAATATGTTTAGTTCATTATGCCAATTATAGTATAACATCGTTGTAACATGTTTATACATTACAATTCTATAGCTCCAAGTCTGGTGGATGTTTTTTTACTCCTTGTATTTTAATGTAATATGCCACATGTTTGTATATATTTTTATAAAATTAATAAAAAAATAAAATCTCAATGGCTGCTTATAAGGAACATTACTTCTGTATTTATTAATTCCACAAGAGTAAGGCCCTAAACCTTGTATGTTCAATCCACATAGTTATATAAATAAGTTCAATTGATCAGAGTTAATTTATTACAGTTGTGTGAGCAATGCCAGACTGTCATGGTACATTCATGTGCTTGATCTGTGCGGCCCTCCCTGGAGAAGTCATTTCGGGCAATGTAGCAACTGCTTGTTTCTATGTTGGGGAGAATTCTTTCATTTATTGCACAGAGTTTGGATTTTTCCCAAGACCATCCATGGCTGACCGCAGTTTTCAAATAAGATTTTTTTTATAGGGAACTGTAGACTGTGTTCACATAATCTCAACTGTCTGCTTTGCCTAGTGAAGCTACCCTGACATCTGCAGTGGTCCATGAAAGGAAATCCCTAGCTAGACTTAAAGAATAAAAGCAAATCATTTTGTTGTGTTCACCTGCTTGTTTCTGTCATGTACAGGGGAGGTCTGCAGAACCAAATGAAGTCCACTGTTGTTTACCTTCAGAAAGAAAAAATAGTTACACTTCAGTAATAACATTTTGACAAAATAGTTATGCCGTCTAACAACGTTATACAAATTTACTGAAAAAATCATTTTGTAGCACCATAATACTAGATTAGTAAATGTTATTTAAGGCATATCTACATTTCCTGGATTATGTCATTTCTGACAGTTTAAAATTATAGTTAACACCACCTTGAAACCCAGGCTAAATTGGCATAAAATTCATAATTTGTGTTGGCCAATCAGGAGGAGGCTTAGGCAACTGGCATTCCTGGCTGTGCTGTTAAGTCTCTCTACAAAAAAGGTCAAATGTATCTGGCTCTACTCTGTGTACTTGGTTATGTAAGCTCCCTGTGGGTGTGCAAAGCTGGATTTTACTTCCCTGCCTATACCTTGTAAGAACACCCGAACTTATCTATATAAAACATATTTTTCTGATAATCACTGCCTGTTTCTTAACAAACATTTGAAACCCTGGAAATATATATATACACCTTTAAGTCTATTATCTCTGGAAGGAGTGCAAAATGAACAGGAAAATAGACATTTTACATCTCATACATCATAACCGTGCCTTTATTTTGCTTTGATTTCACATCTAGATGGGGAAGGTATAAAAAAAAAAAAATCAAAAAGCAGAAAAAGTGAGACAAAAACTATTAAACATATTGCAAGGGTGGGAAAAAGACACTGTCAATCCAGTACCCGAACAGGAGAAATGAATGAATACTGTGATGCTATTCGGGCATGTGTAATACTTCCTTTGGCTAAAGGAAGACACGGTACAACCTGCAAATCTGTGACATAAGACGAATGTAGTTAAAGGGAAAGTTTCATGGATTATACATTTCTGCAATCTATAGGCAAAAAGCAGCGTATTCATATGCAGCACGACTCAAAATGTTTTTATTTTTTATTAATCTCTAAAAATCTTTAATGATTATGTTGACACTTCCAGGGGGGTGTCTACACCTACACCAGCATCTGACCCCCCCTTCCCCATCAGCATGCTGCTGATTCTTGCTTACTCATCCAATCTCCTTGCAGGATCCTGTCTCTATGTCACTACATATCCCAGGCTGCTTTGCAGCACAAACAGGTACACAGAGTTAATTCAAAAGTTTCAGCTAACCTGATTGGACAAAACAAATCATTTTAAATTTGATGCTAATTTAGCCTGGGTTTGGAGGGTGCTAACCCTAGCGTTCAACTGTCAGAAATTACAAGAGATTTTGCGGACTTCAACGTATATAAAATATGTTTGCATGCAACTACTAATTCTCCTCTATCAGATGCACTCATAAACCAGCAAACTTACATATCCCTTTAAATCATTCAGATATTTTACTCATAGCTAATGACTATGATAATCATAGGAACAGGATTGTACTTTTCAACAAAAGCTTGATAGATTAAAATTCTATTAACAGACATTTGTCATAGAGTTGTACCCTAATTAGGACCTTCTTTAAAGAATGCATGAAATCCGGCAGCGGGAATTAGTTTGGGAAATGTTTTCATTTCCTAAAGAAGATGAAAGTGTATCTGCATTCAAAATACCCTGACAACTGTAGTAGCAGAAACAAAAATGCCATAAAGGTATAAATGTACTGAATACAATCATGGTGTAGATAGCTTTATATATATATCGTTCAAACTATCCAATAGGAGGCACAAATATTCTGTCATAATTCCCACACATTGCTATTAAGTCTGTGCACAAGAATAAAATATCAACATTGGTATAGTTTACATAATAAAATATGTGTAAACTGAAAACTATCATTTTATACAAAAACAAACAATGTACTGTGACAGGACAGATGAATAGCCATTTAAATTGAATGGGATTTCTCTTTTTTAAATGTATTTACAATAAATATAACCTCCAAATGCTGATGTGCCCGACAGAGAATATTAATACTGAATAAATAGCATATCTTCCAGTTGAATCACTGTCATTTACACGTAATCATATAATATGAAAAGCACACATATTAATCAATGACATCTGTCAAAAATAATTAACATAGATAAAGCAAACATCACATTATGAGCACTTGTCAAGCAGTGAACAGGAAAATCACTCACAAACTACAGCCATTTAAAGTTGTTTTATATAAGATGTGCTGGACAAGGAAGAAGGTATTGTATAAACATGTTTTTGTATTAAAATTTAGCACTTGCTTTTTTAATATTGCTATTGAGAGAAAACAAATTGTAGCCTGTCTGAAATAACAAATCAGTAAGAAATCTCACAATTATAGCAAACACTGTATGAATGTGTACAGTATTGTTTGTATATAGAGATTAGTATGTCACAAACAATTATAAAAGGTACAATATCAAATACAGATTTCCCATTGCATTTTACAAAATTTCTTTAAAAATATATATTTATTTTTTTTAGTTGAGATTTAATGTAAACACAATATCAAATGCATGTGTACACAGAATATATAATGTTATACATGATGTGGTCACAAATCTACCAGCTGTACCACACTGATGAATATAGAAACAATATAAACAGTGACATCCCCGGAAGCTGAGAAATATATATATATATATATATATATATATATATATACACACACGTGAATACTTGTGTATATATATGAATGAATACGGTATATTTGTGTATATATACTGAGTGTATTATTTATGGTGCACATTTTCCCCTTGGTATATAAACATCACAATCCATTTCATTGTGTGATACTTGCTAGGACATATATCATTCCTGTTATTAGCCATGCATGCTCTGTTGTGCATATGTGTGGTGTGGTGTGCTGTGTGCAAGCAGCTGGTTAGTATCACTACACACACACAGTGACATGATGCCGGCCCGGCTCACAGGTACTTACAGCGTTAGACAGCAGCCTCCCGCGGTACTTGCTGGGCAGCATGTCTCCTGCGAGCAGGTGAGGGTGTGCCAGGAATGCCCGTGTGTCAGTGATACTGGCTGTGTCTCTTTCACATCCTCCTCACTAACACAATATAAAGATGGAGTCTCCTCACAACATTCATATGGCGGCTCTCTGTCTCCATAACAACGCTCGTCCTCCGCCTCTGACAGTCAGGCCGCGCCTTCAGTAACAGGTTGCTGTCTCCTTGGCAACGGCTGATGGAACCAAACGAACCGCCCCAGGAAAAAGCACCGCACTTCACGCGCAGCCCTATCATTGGTCAGCGCGGAGCACTATCATTGGTCAGCGCGGAGCACTATCCTTGGTCAGCGCGCAGCCCTATCATTGATCAGCCCAAACCAGGTATATAATGTATATTACACACATAATCTTTGTAATATTAGGATTATTATAGATAGATGCACACCCTTGAAATGAGGACATACTTATGAAATACAAACCTGACCCAAAAGAACATTTGGGATATGGAAAATAACCCAATATTATAGTTATTATATTTATATAGTCTAGATGAGAACGAGTACCATATTACGAAATAAATCAAGAACAAAAAACAGTTTTTCTTTTTAAAGGACCACTTTTTTCAGCACAATTTGGACCACGTCACGGTAAAGATCCCATCAAAGCATGTTGACATACTTTTTGAATGTTTAAATATGTGCATTTTCACTGAGATATTCAAATAAAATATGTTTTTGCATGTATAATAGTCTACCCACTTGCTTTTGCATTACAACACCCAATCATGTTGCAGGGGTGTGTGTATTCAAGTCAATGATAAGACTGCTTACATTTCCATTTTGAAGGGAACACGCCTTGTTATTTCTTATGGCAGAAAATTCAGGTTTCTGCTCTCTTTCCTCTCTGGGATTTGAACAATACAGACCAGTGCTCTGCTCACTCCTGAGTTGGTCTTTGTAGATATCAAAAGAAAAAAAATACCTTTAATAAATATATCTGTGCAGGCATGGAATGCTGGACTCCCCTAAACAAGTCAGTTATAGGTCACAGCCTGCAACATACAGCACACACATCAATCTGTTACTATTCATGCAACAGGAAGTGGATAAGATAGACTGGTATGTAAACATACATTTACAACTTTAGATTTCTTAACTGTTATTAGTGTAATTAAAATCACATATATAATTGTGAGCATACAAGTTGTTGCTCACGCTTGCGGGCTCGCATAGCGAGCCCGCGGCTCGCGAAGCGAGGGCCCCAGCTGCTGGCATGGAGCGCCGAAGGCGCTCCTTGCCAGCAACTGCGGCCCTCGCGAACAAGACACGTGAACTGCGACCCTCGCAGACTTTACGTCGTAACGCAAACAACATACGAGACACGTTAACAGCCATTACGACCTTGCAAAAATCGTCCGCAACCCGCGTACATCAAAAAATGAAAAACACAATATATACCCACAACACATACATAAAAAGCTTACCTACAGAAAGAGGGGGCATCCAGGACCTCAAAAATTAAGTTACACCTTAATTTAACTCAAAATAAAAGAGTTTAGACACTAAAAATTCTCTAAGCGAGAGAAAAAATGGTCGCCGAACAAAACGAAAACGAGGCTACAGCACTCTAAACAAGCAAAACACTACAAAAGATATATTCCGGATATTCCGCTACAGACGCATACCACACATTAGCCGCCATTTTAGAACAATCCGGAAGTACACAGCTACGCTAACGGTTTGGTCTCACGCACGCACACTATTACACTGCATACATTCATCACGCTTACACAGCAGCTCCACGCCACTAATGCTCCAGCAACATCAAAACAGATTGTCAGATCTTCAACAGAATGCTTCCTGCATATATTACTTCAAAATAGGTAAAGTATATTAATTTATTCATGTATTATTTATTTGATTATTAGACACCAAATAGCATTAGCTCACTTACAATTTCATTGCCGTCATTTTTTGACGGGCAATTCGCTAGTAATTAGATAATTTTCACCCAGAATTTTGTGCTCTTTCACACTATGAAGAGCACTTACAGTAAGGCAAATGGCCCTATAAGGTTAGAAAAAACGAAGGAAACTGCCAGGCAACCTTCATCATTTATGAATAAAATCAATTTGAAATATAACTATACTGCAAAATTATAATTAGAAAATATATGGAATATAATGGCATTGGGACATACAAATCACATATAATAGTTGTCAAACTACGAATCGTCATCACACTTTGCGAGCTCGCAAAGCAAGCTCGCAGGAACTCGCGAGGTGCGCAGTTTGGTCCGCAAATGCGGACCCTCGGGAAGCAAGGGGCCGCATTTGCGGAGGGGGAGGGTCCAAAAATACAAGCCGCGGGACTTAGAAAAAAAACATTACGACCTCGCAAAAATATGACCTTAACAGCTGAACATCGCGCACTTGAGAACATTAAAAACACAGTAAATACACACAAAAAAGACATAAAAAGCTTACCCACAGCAAGGGGAGGCACCTAGGACCTCTGAAAGTGAAGTTACACCTCAATTTAAGTCCAAATTCCCTAACGAAAAATGGCCGCTGAAAAAAACGAAAACGAGGCTGGAGGACCCTAAACACGCAAAATACCACCAAGCACATACAGCTTTTCAAAAAAAGCCATACGAGGTACAAGATACACTTTTATCAAGGACGCTAAATCATCCACAGCCGCGTACCACATACACATTTGCCGCCATTTTACCACACTAACTTACACAATGCAGAAGTACACAGCTACACTAACGACTTCCCCTCGCGCACGCAGTCTATTTACACTACACACTGCACACATTGCTGACACTTACACCTCAGCTCCACAACACTGCAAATCTACATTGTATGCTGCAGGAACATCGAAATAGATTGTCAGCTCATCAGCACAATGCTTCCTGCATATATTACTTTCAAATAAGTAAAGTATATTCATTTATTTAATTAGCATACAAAAATACATATACACAAAAAAAAAAAAAAAAACACTCTCGCAATAAACACAAAAGCCATTCACCGCGCTCCTCACAACGAGTGCCAACGCTGCTCATAGCACACACAGCCTTGCAATAAGCGCAAAAAACAGATCAGCACCGACCAAACAATAACAGCAAAAGCACCTATCAGAAAAAACAATACAAAAAAAAATACAACAACCAACAGCCTCGCTCATTGCGAGCCACGCGATGAGCGCCGAAGGCGCTTAGCACGAGGCTCACAATGAGAGCCGAAGGATCTCAGACCACACAGAAAATTAATGTCTGTGGCAAACAGCATTACCTGCCTTACAATTTTATTGCCCTGTCGTTTTTGACGGGCAAGTCGCTAGTATTAATATATGTATTAGATATATCTACATATAGTTGTGGTCTTGCATAAGTGGAAATTATTAGTTCATGCTGATCAAACTTATAAACTACGTACTGCAACATATTCTGACCAAAGTATTCAGGAATATCATACGTGACCATATCTTGGACTTGTTAAGACATTATATATATATATATACTTCCTTCATATGAGGTGCCAACAGCTGAGGACTGAATCTACATTTTGACTGGTTACCATCATATAGACTGTAGTGACTGCCACTATGAAAGGGATGCACTCTCTCCCCCTACCCCTTATTGATGAAAAGCTTTTTTTCAAAATGACTGTTTGCAGATACAAAAGGTAGTTTTTTTTTCCACCAACAGGTCTTTTTGAAGCCGTAAAAAGAGCAGCAACAATTTATTTTTTTAATGTGTTCCATATTAATGTTGTATTTGTAATGGTTAAAAGCTAAACAGTGTCTTTGTAACAATTCAATTGTAACTAATTTCAGCATTATTAAAGAAACTATCACTTGTAAAAATGAATTGTGTCAATGTATGTATCAAGTAATACAGATTATTATACAAGTGAAATTAGTTATTTAAAGTAATTGAAAATAAATACTGGTCTGTTTTGTTTTCTTTCTAATTGACTATCGCCGCCTGCTGCCTAACGAATGTGTATATTTTGTTTAATATTAAAATAGATTTCACTGCCGATAAGAATCAAAATATCCATTCGATCTACCCATTGTTTGTATCTATAGGTTTAGCTTAATTTATCTTGATGATACACTTATACAAGGCAGCCTTAAACACATTAAATGTGTTTGACCCTACCACTTGCACTGGAAGGTTATGGCTGTTATATACTACTATTTTAAGAAAAATACTTTGCCACATTAGCACCTTATGTTCCAGCTTCCAAAATTTGTATACCTCATTTTTGTGGATTATATTTCCCTGTTGGACTATATATTTGTTGGATACATTTGCTCACCCGTAATGGCAAGTGAACGTTAATTTATAGTAATGAAAATTTAAAATCTAAAAATGTTATAATAATATATTTGCTTTCCTGCAATGGTGAACAATCACCTGAGATTGGAGTGAACATAAATTTACATTAATGAAAATTACCGTAACATTTTTATATGTAAAATTTTTTAAAGCCATAGTCACTCTTCTGTAATGGCGAAGGCTCACCAGAGGAGGAGAACAAATGTTAGTTTATATTAACTAAATTGTTATAAAATATATCCATTGGCCAGGTTTGGCGAATGTTTTCCATTAGGGGCAAATGAATGTTCATAATGATAGCAGTCCTATGTAGTCAGCATCTGGTCTCTGTCTTTCTCTGACGCTATGCAGCATCACTACAGTGATTATTTGTTTGTTGCAAGTAGTGTCAGAGGGTAATAACCACTTATTAAAAAATGTTTACTCCTAATATGCAACAATCACTAGCCAGTAATGGTGAACATTCACCATTGCAGGCAAGCCAATATAATTTTAAATACATTTAAATTTCAAAATGAAAATTTATTTAATGTAAATGATCATTCACTTGCCCCTTCTAGTGAACGTTCACAATTGATATAACTATAAAACCACTAAATAGATCACCTGGCCATAACAGATCAATCAAAATGCACAAGTCTCTGCTGAGAATGTTCAATACATTTTTTTAAAACTATTATATCTCAAAAACAACTTAAGCTAGTTAAAGTTTTCAAAAAAAGGTAGCACACCAGGCTCATCTGTGAAGCACAATATGCCAGACACATCTGTTAGCCACTGCACCTCTGAGCTTCCTTAAAGGAATAGTAAATTTAGCACATATTGGACCACACCATATAATAGATCTCCCAAAGGCATGTTAAAATCCCTATGATCCCATACGACTTAGGCATGGACCACCGAAGGCGCTCATTGCGCTGGTGGAGATGAGTGCCGTAGGCGCTCATACCTATGACCCCGTATGACATAGGCATGGACCTTCAAAGGCGCTCACTGCGCTGGTGGAGATTAGTGCCATAGGCACCCATCCCTACGACCCTGTAGGACTTAGGCAGAGAAAGCCAAAGGCGCTCACTGCGCTGTTGGAGATGAGCGCCATAGGCACTCATCCCTACGACCCCACACACGACTTAAGCATCATAACTATGAACCTCGGGACTCCTCAACTCAGCAACAGTCCAAATGTGCATTGTATGCTGCACCAACATCAAATGGGATTGTTAGCTCTTCAGGATATTCATTGCTGGATTACAAATAGGTAAAGTATATCAAATTATTCATTAATTATTTCATTACATATTATAAAAAATATATATATATATAAAATATACAAATAGCAGAGGAGAGCCTCGCAATGAGCATCGCCTTTGGCGCTCAGCGTGGGGCTCACAATAAACGCACAGAATGCGCAGAGAACCAATAGTACACAAGAGGAGAGACTCGCAATGAGCACAGAAGGCGCTCAGATTGGGGCTTGCGATGAGTGCCAAAGGTGCTCAGACCACTAAAACTATACCAGGAGAGAGGCTCCCAATGAGCGCCGAAGGCGCTCAGTGCGAGGCTTGCAATGAGCACCGAAGGAGCTCACAAGACCAAAAATACACCATGGAGAGAGCCTCACAAAGGCACTCAGCGTGAGGCTCGCAATGAGCGCCCAAGGTACTCAGAGGACCAAAAACCTTACATTGTGTGGCAAACAGCATTCCCTGGCTTACAATTTTCTTGCCGTAATTTTTTGGCGGGCAAGTCGCTAGTATATATATATATATATATATATGTGGGTAGCACGTCGTTTGAGCGCACCTCAATAGCCCGCCGTCATCAGAGCGCAGAGATCTGCACTCTGATGACGCTCTGTGCTCCTGCATGGTGCTGTGTGATCTGCCCCTGTCTGGTTCCCCCCATTATACAAGAGCTTACAATCTACAAGTGATGTGGCATGTGAGCTAATGGGGGGGCACCAGACTGGGGCAGATCACATAGTTCCAGAAATGCAATTATGTCTGACATGCTGGTAAAGTTATACAAAGCCAGACACCACAACAACCAGGTAGATAGATGGGAATGTTTCAAAGCCGACAGGCCAGTACCAACGGGGTGCCCCTCAAGATAGATATAGTTCCCATTTTAAGTATGGTTTATAGCAATTATAAATTAAATATGACATTGTAGCCCCATTGCTGAGTTTAGCCCTGTTACTGAGTCTAGGCTGGTGATCAGAGCATCATCAGAGCACAGTTCTCTGCGCTCCGATGAGGGCGCGGTATTCAGCTGCGCTGGAAGAATGTGTGACCGTGTATATATATATATGTGTGTGTGTGCATGTGTATATATATATATATATATATATATATGTGCGACTGTGTGTTGGTATATATATATATATATATATGTGTGTGTGTGACTGTATATATATATATATATATATATATATATATATATATATATAATGTGTGTGTGTGTAAGCAGTCACCCCCCCCCCCCTTGACTTTTTACCTATTTTGTTGCATTAGCTATTTTGTTACTCCACTGAGACAGCCCTCATAAAAGTCACCAGTGACCTGCTCACCGCCAAGTCTAAAGGCCATTTTTCCATTCTGCTTCTTCTGGATCTCTCTGCCGCCTTTGACACAGTTGACCATCCGCTTCTACTCCACATTCTCTCCTCCCTCGGCATTTAAGACACTGCTCGCTCATGGTTCTCATCATACCTCTGGGAAGGCTAATTTAGCATCTTCTCCGGCACCTCTTCTTCTCCTCACCCCCTGTTCTAGGCCCCCTCCTCTTCTCCATCTACACATCCTCACTCGGTACCCTAAAAAAACTCTTTTGGGTTTCAGTACCATCTCTATGTAGATGACACTCAAATCTACCTCTCAGCACCAGATCTATCCCCCTCTCTTCTAGCACAAGTCTCTGACTGCCTCTCTAGTATATCCTCTTGGATGTCCGCCCACAATCTAAAACTCAACTTGTCTAAGACTGAACTCTTAATCTTCCCACCCTCTACTACAGCTTCAATTCCTCACATCTCTCTCACTGTTAACAATGCCATCATCACTCCCACCTCCAAAGCCCGTTGTCTCGTGGTTCTACTGGACCCTGCCCTCTCTTTCATCCCTCACATACGGTCTCTAACCAAATCTTGTCTTCTCCATCTAAAAATGAAAACCAAAATACGGCATTACCTCACACAAGACACTACTAAGATTCTAATACACTCTCTCATAATTTCTTGTCTCGACTATTGCAACTCGTTGGCCTGCCCACCCCTCACCTCTCCCCACTTAAATCCATAACGAATGCCTCCGCCAGACTCCTCTTCCGTACACATCATTCAGTGTCGGCAGCTCCTCTTTGTCAATCACTCCACTGGCTTCCCTTATCCTCCAGAATAATATAAAAAATCTTGACCCTAACTTATAAAGCCCTCAACAACAGCGCACCCCCATACATCTCTGCTCTCATCTCCAAATACTCCCCCACACGCCATCTTTCTACCACTCTTGTCACCTCCAGGACTTCAGGACTTTTCTCGCGCTGCCCCTATTCTCTGGAATTCCTTGCCTCGCTTCACCGGACTATCTTCCTGCCTTAAATCCTTCAAAACTTCATTAAAAAAGGACCACTTTAAAGAAGCCTATAATCTTCCACCCTAACACGCTCTGCACTAATCTCTCCCTACTGTACCACATACAAACTTCAACCTTTAGATTGTAAGTCTGCGATTTTCAATCCTGCAAGGTGCTTTAGGGAAAGCGCTATGGACACCGGATTACAAGCTCAAAGACAGGGCTCTCCATTCATTGCAATGTGTGAATCTTGAACTTGTCATTGCCTGTAACTTAACTTATGTATAGCGCTACGGAATATGTTGGCGCGTTACAAATACACAATAATAATTAAAGCCTTAAGTTCAATGTTTTCTTAATCTGAATTTTATGTGATGGATCAGAACACAATAGTGTAAGTTGATGAAATGAGAAAAATATATACATAAAACATTTTTTTAGGAATAGAAAACAGAAAATTGGCATGTGCGTATGTATTCACTCCCTTTGTTATAAAGCCCATAAAAAGCTCTGGTGCAACCAATTACCTTCAGAAGTCACATAATTAGTGAAATGATGTCCACCTGTGTGCAATCTAAGTGTCACATGATCTGTCATTACATATACACACCTTTTTTGAAAGGCCCCAGAGGCTACAACACCTAAGCAAGAGGCACCACTACCAAACACTGCCATGAATACCAAGGAACTTTCCAAACAAGTAAGGGACAATGTTGTTGAGAAGTACAAGTCAGGGTTAGGTTATAAAAAAATATCTAAATCTTTGATGATCCCCAGGAACACCATCAAATCTATCATAACCAAATGGAAAGAACATGGCACAACAGCAAACCTGCCAAGAGATGGCACCCACCAAAACTCACGGACCAGACAAGGAGGGCATCATTCAGAGAGGTAACACAGAGACCTAAGGTAATCCTGGAGGAGCTGCAGAGTTCCACTGCAGAGACTGGAGTATCTGTACATAGGACGACAATAAGCCGTACTCTCCATAGAGTTGTGCTTTATGGCAGAGTGGCCAGAAGAAAGCCATTACTTTCAGCAAATTGAAAATGGCACGTTTTGAGTTTGCGAAAGGGCATGCGGGAGTCTCCCAAAATGTTTGGAGGAAGGTGCTCTGGTCTGATGAGACTAAAATTGAACTTTTCGGCCATCAAAGAAAACGCTATGTCTGGCGCAAACCTAACACATCACCCAAAGAACACCATCCCCACAGTGAAACATGGTGGTGTCAACATCATGCTGTGGGAATGTTTTTCAGCAGCCGGGACTAGGAAACTGGTCAGAGTTGATGGAAAGATGGATGGTGCTAAATACAGGGATATTCTTGAGCAAAACCTGTACCAGTCTGTGCGTGAATTGAGGCTAGGACGGAAGTTCACCTTCCAGCAGGGCAATGACCCCAAACACACTGCTAAAGCAACACTTGAGTGGTTTAAGGGGAAACATGTAAATGTGTTGGAATGGCCTAGTCAAAGATCAGACCTCAATCCAATAGAAAATCTGTGGTCAGACTTAAAGATTGCTGTTCACAAGTGCAAACCATCCAACTTGAAGGAGCTGGAGCAGTTTTGCAAGGAGGAATGGTCAAAAATCCCAGTGGTAAGATGTGGCAAGCTCATAGAGACTTATCCAAAGGGACTTGGAGCTGTGATTGCCACAAAAGGCAAAGTATTGACTTTAGGGGGGTGAATAGCTATGCACATTGACCTTTTCTGTTATTTTGTCCTATTTGTTGTTTGCTTTACTTAAACAAAAAGAAAAAAAAAGAAATCTTCAAAGTCGTGGACATGTTCTGTAAATTAAATGATGCAAATTATAAAACAATTCATGTTAATTACAGGTCGTGAGAAAAAAAACCTCAAAAAATGCCAAGGGGAGTGAATACTTTTGCAAGGCACTGTATATTCCCCTATATAAGAAACTAAAACTCACATATGAGTGATTTAGATACATATGGTGACTTTGTGTTCCTCTAATATTCATTACAACCTCATGGTTCAAAACTCATTAATCATTCAGGCAGAGGCAACACACTGACATTTTATTGACCATAACTCAATGAATTCGGCATCAATTTTAAAATGAAAACACTTTTCAAACTCTAATGGTGTAGAGCACAGTTTATGACTCCAGTGGCCATTTAAGGAAAACCCATAAAGAGATGGAGATTTTATGGAAAGTTAAATCAGAATTATTGTCATCTCAATTTCACATGTACATTGAGTAAATCAGAAGTCAGGGTGATTGGCAGAACTGTAATCCTTTGGTAGCCCATCATACACACTAAATCCTTAAGCTTGAATCATTCAACTGTTTAATCTATTGAAGAGTTTGTTTATATGCTGAGGAAGAAGGTTTTCTGTGTGTATAACAGAAAAGTAAATTAAGAACATGCAATATTCCATAAAGAAGTATTTGTATCTAGCCAACAAGTAACATACTTAACTGAACACCCAAACTATTTGGCCCTATATTCCAGGCTTTACAATCAGTTCAGGAGTGGAGACACACTTTCTGCTGTGGTGTGTGACTCTCCAAATGTCCCTTATATTATTTTAAACAATAACAGTTAATACCAGCTTGTTTCCCCATTCTCACCTGAGTGTCTAGTGTCCCCAGCTGTTCTTCCAATGTACTGGATCCAATACAACAAAGCACACTTTTCCATAGCAAACATGACTGGTTACCACCGTGACATCAATAAATTAACACAAAAATACAATGATTCTGCTTAAACCCCTATTGTACTTCCCTCCATGAACAACATGGCTTACCCACACAACATGGTGCACAAAAATTATGCGGTGTCAAAGTTTAAATATCCAGGCTGGGAGGACAGTGTCAGGGGAGAGAATTAAGAAAGAATACAAATAGTCCATTTCCATCCAGGACCCCCAATAGTCCAACAGTCCCTCAAAGCCTTGGGGCCATCTTTGGACGTCACTAGAAGCTGCTGTGTTTTTGCAGGATAATTCTGCTCTTGCATATACATATATGCACTTGGGAAGGCCTAGGGCAGCAGAAAAATTAAATGCACAACTGTCCTTAACACTAGAGTTTAAATTTTCTTTAAATGCTGCTTTTATTCGTAAATAGTTATTTGTCAAATGAAACCTTCTGAGTTTCAGAAATATTATTAGTACAGTGCAACTGACTAATCTAAACCAATAACACAGGTACCTCATGATAAAGTTTCAAGACACATATTAAGAGAAGTCAGCCTATTCAACTAGAGTTTTTATTTAATAAGACTCACCCACATCCTGTTTACAAGACTAAAGGAACATGTAAGACCCCTCATTTGAAAATCAGGAGATTACTGTAATGATATTTATTACCCAACTAGGAAATTGCTCATCAAAAATGACAGGATTAAAATTGTAAGGCTGGCAATGCAGTTTGCCTTACAATGTGAGACTTTTCTCCTCTGAGCACCTTCTGCGCTCATCGCGAGCCTCTCCCCCCGTGTACTTAATTTTTCCTGCTTTTCACTGATCACCTTCGGCGCTCATCACGAGTCCTCGCTTAGCCGATTTTGGATTGATGAAAAACCCCAAATATGGCTCAAATTCGCTTGCAACCTCACTTCAAGGTTTCCTGGCTCTCCTCTTGTGCTGTGTGTGGTATTATTTTTGCTAAATTATTTTGTTGCGACCATCGCAGTCGCGTGCCTCAACTGCTCGCTTCGCAAACGTCCCCAACACTGACAACTATATATGTGACTAGCGAATTGCCCGGCGCTCCATGCCAGCAACTGAGGCCCGTGCCCAGTGACCTCGCCAGCAACTGAGGCCCTCGCTTCGCGAGGGACCTCAGTTGCTGGCATGGAGCGCCTTCAGCGCTCCATGCCAGCAACTGAGGCCCTTGCCCAGTGACCTCGCTACGCGAGGCCCGCGGCTCGCTACGCGAGCCCGCAAGCGTGAGCAACGACCCGTACGCTCACAACTATATATGTGATATTTACTCCAGACACCAATGAGTACTTAAAGGGATACAGAAGAGGTGATATCATTTAAACTACTGGTAATAAAATGTTATCAATTAAATCATTATTTCAAAAATACATTTTCTTCAAGTAAACCTGCATTGGCATTTGTCACTTTTACCTGTTAATTAGACATTCTAATGCATCCACATAAGTTACAAAAGTTACAAGATCAGTGATCAATAAAGAAATGAATACGTTATTTTCTCAGTTGAAGCTTGTTTGGGTGTGTGTGTGTGTAATTTATATATAAAGAGTAAAACTGCATAAATAATAGGTTAAATGAGCAAATAGATTAATTAAACAAACAGAGACTAAACAACACGTGGGAGGAACATCTTTCACCTACAGAAGGACAGGGTGATAATTCACCAACAACAGACCACAACCAGAAAGTTGCACCCCAAGTTGGTTCTACATGACTCAGTACTGTTTTGTTTCTCCCTCCATTTTAAACATTAACTTTAAAAAATACATTTGAATAAATCTATGTGTTTGTAAAAAATATTTAAAAAAAATATTGATTCAGTTTTTAGGCTGCTTTTACATAATTAATATTAAGTTGCAAAAAACAATTTTGAGTGGTTATTTAGCAGATATTTCTAATTCTGCTCCATCACACACACACACAAACACACACACACATATATATATATATATATATATATATATATATATATATATATATATATATATATATATACTAGCGACTTGCACGTCAAAAAATGACGGTCAATAAAAGAAAGTGTTGAAATGCTGTTTGCCACACAATGTGAGTGTACTGTGTGCCTCAACTATATAGACCCCTCTAACACAGTAATGAACGCATGGAATAACACTATAAGTGCCGTGAGGGTCATCCAGGACCCTCATGACCCAAAGTGTAAGCACTACACCATTTTAACCCGGTCACTTATGGGGGTCTATCCAGACCCTCATAAGCCTCTATTTAACCCCATCAGTCCCATAAGGGTATATTATGACCATTATGGGCCTGTTACAACCCAACATTAAACACATAAGTGCCATGATGGTCCTCAAGGAGCATCATGACATTAAGTATAAACACTACACTGCACTATACCCCCCCAATAAAACATTAAATATCAACTAAACAGCCTCTACATTAACCTATTAACACCTACACTACCTACCTACCCCCTAATAACCCTCTCCCCACCACTGTAATTACAGAAATCAAAAAAACTAAAGTCATCCAAAATCAAAAATCTACATTACATAAAATAAAAAAACCTAAAATTACCAAAAATAAAAAAAATTACATTACAGAAAAAAAAACCTAAGTCACAAAAAATAAAAAAAGGAACATTACAGAAAATAAAAAAATACATTACAACCCCACCCCCCACTACAGAAAAAAAAATTACACACCTGAAAAGGAAATACATATAAAACATACAATACAATACAATACAATTAAATACAATACAATTTAATACAATACAATACAATTAAATACAATACACCCCTATCTAATATACATCCCCCTATCTAATGTACATCCCCCTTTCTAATATACATCCCCCTATCTAATATACATCCCCCTATCTATCTAATATACAATAAATACTATCTATGTACTATACATCCCCCTATCTATCTAATATACAGTACATGCTATCTCTATATAGCAACCCTAATTCTAAGCTACAATAAAATAATTAAGACCACTTACCTTTGAGATGTTTCTTCAGATCACCAACCTAGGGTAAAAAAAGATTTAAAAAATTACTACAACACGTTTACATAAAATAAATAAACATTCTAAATATTACACTCACCTTTCCAGCATGTCACGTCCTCCATCTTTGCTTCTCCGTCGTGGCCCCTGCTAAAAAATAACATTATATTAGTTCACATACATAAACATGAAACCAAGTAAAATCAATACAATCTACATTGTACTTACCTCCCCGCGATGTCTCCGGCCTCCTGGTGTTTTGCATCCGTGCTCTTTAAAAAACAACAAAAAAACAACAACACACATCCGCCCTGGCGCATGTCCCCAACACTAATGAGCTTCCTACGGAGTGTTCCAGAATAAAATTGGCAATGGCGGCTTCTGATTGGCTGAAAACGCTGTCTATCAAATTCAGCCAATGAGAAGACGCCAATTGTGAACCAATGAGAAAGGGATACACCCCAAAATCCCACGCTGATTGGATAACGCACCTGTCAATCTTTATTTGAACCAATCCGAAGGCTTTATTGCCATCAGCCAATCACAATGGAATACACCCCCACGTACTGATTTGTGAAGACATCTGCGCCTTCCCATTGGCTGTAATACTGATTGACCATGACAATAGCCAATGAGAAGGCGCAAATGCCTTTACCAATCAGTACGTGGGGGTGTATTCCATTGTGATTGGCTATTGTCAGTGCAACCAATCAGAATGCGCAGATGCCTCCAGCCAATCACCCTGTGGGGGTGTATTCCATTGTGATTGGCTAAAGGCATCTGCTCCTTGTGATTGGTTTAAATAAAGATTGACAGGTGCATTATCCAATCAGAGTGGGATTTTAGGGTGTATCCCTTTCTGATTGGCTCACACATTGGCGCCTTCTGATTGGGTGAATTTGATAGACAGCATTTTCAACCAATCAGAAGGCGCCATTGCCTATTTTCTTCTGGAAAAGTCTCCGGGAGCCTCATTAGCGTCGGGGATGTCCGTGAGTGCGGAGGTGTGTACTTTTTTTTTTTTTACAGGGCGTGGCAGAAGAGGCGAAGGAGGAGGCAGGAGACATCGCGGGGAGGTAAGTACAATGTAGATTATGTTTATTTTATTTTGTTTTTATGTATGTGTATTAATGTTATGTTTTTTTTAACAGATGCCACAATAGAGAAGAAGAAGAGAATAAGGACGGGAACTGCCGGAAAGGTGAGTAGAATATTTAGAATGTTTAGAATATTTATTTATTTCCTGTAAATGTGTTGCACTATTTTTTTTTTCCCCCTAGGTGGCTGATCTGAATGGACATTTGCAAAGGTAAGTGGTCTTAATTATTTTATTTTAGCTTAGATTTAGATTATTTTATATATAGATAGCATTTATTGTAGGTTAGCTAGGGGTATGTGTTTTATATAGATAGCATAGCATGTATTGTATATTAGATTGTGTTATTTATTTAGATAGATTGTGTGATGTATATTATATAGATAGGATGTATATTAGCTTATGGTATTTATTGAGATAGATTGGGGGATATATATTATATAGATAGGATGCATATTAGATTATGGTATTTATTTAGATAGATTGGGGGATGTATATTATATAGATAGGGTGTATATTAGATAGATAGTATTTATTGTATATTACATAGATTGTGTGATGTATATTATATAGATAGGATGTATATTAGATTATGGTATTTATTTAGATAGATTGGGTGATGTATATTAGATAGATAGAATGTACTGTATATTAGATAGGGGTGTATTGTATTGTATTTAATTGTATTGTATTGTAATATATTGTATGTATTTTATTGTATGTATTATATGTGTATTTCCTTTTCAGGTGTGTCATTTCTTTTTTCTGTAGTGGGGGGGGGGGTTGTAATGTGTTTTTTTATTTTCTGTAATGTTCCTTTTTTTTATTTTTTGTGACTTAGGTTTTTTTATTTTCTGTAATGTAGATTTGTAATTTTTTGTGACTTAAGTTTTTTTAATTTTCTGTAATTAGAGTGGTGGGGGTTATAAGGGGGTAGGTAGGTAGTGTAGGTAGGTAGTGTAGGTGTTAATAGGTTAGTGTAGAGGGTGTTTAGTTGATATATGTTTTATTGGGGGGGTATAGTGTATGTGGTTAATGTTGGGTTGTAACAGGCCCATAATGGTCTTAATATACCCTTAGGGCACTGATGGGGTTAAATAGAGGTTTATGAGGGTCTGTATGGACCCCCATGAGTGACAGGGTTGATTAGCTGTTTATGGGGGTCTGTATTGACCCCCATGAGTGAGGGGGTTAATTAAGGGCTTATGGGGGGCTGTATTGACCCTCCTGAGTGACGGGGGAATTAAGGGTTTATGGGGGTCTGTATTGACTCCCATGAGTGAGGGGGTTTAATTAAGGGCTTATAGGGGTCTGTATTGACCCGCATGAGTGACCCCCAGAGTGACAGGGTTAATTAGGGGTTTATGGTGGTCTGTATTGACCCCCATGAGTGAAGGGGTTAAGTGCTTATGGGGGTCTGTATTGACCCCCATGAGTGACACAGTTAATGAAGGGCTTATGGGGGTCTGTATTGACCCCCATGAGTGACAGGGTTAATGAAGGGCTTATGGGGGTCTATATTGACCCCCATGAATGACAGCGTTAATTAGGGGTTTATGGTGGTCTGTATTGACCCCCATGAGTGAAGGGGTTAAGTGCTTATGGGGGTCTGTATTGACCACTATGAGTGACAGGGTTAATGAAGGGCGTATGGGGGTCTATATTGAATCCCATGAGTGAGGGGGTTAATGAAGGGCTTATGGGGGCCTGTATTGACCCCCATGAGTGACAGGGTTAATAAAGGGCTTACGGGGGTCTATATTGACCCCCATGAATGACAGGGTTAGTTAGGGGTTTATGGGGGTCTGTATGGACATGAGTGACAGGGTTAATGAAGGGCTTATTGGGGTCTATATTGACCCCCATGAGTGAGGGGTTAATTAAGTGCTTATGGGGGTCTGTATTGACCCCCATTAGTGACAGGGTTAATGAAGGCTTATGGGGGTCTATATTGATCCCCATGAGTGACAGGGTTAATGAAGGGCTTATTGGGGTCTATATTGACCCCCATGAGTGAGGGGTTAATTAAGTGCTTATGGGGGTCTGTATTGACCCCTATTAGTGACAGGGTTAATGAAGGGCTTATGGAGGTCTATATTGACCCCCACTAGTGACAGGGTTAATTAAGGGCTTATGGGGGTCTGTATTGACCCCCATGAGTGACAGGGTTAATGAATGGCTTATGGGGGTCTATATTGACCCCCAGAGTGACAGGGTTAATGAAGGGCTTATGGGGGTCTGTATTGACCCCCATGAGTGACAGGGTTAATGAAGGGCTTATGGGGGTCTGTATTTACCCCCATGAGTGACAGGGTTAATGAAGGGCTTATGGGGGTCTATATTGACCCCCACTAGTGACAGGGTTAATTAAGGGCTTATGGGGGTCTATATTGACCCCCAGAGTGACAGGGTTAATGAAGGGCTTATGGGGGTCTGTATTTACCCCCATGAGTGACAGGGTTAATGAAGGGCTTATTGGAGTCTATATTGACCCACATGAGTGAGGGGTTAATGAAGTGATTATGGGGGTCTGTATTGACCCCCATGAGTGACAGGGTTAGCTAGGGGTTTATGGGCGTCTGTATTGACCTCCATGAGTGAGGGGGTTAATTAAGTGCTTATGGGGGTCCGTATTGACCTCCATGAGTGAGGGGGTTAATTAAGTGCTTATGGGGGTCTGTATTGACCCCCATAAATGATAGTGTTAATAAAGGGCCTATGGAGGTCTATATTAACCCCCATGAGTGACAGGGTTAATGAACGGCTTATGGGGGTCTATATTGACCCCCATGAATGACAGGGTTAATTAGGGGTTTATGGTGGTCTGTATTGACCCCCATGAGTGAAGGGGTTAAGTGCTTATGGGGGTCTGTATTGACCCCCATGAGTGACACAGTTAATGAAGGGCTTATGGGGGTCTGTATTGACCCCCATGTGACAGGGTTAATGAAGGGCTTATGGGGGGCTATATTAACCCCCATGAATGACAGGGTTAATTAGGGGTTTATGGTGGTCTGTATTGACCCCCATGAGTGAAGGGGTTAAGTGCTTATGGGGGTCTGTATTGACCCCCATGAGTGACAGGGTTAATGAAGGGCGTATGGGGGTCTATATTGAACCCCATGAGTGAGGGGGTTAATGAAGGGCGTATGGGGGCCTGTATTGACCCCCATGAATGACAGGGTTAATTAGGGGTTTATGGTGGTCTGTATTGACCCCCATGAGTGAAGGGGTTAAGTGCTTATGGGGGTCTGTATTGACCCCCATGAGTGACAGGGTTAATGAAGGGCGTATGGGGGTCTATATTGAATCCCATGAGTGAGGGGGTTAATGAGGGGCGTATGGGGGCCTGTATTGACCCCCATGAATGACAGGGTTAGTTAGGGGTTTATGGGGGTCTTTATGGACCCCCATAAATGACAGGGTTAAGGAATGGCTTATGGGGGTCTATATTCACCCCCATGAGTGACAGGGTTAATGAAGTGTGTATGGGGTCCTGTATTGACCCCCATGAGTGACAGGGTTAATGAAGGTCTTATGGGGGTCTGCATGAGTGACAGGGTTGATAAAGGGCTTATGGGGGTCTATATTGACCCCTATGAGTGAGGGGGTTAATGAAGTGCTTATGGTGGCCTGTATTGACCCCCAAGAGTGACAGGGTTAAGGAAGGGCTTATGGGGGTCTGTATTGACCCCCATGAGTGACAGGGTTAATGAAGGGCTTATGGGGGTCTATATTAACCCCCATGAATGACAGGGTTAATTAGGGGTTCATGGGGGTCTGTATTGACCCCCATGAGTGACAGGGTTAATGAATGGCTTATGGGGGTCTATATTTACCCCCATGAGTGACAGGGTTAATGAAGTGCTTATGGGGGCCTGTATTGACCCCCATGAGTGACAGGGTTAACGAAGGGCTTATGGGGGTCTATATTGACCCCCATGAATGACAGGGTTAATTAGGGGTTTATGGGGGTCTATATTGACCCCCATGAATGACAGGGTTAATTAGGGGTTTATGGTGGTCTGTATTGACCCCCATGAGTGAAGGGGTTAAGTGCTTATGGGGGTCTGTATTGACCCCCATGACTGACAGGGTTTATGAAGGGCGTATGTGGGTCTATATTGACCCCCATGAGTATGAGGGTTAATGAAGTGCTTATATGGGCCTGTATTGACCCCCATGAGTGACAGGGTTAATAAAGGGCTTATGGGGGTCTATAGTGACCCCCATGAATGACAGGGTTAGTTAGGGGTTTATGGGGGTCTGTATGGACCCCCATGAGTGACAGGGTTAAGGAATGGTTTATGGGGGTCTATATGTACCCCCATGAGTGACAGGGTTAATGAAGTGTGTATGGGGTCCTGTATTGACCCCCATGAGTGACAGGGTTAATGAAGGTCTTATGGGGGTCTGTATGGACCCCCATGAGTGACAGGGTTGATAAAGGGCTTATGGGGGTCTATATTGACCCCTATGAGTGAGGGGTTAATGAAGTGCTTATGGGGGCCTGTATTGACCCCCATGAGTGACAGGGTTAAGGAAGGGCTTATGGGGGTCTGTATTGACCACCATGAGTGACAGGGTTAATGAAGGGCTTATGGGGGTCTATATTGACCCCCATGAATGACAGGGTTAATTAGGGGTTCATGGGGGTCTGTATTGACCCCCATGAGTGACAGGGTTAATGAATGGCTTATGGGGGTCTATATTTACCCCCATGAGTGACAAGGTTAATGAAATGCTTATGGGGGCCTGTATTGACCCCAATGAGTGACAGGGTTAACGAAGGGCTTATGGGGGTCTGTATTGACCCCATGAGTGACAGGGTTAATGAAGGGCTTATGGGGGTCTATATTGACCCCCATGAGTGACAGGGTTAATTACGTGCTTATGGGGGTCTGTATTGACCCCCATGAGTGACAGGGTGATAGTGTATATTTGTTTTCTTTTATAATGGTTCCTTTAAGGACCTTTACGTCCTTTAAGGACCCGTAACGCAAGAATTTAGAATTTTCATTGCAGCGGTGGTCCCCAATCGCGTGCGATCGGGACCCCCACTGCGATGGTTAATGTGGGGTTAATGCAGGTCTCCGAGCTTATCTCGGATCCCGTGGGGTTAATGCGTGTTTCCGAGCTTATCTCGGATCCCTTCTTGGGTAAGTTGTACGTGGCTGGGCTTTTAGCCTCGTATTCGTTTTTTTCGGCTGCAAGTTTTTTTTCTCGCTTAGGGGATTTTCGTGTGTCTGAACTCGGGAATTTGGACTTAAATGGAGGTGTAACTTCACTTTTAGAGGTCCTGGGTGCCCCCCCTTGCTATGGGTAAGCTTTTTATATATTTTTTGTGACTATTTGGTGTGTTTTGACTGTTTTTAGGTGCGGGTTATGGCCGTATTTTTCGTGCGTGTGGGTGTTTGTTCCGTTAAGGTTGGTTCTAAGGTCGCGTGTGTGTGTGTGAGGCTGGGAAGTCCTGGGCTTTGAGCCTCGTTTTCGTTTTTTTCGGCGGCCATTTTTTCTCTTGCTTAGGGTATTTTCGTGTGTCTGAACTCGGGAATTTGGACTTAAATGGAGGTGTAACTTCACTTTCAGAGGTCTTGGATGCCCACCCCCCCTTGCTATGGGTAAGCTTTTTATGTATTTTTTGTGAGTATTTGATGTGTTTTGACTGTTTTTAGGTGCCCGCGGTTCGGCCGTTATGGTCGTATTTTTCGTGCGTGTGGGTGTTTGTTCCGTTAAGGTTGGTTCCGAGGTTGTTTTTTTTTCGTGTGTGTTTTTAACCGCGGAAGAGGCGCCTTTGAGCCTGAACCTCCGCAAATGCGGCAAATGCGGACAAACACAGCCGACGTTGGAGACTCCACCTTCCGCTAATGCGGCCCCTTGCTTAGCGTGGGTCCGCATTTGCGGAGCAAACTGCATCCCTCGCTTCGCTGCGCAAGCCTGCAAGCTTGAGCAACGGCTCGTATGCTCACAAATATATATGTGATATATATATATATATATACACATATACACACATATATATCAATACACACACATATATATATTTATATATATATATACATACATACACACACACATTATATATATCTTACACATACAATAAGAGATCTCCCCCAAAAGTAAGTATACCCTCTCCTTATAAATACATATGGACATAGAGGTAGACTAAGACACAGGACCCCTTCTGGATCTCTTCCTTGTCATGGCGATCCAGACAATGAAGCTGTGAGCTAAACCATGAAGAGTCACCCAAGATGGGCAGTCCACTGGAGTAGGAACTGGCAGCCCACTCCAGTATCTTTGCCATAAAAACAATATGGATAAGCACAACCAGAAACACAGACAGATGTACCTGGTGTGCTGCATCCATGTGGTCACTGAGACCACAGCTGCTTCTGTCTTGGATAGGTCACAAGCTTGGTGTGTGGAGCAGGGTAGTCAGAATCAATAAGACCACCAGAGTATTTAAAAAACTGAAGCTTTTCAAGCATCTCCCTGTATCTGCATGCACTGTGAGCTGGGAGTTGTTTTTTTCAATAAACTTTATAGAGATTGCACCAATGTATTCACACTATAAGAGGTGCAGTCCCTGTATGATACAGGACATTTCCTTCCCGACCATTCTGATTGGGTGATGTTGCGTTTGACAGACAGGCTCAGTTCTATCTGTTAGAGCACAGTTTGGGAATAAACAGCATTGTGACTTATTTTTTTAATTGTCACATGTACCCTGATCTGTAGTATTAGACAAGTCACAAACAGGGGATAGATATGATAAGTCAGTGTGTTTAAATGCAGCACAAAGGGTTAAAGTGACAGCAGCAGCAATTAAAAAAACAGAATATTGAACATGACACACGAGGGGATTATGTCAGTGCATTCATTTTGGGAGGGCGGTTGCCCATTTGCCCCTATGCACCAGCCGCTCCTGAGTAATCATAATAATGACGTTCTTAGCTATTTAAAATATGCTTCCCTGAATTTACTAATATCTAATTAATGGTGTAATATGTAAAAGAAAATATGTTGGGTTTTTTTCATATGTGACGCCGTATTTAATACCAGAAAAGTATCACGTAAAAATGTAATTTGTTGTGAGCAATACAATACATAGGTTTCTACATGTACATAGGAAATTATTAAACAATTTATAAAAATAAAATGACAAAAAATTAGTCTAGCACTCGATTCTTGATAGAGGAACTGACTAAACTGCAGACTTGTGTCAGAGGAAATACATAATCATTATAAGAAGAGAAATGTATTTTTTTATACATATTTTTACTACTGTCAATATTCAGTAGGGTTAGTCATCTTTAGGTAATTCCAGTCTTATCTCTTATGTTCTATTTATACGGATCAAATGTTTTGGTTTCTTACATAAAAAGTTTTCTAGGCAAAGTGACAAAGGGACAACACTTGTACATAAGTGCAGTAACATAATCATAGACTGTATAATGAATAGTGATATGCAGAATCGAAGCTCAAAATTTTCCTTTTGTTTCTTATATACATGCATCTATTTCGTTTTTGTTAGAATAAGAAATACATGCATCTTTTAATGTTAATAGTTTGATATATTTTGTATGGGTCAGAAATTGTAACTGGATATTTTGTCTACACAATGATACTGCACTGTAAACCATTAAAATAGCAAATATCCGGTAGTTGTGTTATGATATTTACTAGTATAACCAAAGTCTTGACAAGCCAGTTGGTCAGCCATTACACTGCTGGCCAGCACTCTGGGCACCTCTATTGTGAGGTACAGGAATGAGGTCATAGTGTGATGACATAACAGTGGAAGCTGCCTATAAAAGCCCAGACTGCAGGTCTTCTCATTCATTTCACAGAGACATCTGAAGATCAAGGTTTACTGATAAAAAGAGCTGCAGGGTGCCAGTTACCTGGCATAGTGATTTGCAGTGTGTCGCTCCTACTAAAATTATCTGAAGTTCATCTATCTGATGAAGTGTGATGGCCCAGCAACAAAAGAACTGACCAGGAAAAAAATTCCTACCATCTAGTGAGTAAGGTAAGTCACCATGTGTATCCTGCACAATCAGTTAGGAGGGTGGAAAACCATATGGAAAATATTTATATTTTTAAAATAGATCCAGAATTGACAGGAGGTAGATGTTTTAAATCAGGAATTAATAATACAAATAAAATAATAATTAAGTAAAACTAAATTTATAGTCAATGTAAAAAACAGTATTGAATATCAAATGTATTTTTAATCATCAGTGCTCCCTACTCACTATAGGGTAAATGGGGGAAGATAGTTTAATCTAACAAATTGTGGTAAATCTCCGGTGTCAAAATTATACCAACTAATTGCTCCCTAGTGGCTGGAGACTTCTGGGTTAAAATATATTTTCTTTTTTAAATGCTTTTAAATGATTGTTCTTAAAACCCATTTAGACTCAGTCTTTCAAACAAACTCCCCTTCCCCATATATATATTGTAACCGGTTTCCCCCAAGAGGATGGTGCCAAGTAAAGAGTTCTTGACAGGAGTGACGGAGTTAACTCCTGAAGAACTACTAATTGGTGCAGGTGCAGTTTCTCTTTAAAGCCTGGGAAGCAGACATGGAAAGGGGTGGCTGATTAGGCTCTGGCCTAAGTTGTGTGCTGCTGCTGCTAGCAGCCAGAGCAAGTCGCAAGAGAGGAGCTTGCTGGTTGATCCTGTGTGGATCTACCGTTTAAACTTTGGAAAACAAAACTGGAGGAAATCTTGTTTTACTGTGGATGCCAGTTTTGGATGACAGAAAGAAGTGTGTGCTGTTGTGAAGGCGCTGGACTAACAGAGCGGTCGGAAAGAGTAACCCCACAGTCAGGAGGTGAAGCTACGAAGGCACCAAGTAAGAGGAATCTGGGAGTTGCAGCTAACAAGAGAACGTTGTTAGCTGGTTGGACTGCTATATGAGAAGCTTATGTGAAAGTTTGCTCACACAGATAACAAGGTAAAGCTGCTGTTGGAGCAAAGCCAGCCATGCAGACTAATTGTGGACATCCTGGATGTAAAGGTACCATTGCAAAGTCTGATAACCCTAAGGAGAAGTCTGTGTTGTTAAACAGATTTGTAGCCTTCACCAGGAGAGGGTGTTAAGGGTCCCTGGAGGTTGGGGTATGTGGAGAGTAGGGCGGGCCAGAACCCCACCCTATTGTATGAAGTTTAAAGACAACGGTCTACAGACTAAAGACTTCTAATAAAACAGAGACTGTTTGTAACCTGGCCACAAGGTGGCACTACAAGAGACTGTTTGTATCCTGGCCACAAGGTGGCACTACAAGAGACTGTTTGTATCCTGGCCACAAGGGGGCACTATCAGAGACTGTGTGTTTTCTTTATAAATGATATTTTCACCTGTAGTAGAAAAGCTGCTCAGGTTATAGTCAGGGTGTTCCAGAGTATAGTAAGCCCGTTTACGTAGATGTTTATTTTTCTGATTATAAGCTATTTAATTTGTGTTTGTTTTTTATTTTTTACTAGGGAATAAGCTTAAAGCAAGGACCTCCAATGTAGTATTTTCTGAGATACTACCAAGGAGACAGAATGAGCTTAGGGAGGTTAATGCGTGGCTAAAAAAGTGGGGCAGTGCAGAGGATTTGGGGTTTTTAAAACCCCCGAGCTGACTTCTCATTTGGGTACAATCTCTATAGCAGGGATGGATGGATTGCACCTTAATGATGAGGGAGCTTTTGTGCTAGGGGATAGGATGGTAGAATGGCTGGGGGAGTTTTTAAACTTGTAGGTGGGGGCGAGGGACTATATAGAAGTTTTGGGGTAAAAAGGGTAGAGAGGGAAAGGGATGAATTAGTTACCTATGGGGGAGGAGAAGGGGGAGGGTTACAATAGACTGTAGAGAGGTATTAATAGGGGCCTCAAATACAGTGGAAAGCACTTCACAACGGCAGAGCCATAGCAACATAAAGTGTATGCTTGCTAAAGCAAGAAGTTTGGGAAAATGGGCAAGCTAGAATTATTAGCAGTACAAAAAAAATGGGGCTTAATAGGCATTACTGAAACATGGTGGGATGAATCTCATGACTGGACTGTTAATCTGGATGGTTATAGCCTATTTAGGAAAGATAGGGCAAATGGTAAAAGAGGAGGAGGAGGGATCTGTCTGTATGTTAAGCCTGAATTTAAGCCTGAGAAGATATTTATGCTGGAACTAACGACAACATTGAATCTTTGTACGTTGAGCTAAATAGTGGAGGAGCTAATTCTAAATGCATATTGGTGGGAGTATGCTATAAACCCCCAAATATAATTGAAAGCGAGGAAATACAATTATTGTTACAGATTGGAAATGTAGCTAAGCACAGGCAAGTTCTAATAATGGGAGACTTTAATTACCCTGAATTAAACTGGATAAATGAGACCAGCAGCTCAGATAAGGGGAGCAGGTTCTTGAGTACACACAGGGATCATTATCTGGCCCAGGTAATACAAGAACTTACTAGAAATTAGGCCATCTCGGATTTGGTTATCACAAGTAATATTGCTATAATATCAAATGTTAAAGAAGGGGAACCCTTGGGGAACAGTGATCACAACACAGTCTCATTTGAGATTGAAAACGAAAAACAGAGTTGTAAGGGCCAACAAAAACTCTACATTTTAAAAGGGCTAACTTTAATGGGCTAAGGGCAGCAATACAACATATAGACTGGCGTAAAGAACTTACAGGGAAAAATACTGGAAATAAATGGACAACATTTAAATCCTTACTAAATAAACATACTCATGGGCATGTACCATGTGGAAATACAATGAATAGGAGTAAATCACATCCCAGGTGGCTTAACAATGACATAAAGATCATGATAAGGAAAAAGAAACATGCATTTAAAGGAGAAGGAGGGAACAGGGGCAGCTTTGTGTGACTATAAGGAAATCAACAAGGCTTGCAAAAGGGCTATTAGACTGGCTAAAATAGAAAATGAGAAGTCAGTTGCAAAGGAAAGTAAGACTAACCCTAAAATATTTTTTAAATATATTAATGGAAAGAAGGCGAGAAAGGAAGCTATAGGTACCTTACAATGTGACACAGGCCATCTGGTAATTAGTGAGCAGGAAAAGGCAGATGAACTAAATAGGTTCTTTTTGTCGATATACACAATGGAGGTACCAGTGGTTGGGACACCGCAACAAAGTGGGGCTACACGGCCATCACTAAATAATTGGTTAACGCAGGAAGAAATCCAAATGAGATTGGAGAAAATAAAAGTCAATAAAGCCCCAGGTCCGGATGGAATACATCCAAGGGTACTGAGGGAGCTGGGTACTGTAACAGCCAAACCATTATGAATACATCCAAGTGTACTGAGGGAGCTGGGTTCTGTAATAGCCAAACCATTATATCTAATCTTTCAAGACTCACTCACCACAGGGTTTCTACCAGATGACTGGAGAAAAGCAGAGGTGATACCTATATTTAAGAAGGGAGCAAGAGCAAATCTGGGGAATTATAGATCAGTGAGCCTCACATCTGTAGTTGGGAAGCTTTTAGAAAGGTTAATAAGGGACAGAATACAAGAATATGTCTATTTAAACAGGATCATAGGTAGCAGTCAACACAGATTTTTGAAGGATAGGTCATGTCAGACCAATCTAGTTAGTTTCTATGACGAGGTTAGTAGGAACTTGGATCAGGGCAACTCAGAGTCTAGTCTTAGACTCTAGTCTTTTAAGATTTTGCAAAGGCTTTTGATACAGTGCCTCATGGGAGACTTTTGAGCAAACTAAGGCATACAAGAATTGCAGTAAATATCTGCTCATGGATCGAGAGCTGGCTAAAAGACAGGAAGCAAAGGGTTGTTGTAAATGGAACATACTCCGATTGGACTAATGTGGTAAGTGGGGTTCCTCAAGGTTCAGTATTAGGTGCTCTCCTTTTTAACATATTTAAAAATGACGTAGAAGTAGGACTTGAAAGTAGTGTCTCCATTTTTGCTGATGACACTATGTTGTGTAAGGTAATTAAATCAGATAATGATGTACTTTCCCTACAAAGGGATTTGCATACATTTGAGAAATGGGTGGCTAAATGGCAGATGAGATTTAATACAAATAAATGGAAGGTTATGCATTTGGGAAGGAAAAAGAACCATGCAATTTATAATCTTTATGGAGCAAATCTAAGGGTATCAGATATTGAAAGGGATTTGGGAGTACTAGTGGACAACCACCTAGGTAGCAGTCATCAATGCCAAGCAGCAGCTGCAAAGGCAAGTAAAATATTAGCATGTATTGAGAAGGGTATAGAAGCAAAGGAAGCAAATATAATTCTAGCACTATACAAATCCCTAGTATGCCCTCATTTGGAAAAATGGAGTACAATTGTGGGCACCACTTCATAAAAAGGACATTTTAGAGCTGGAAAAAGTACAGAGGAGGGCAACAAAACTAATAAAGGGAATGGAGGGGCTAAGTTATCAAGAAAGACTAACCAAATTAAACTTGTTTTTTGCTAGAAAAAAGGCGTTTACGAGGGGATAGGATTACCTTATTTAAATACATCCAGGGTCAATATAAGGCTTTGTCAAGTAAACTTTTTGTAGCAAGCGATTTTCAACTGACAAGAGGACATCCCTTGAGGTTAGAGGAAAAAAGATTTCACCTTAAACAAAGAAAAGGGTTCTTCACAGTTAGGGTGGTTAAAGGAATTCTCTACCAAAGGAGGTGGTGACAGTGAATTCGATAGATAACTTCAAAAAGGGGTTAGGTATATTTTTGAATAAAGAGGGCATTCAAGGTTATCCTAGATAACTAGCAAAGGAATATTGATCCAGGGAGAAATTTGATCACCAGTTTCTGGGGTCAGGAAGGAATTTTGCTTTTTTTCCCCCTTATGAGAAAATTGGCAAAGTTTCAATGTTTTTTTTTTCTGTTTGCCTTCCTCTGGATCAATTAACAATTAATAACAAATAGTCCACATATTAAAAAGATCAAGAGAGATTTTAAAAGGTTGAACTTGATGGACTAACAGTCTTTATTCAACCTCAAATACTATACTTTACTATACTATACTATATATTAATAATTAATTAACAACTAATTAATTAATAACTAATCCGCATACTGCAGATCAGAGGAGATCTTAAAAGGTTGAACTTGATGGACTGAAAGTCTTTTTTCAACCTTAATTACTATGTGACATAACAGTGGAAGCTACCTATAAAAACCCAGACTGAAGCTCTTCTCTATTCATTTCACAGGGACATCTGAAGATCATGGTTGACTGACAAAGATAGCTGCAGACTGCCAGTTACCTGGCAAAGTGATTTACAGTATGTTGGTCCCACTTAAATGCCTATTGGATTGGCAGATAAAGTGAAATCCTAAAAAGAAGTGAGAGTGAAGAAGAGAGTCAAGGAAAAAGAGAGAGGGGTAAAAGGGAAGCTAAAAGAAAGGAAAGGAGGTAAAGAAAGAAGAGGTAACAAAGGAGTTAAGAAAAGTAAATACAGTTTATAAATTTGAGTAATGGCTAATAAAAAAACCTTCAACATCTACAAAGTCAAAGACAAAAATTAAGAAAAATCAAAATGTATCCAAATTTCTTACCACAACACGTAAAGAATTAGATACCCCTCAGAAAGAATAATAAATTACGGACCAAACCCTGGGAAAAGAGAAAACGGTGGGAAAAAGAGAATGATCAAAATAACATCTTATAAGGAAGTGGCCCGTGGGTGGGCCCGGCTGAAGAGGCCCACGGTCGGACCCTGCCGTAGGGGCCCGCGTGAGGAGGGTAAGAGAGGGGGGAAAGAGACACGGGGGTGGGAGAGGGGGCAAAGAGACACGGGAGGGAGAGAGAGGGGAGATATACACAGAGGCCGGGAGAGCGTGGGAAAGAGGGCCTGGTGCTGCAGGTCCCATGTGTTGAGTCCCTGTCATTGTGTGGTGGGAATAGAGAGGGTGCGAGAGAAGAGGGAGAAATAAGGAGGGAATAAAGAGGAGGGAGGGAAAGAGAGAGAGACCTGTATGGCTGTGGGAGCTGCCAATCAGCACTTGGCAGCTCCTAAGTGGCTTGTGAGCGTTCAGAGTGAACGTCCATAACCACATTATGCAGCTGCTTGAATCTGATTGGTTGATGCTGTAGCTCACACACAGGAAAATTGGAACATTTCCTAGCTCACTAAATTTAGGCTCACTGAGGATGAGTGGAACAGCATTACAACGCTCTATATGATTAATAGCAGCAGTGCAGCATTGAAGAAGGCACACAAAGGGTTAATTTTTTGTTGTATAAATACTTTTATTTCAACCTCAATTGGGTAAAAAAAAATTCACATAAAATCACAACATCCAATACATATAATATAAATGCAGTAATACATTATCCAATTTATACAAAAACAGTCATTCAACCACTCCAACCAATTAATTGCTCTATTTAACTATCTCCTAAAGATCTTAATATAAGAAATCCATGTATCCAATACAGCCTAGGAAAAATAAGCTATAATTATAACGATATCCAAGCAAAGAGATCAGGGGTGTAACCTTAGTTTTTTTTTTATTATCTCAATTTATCCATTTTTTGTTATTTTTTCTTATTATTATATCGTATCATTCCCTTTTCCATCTCCCTATCTCTATCTACTGTCCTCTCAATATCAGACCATTTGGGGGTTTCCTTCGAATTCCATCTTTTAACTATATACCATTTACTAACTAATAAAATATGGGAAATAAGCCATCTCTGCTATTGCAAGTTTTGGTTCTCAAACATGTGAAATAGCAATATTGCTGGACTCATAGGTATCTTTATATTTGTTATTACTTCGATCTGTTCTATGCAATTATTCCAATATTGTTGTATGTGTGGGCATTCCCACCAAATGTGTAAATGGGAACCCCTATCATCAAATCCTCGCCAACACTTTCCTGAATTTATATTACTAATTCTATTCATATTCATGGGTACCATATGCCACCTCTGTATTAGTTTAAAATATAGTTCTCTATATGAAATACATAAAGTGGTATTTTTTACTAAAGAGCATGCTCTAAACCAGATTTCTTTTGTCCATACACATTCCAAATCTTGTTCCCATTTAATCATTCTATTTGTTTTCATACTTTCTTCTCTAGTTTTTAATATATTATTGCATTTAGAAATAGTGTGGGTTCTTGGACCTCTTACTATAATAAGTTCCAGTATTGAATAATCTCTGAATTTATTCAGACAGATACCTTGAGATCTCAATTCCTTTATAATGGACATGTACTCAAGCCAATTAATATCTATATTCTGATATTTTTGTAATAACCTCGAGTGGGTTAGACATATACTATTATCAAATATTTCACCTATTTTTGTTATTCCCACTTTTTTAAATTTTTGGAGAACTATACTTTTATTATTATAATGGAGTAAACTAATTGGGGCAGCTGGTGAAGGGTATTTAGATAGTTCCCATACATTCCTGTTATTATACCAAAATTTTAATAAAGAGCGAATCCCCCCAAATAGAGGATCTATTTTTCTAATATCTAATTTAGGGAGCCATAAAAGTATTTCCAGGGGAAAATCCCCCATAAGATCCACTTCTAATTTAAGCCATTTTGACTTTTTAGATGCTATATTCCATCCAATTAAATGGTTTATCATAATAGCCTTATGTATATTTGGTAGAGAGGGAGTAGCTATTCCTCCCTTATCCGATCTCTTTGTAATATTTAATTTCAACCGTGGTTTGTTGTTGTTGTTAATATATTTATTCAAAAAACTTTGCATATTATTAATCAAATACATTGGTGCCATTTGAGGAATACATCTCCATATATATGTTATTTTAGGAACAATCACCATTTTTATCAACGTAATTCTGCCAGACCAGGACAATTGTTTGGGTTTCCATTCTGAAATATCCTGTCTGATCTGCATCTCCATATTATTTTTCAAAATAGACCTGATTGATGCTGTAAAATGTATCCCCAAATGGCAGATGCCCTTACTATTCCAATTCAGTATGAATTTTTTTTTAAATAATCATTGTCTTTCTTTCCAAGTCCAAAAATCAATGTATCCGATTTCATCTAATTGATTTTGAAATAGGAAATCTTGCTAAATTCCCCTATCTTGTCCGAAACTACAGACCTGACTGGGTCTGTCAGAGAGAGTACCATATATATCACCAGCAAACATACCTTGTGTTAATTTCCTCCGATTGTTAACCCAGCAATGGCTTCTGATGCTCGTATTAATTCTGCCAGCGGTTCTAGGGTCAAAACAAATATTAACGGGGACAGGGGACATCCTTGTCTCGTCCCATTATAAATATTACATTTCTCAGTTTCATAATCAATTCCCCTCACCTTCGCTCTAGAATTCCTATAAAGTGACATAATTGCTTTATTGCCAAATTCCTCTAAACCAAATTTTTCTAAGACTGCCTCAATATATAGCCAAGTTACCCTATTGAACGCTTTTACGACATCCAATGAGATAGTTAGCAAGGGTATATCCTTAGCTTTACCATGCCATATTAAGTTAATTAATCTTCTTGTATTCTCTGAGCCTTGTCTTTTTGGAATAAAACCAACTTGATCATGATTGACTAGGTTAGATACATACTTTTTAAGCCTATTAGCTAAAATCTTGGCATACATTTTTGTATCTTTATTTAATAGGGATATTGGCCTATAGTTTTTATAATTTCCCTGGTTTGGGGATATTAACAATATTAGCTTCTGACATTTCAGATGGAATCTTCCCAGTTTTTTTAATTTCATTAAACATATTACAAAGATTAGGACTTAGTTCCTTAAGAAATGTCTTGTAATAGTTCCCACTAAATCCATCTAAACCAGGAGCTTCATTAACTTTTAAATCTGTAATAACTTGTTCTACTTCCTTCAATGTAATCTCTTTGTTTAATTCTATTAATTGCTCCTTAGTTATTCTAGGGAGTTTAATTTGCCCTAAAAATTTCTTGATCCCTTCTTAAGAGGGTCTTGGAAAATTCTCGCTTGATTCAAGATTATATAAGGATTGTAGGATGTCTGGAAAACTTTACCAATTTCCGTCGGATGATTTTGTTTCCTATTATTTATATCTCTAATACTTATTATACTTTGTTTAACCCGCTGTTTTCTAATTTTATTTGAGAAGATGTTTTCCTGCCTTATTTCCCATAATATAATGATCTTCTTGAGACCTGAGAATTGCTTTATCTATTTGTTCCTGATGGATTTTCTGTATTTGTTTATTAACTTCCTTGATTTGTAATATAATATTAGGATCTGGGGTTTTTTTTTTGTTCTTGTTTTGCAGAACATTTATTTCTATATATAATTCTCTCAGTGTTTTTCCTCTGTTCTTCTTAAGATATGCACTTCTGGCGATAAATAATCCCCTAATAAAATCTTTATGTGTACACCAAATAGTTATATCTAAATTCCATAATATATTTTTCCAACTCGTGTTCTGGAACAGATTCCGAGATTCCCCTTAATTTGATATTTTTCCTTCTGATCCTATTTTCTATATTTGTTATTTTATGTTCCAAGTCAGTAACTTTTTTCTCTAATACTGGTGTGTATTCTATAACTGAAAAATGATCTTTAATAAGTTTTTACAATTTAATTTCCATTTCCTCGATTCTTGAATGAGTCTCCTTGATAGCTTTATAATTCTCTCCTATTTGTTCCTTTAAATCAGTTGACAGTTTATATTGAAATTCTGTCATAATCTCTCATTTTCATTGATGATAATACGTCATCTCCGATTATAGTTGAATCATTAAAGTCCGAGGATTCAGTATTACTTCCTCTGCTTTGGTTGTTATCTTTCATATTTATTTGTTTTATTTACAGAATTAATTTTTGGGGAGAAAATAGGTGGAATTTTCTGTATTGACTGTTTTTTTTTCCCTAGATTTGGTTTTATTTGACATCTTAATTTATTATTACTAGGGGAATTCAGCCTCTGTTAAGTTTCTCCTGCTATTAGCCTATGTTTGCTGCGTTGTATATTATCCAAAGTATCTTACTGGTTATATACTGGCTCTCCCATACGCTGCTTCTACAGTATATAGCTCTCACTTCTATATAGTTGGTGGGTTCCTGTCCAGGGTCTCTCCAGTTATATCTTGTGTATTTATCCAAGATATCTTGTTGTTTATATGTTGGATGACACACACGCTACTTCTGTGCCTCTTTCCCACATCTCTCCTCTGGAGCTCTTGTTTCTTTTACAGTGGGTCAATTCCTGGCCGGAGTCTCTTTAGCTCTTAATTTATCTTTACTGCCTTGTATATTTATCCAAAATAGAGTGTTGTTTATATGCTGATTCTCCCCCAGGTAGCATCTGAGACTTTTTCCCGAGTGTATCCTATGGTGCTCTCACCTCTCACTGCGGGTCAGTTCCTGACAGGGGTCTCTCTGGGTATTAGCTTGTCTTTGCTGCCTTGTATATTTATCCAAGATAGCATGCTGTTTATAACCGGATTCTCACCTCTATACAGCAGGTCGGTTCCCGGCTGGGCCTTCAGGTCAAATTCTCAATACCGCTCCTAGCTGCTACTTCTGCATCTCCTGTACTCCAGGGCCACTCCGACTACTGTATCAGATCGGGTTACTCACGTGAGTGATATGCAACCTTATCTTTCCTGCTATTAGCTAATGTGTGTTATCCACAATATTGTGTTATTTGTATGCTGGCTCTCTCACCCACTGTTTCTGTAAGGCTCTCACCTCTGTGCATAGGTTTGATTACTGGCCCGGGTCTCTGTGGCTATTAGCTTGTCTTTATTGCCTTATATCATTATCCAAGATAGCATGCTGTTTATATGCTGGCTCTCCCACTTGCTAGTTTTATACTTCTTTCCCACGTCTCTATGCAGCGGGTAAGTTCCTGGCCGGGGTCTCTGTAGCTTTTAGCTTATCTTTGTTTCCTTATATAATTAAGCTTCAGGTCGGGTTTCCAATACCGCTCCTAGCTGCTACAACTGCAGCTCCTGTACTTCAGGACCACTCCCGACTACTGTATCAGATCGGGTTATTTACGTAGGTGATTTTAATACCTCAGCGACTCTCCTGCTATTAGCTTGTATTTATTGCCTTGTATATTATCCAAGATGTCGTGCTGTTTATATGCTGGGATTCCCACCCGTTGCTTCTAGAGAGCTCTCACCTCTATGCGTTAAGTTGATTCCTAGCCGGAGTCTCACTGGCTATTAGTTTATCCTTGTATTTTTTGTCCAATATGGCGAGGTGTTTATATGCTGGATTCTCCAAGACATTACTTTTATGCTGTTCTCTCCTCTAAAATTCTCAGCTATATGCAGCAGATCAATTCTTGGGCGGGATCTCCCTAGCTCTTTGCTTATCTTTGCTGCCTTGTATAATTGTCCAAAATATCATGCTGTTTGTATACTGGCTCTCCCACAGGCGGGTCGGTTCCTGGCCGTGCTTCAGTCAAATTTCCAATGGATATAAAGTCTTGACTCATTAGCTTGTATTTACTGCCTTTTATAATATCTCCGATAGCATACTATTTATGTACTGAATTGCCCACCCGCTACTTCAGCAAATCTTTCCCGCATCTCTCATTAGAGCTCTCACCTTCATATTGCGGATCCGCTCTCAACTGTAGTATCAATTCAGGTTTTCTAGTCGGTGTAAAGTCTCAGGCATAGTACCTCCAATTCCATCCGGCCATTCGTTTCTGTATGCTATCTCAACATTTTAGACAGTGTTTTCACTGAGACACCATTCAGGTGCCAGCTCTCCCTCTCTCCCCTGCAGACATCTCACTCGTCTGCACTACTCATTTCTGGTCACGCCCCCTGTTTCACACAAAGGGTTAATTTAAAGTGATAGATGCATATTTTTAACAAAATCACATGAAAGAAGACATGAATGCTGAAATACATATATAGTTAAATGTTATTCTTTATATAAACTTAAATAACAATATTAAAGTGATTGATAATTTGAGGGGGGGGGCGTTTGCCCATTCGCCCCTATGCACCAGCCTCCCCTGGACTAGAAGGATGGTAGTGCTATTCCGAAAAATTGATAATGATTAAGGAAAATAGTAAAAATGAACAAAGCCAAAAGAGCTTTGGTGGGAGAATCTACACTCAAAGATTCTAAAAGACACATAGTAAAGCTTAAAGTGATTATATTGCTTATTTAAATGGGAATAAAAATAATTTCTCAAAACGCAAATGGACTTAACTCCACAGGTAAAAGGAAGGTGGCATTTTTAAACTATATCAAACTCAAAGCAGATGTTATCTGCCTGCAGGAAACCCACCTAGATAAGCATGCCCTGGTAGCACGACCTTGGCGCACTCATCAACAGCGCGCCGTCACCAGCACACCGACGGATGCGCGTGCCAATGGCACCCCGACCTTAGCGCACCACCCTGCATCTCAGCTCAGATGTGCTTCGGGTGAGATGAACGAGCTCAAGTATTGCATGTCACTAAGTATCAGTCTCTAAATACACCTGATCCCAATTTTTGTATACTTGCTACATGCCACTTATGAACAGTCTCTTAATGATCACATTAGGGAGCATGTATTTTGCATGCTATTATGAACAATCTAATTTTTTTCATGTGGTCACTCTGCACGTGATCTCAGCAGTGATGTGTTACATATTGCAAGGTGCTCACCAATCACAAGCCGTCAGCTCAGCCCACTACCAAGAACAAGCACCCCCTTCTTATTGAATGCATCTTTTCACATACAAGTAGGATGCAGGGTGGTGCACAGTTGTCGGGCCCACTCTTCTCTGCTGCGCAGTTGTCGGCGCGCTGTTGGTGAGCGCGCTGGAATTGGGGTGCTGCATGCCCTACAATATATGAGTAATAAGAATTATAAATATAGAGTGGATTTAACATTCAGAAAAAAATACAGGGGAGAATCGATTTTTTTTCTTCAATATCCAATAGAATGTACAGCAGGAATATTATTATATAGATAACCAGGGCTCATAAATAGTAAGAGTTATACCTTAGTAAAACAGGTGGTCAAAGTGAAGAAGGGCTTATTTTTATTGTGTGGGGACTTCAATATGATGGTCATGGGTCCTCTAGTAGATATATCAGGAAGTTTGAAGTCCCAAACTAAAAGGCAAATAGATAAAACCTCCAGTAATTTTGTTACGGAAATAAACCGTTTAGATTTACTTAACTCATGGAGACTCCTGAACCCATATGTTCGAGACTAAACCTTCTACTCCAAACGTTTTGGGTCATACTCGAGGTTGGACTAAATTTTTGTAGATCTCGTAACTATGAGAAAGATTAATAAGACAAGAATTTTAGAGTCACCATGGTCTGACCACTCTATGACTAGTGTATTATTAGACGATCCAACCGAATTAAGTACAAAAAAAAAAAGAAAAATTGGAATATCGATCATAATTTATTTAGAGACACAGATACACTAGCTTTTTTAAGAAACTAATTACAAAAATTATTTGGGACTAATATTGGCTCGGTAAAGTCCCCCGCAACCCTGTGGTGTGTCCACAAAGCTGTTATGAGAGGTATAATAATTTCTAAATCAATAGAACAATCTAGGAAAACAGGTACCCCATTAAGACAACTATATATAGACTTGGAAAAAGCCCAAAGACCAAACAAAATAGCACCTAATAAAACAACCAGATCCCAAATAAACAAGATTAATAAGAAAATAATCAAAATCTTACAACTGCAGGCGGATTCCATGATTTCGAAAAATAAACAAACCTATTTCATAATGGGGGGCAGAACCAGCAAATATCTTGCAAGCGAAGCTAAGAAACAACATCAGCAAAATAAAATAGCGATATTAAAAGTTGAAAATAACCAGTTACAAATTCATCCAGATAAAATCAGTGAGGTGTTTGAGCTATATTACAAAAAGTTGTACAATCTAAACCAAGGTCCAAAATTTGTAAAGCCTAGGGAGTCAAATCTAAATGAATTTTTGGAGGAACTTGATTTTCCCAAAATTACTGAAGAAGATAATATCCTTAATGGCAATATAACTAAGGATGAGATTGCCAAAGTCATAAAAATAGGGAAAATTAATAAGTATTCGACCAGCTTTTACTATCAGACATTTTCAGCCGAAATAATAAAACATATGTTGGCTATGTATAACGAGATAAAAAATGTTGGAGTAATTCCTTCTGAACTTTTAGATGCAAAAATTATAAATATTTTAAAACAGGGAAAGGACCCTAAAGAATGTAAGAACTATCATCCAATTTCTCTGTTTAACCTAGACTTAAAAATGTATACAAAAATATTTTCTAATATCCATCTATCTGGATCAAACAGGTGTTTTGAAGGGAAGCGATGGATAATACAAGATGCCTACAAGACCTAATATTATACTATGTTAAAAAAAAAAAGATTCATTCCCACACTGATCCTGTTACTTGACGCAGATTAAGCATTTGACAGGGTCAGTTGGGAATTTCTAAAAGCTGTGTTAACAAAATTTTGACTAGAGTTTATGAATAAAATTATCAAGGCTTTCTATACCAACGCGACTACAAGAATAGTGGGTCCTGAAGGAAATTCAAACAACTTCAAAATAAGCAATGGTACGCGACAAGGCTGTTCCCCTGTCGGCCTTGCTTTTTACCTTTTTTATCGAGTCAGGATATGGAAGGAATTAAAATAGGATGCGAAGAATACAAAATCATGCTCTTCGCAGATGACATAGTATTAACACTAACCAACCTGATGAACTCATGTTCAAAACTTGACGAATAACTAATGGAATTCAGTAAAGTCTCATTTTAAAATAAATTGTACCAAAACGGATACTCTAACAATAGGATTTAACAGGCGTCTAAAAGGAAAAATAGTGGAATTCGAATGAAATTACTCACTTAGGAATTAGATTTACGTCTCAAGTAAAAAATCTATTAAGGGATAATCTGAAAAGAATTATGGCCCAAATCAGAGAGACTCTACAGGAGTGGAAAAATCTAAATTTGACGTGGTCTACCAGGTAAATCTACCAGGTAAATTATTAAATGGAGTTATTAAAATACTCCAATAAAATACTAGATAATAACATATACCAAGGGAAAAAAAATAGAGTAGTTAAAAGTATAACTATAAATAAATTCAGGATGGGGGGACTAGGATCGCCCTCTATAAAGGAGATATATGAGGGAATAGCAACTTCCCAGGTAATTGGATAGAGTATATATATAACTAGAGAATTGCCCGTCAAAAAATGACGGCAATGAAATTGTAAGGTAGCTAATGCTGTTTGGTGTATAATAATGAAATATATAATACATTAATAAATGAATATACTTTACCTATTTTGAAGCATTGTGTTGAAGAGCTGGCAATCTGTTTTGATGTTGCTGCAGCATTAGTGCTGTGGAGCTGCTGTGTAAGCGTGCTGACGGTGTGCAGTGTAATAGTGTGCGTGCGCGGAACCAAACCGTTAGCGTAGTTGTGTACTTCCGCATTGTCGTAAAATGGCGTGTAATGTGTGGTATGCGTCAGCGGAATATCCGTAGGTGTTTTGTGGTGTTTTGCAAGTTTCTTGTGGTGTTTTGCGTGTTTAGAGTGCTGTAGCCTCGTTTTCGTTTTGTTCGACGGCCATTTTTTCTCTCGCTTAGAGAATTTTTTAGTGTCTAAACTCTTTTATTTTGAGTTAAATGAAGGTGTAAGTTGCTTTTTTTAGGTCCTGGATGCTCCCTCTTGCTGTAGGTAAGCTTTTTATGTATATGCTGTGTGTATTTATTGTGTTTAAAAAAAAATCATGTTCGCGGGTTGCGGCCGATTTTTGCGAGGTCGTAACGAGTGGTAACGTTTCTCATATGTTTTGTGATGCAATGTAAAGTTTGCGAGGGTCGCAGTTGCTGGCAAGGTGCGCCTTCATCGCTCCTTGCAAGAAACTGCGACCCTTGCTTCGCCTTCGGCGCTCCATGCCAGCAACTGAGGCCCTCGCTACGCTAGCCGCGGCCCTCGCTTCGCGAGCCTGCAAGCGTGAGCAACTGCAAAACTGACTATAAAATCTAGAGGAATAAAGGAATGGGAACTAGATCACATATTATAATTGTCTAACTACGATTCGTTGTCACGCTGCGTTGCGCAGCGAGGCGATCCGTTAAATTGTAGCACTCTGGCAATGAGCGCCGCAGGCGCTCATTGCAGGCGAGCCGTTATGTTAAATCGTAGCACTTTGGTAATGAGAAGAGCCGTTAAATCGTAGCACTTTGGCAATGAGCGTCGCAGGCGCGCCTCGCATAGCTAGGCGAGCCGTTATGTTAAATTGTAGCACTTTGGCAATGAGCGTCGCAGCCTGCAAGCCTGCTTCGCGAGCCTGCAAGCGTGAGCAACTGCAAAACTGACTATAAAATCTAGAGGAATAAAGGAATGGGAACTAGATCACATATTATAATTGTCTAACTACGATTCGTCGTAGTTAGACAATTATAATATGTGCGCAGCGAGGCGATCCGTTAAATTGTAGCACTTTGGCAATGAGCGCCGCAGGCGCTCATTGCAGGCGAGCTGTTATGTTAAATCGTAGTACTTTGGCAATGAGCGCCACAGGCGCTCATTGCAGGTGAGCCTCGCGCAGGGAGGCGAGCCGTTAAATCGTAGCACTTTGGCAATGAGCATCGCGTAGCGAGGCGAGCCGTTATGTTAAATTGTAGCACTTTGGCAATGAGCGCCGCAGGCGCTCATTGCAGGCGAGCCTCGCGTAGCGAGGCGAGCCGTTAAACCGTAGAAAAAAAATACGAGGTGAAAAAAATTCTGAGATAAGCGGCGGAACAAAAACAGTAAAAAAAACACTAAATACACACTAAAAAATAAAACAAAGGTCACTTACAGCATGGTGAACCAGGCAAGACGCCTGGAAGTGAGTTGGAACTGCAATTTAGATCGATTTAGCCGAGTTACAAAGATCTAAAATCGGCTAAGCGAGAAAAAAATGGCCGCCGAAAAAAATGAAAACGAGGCTATACTACTACGAACTGCGTAAAACACAGTCAGAGACGTATGTCTTTGAAAAACAACGAGATAAAGGATGCGGATTAACCGCGCAATGAGTAAAAAGACAGTAGTGAGTACATTTTACGAAATACAATTACAGATTTACGCATTAACACAGATTTAAAGACTTTGTCTCGCGCAACATCGGATTTCCCGCCTAAAACAACGCATTTGATGTGAAATATAAGTTGGAAGTTACAAAAAAAAAATGTAAAACAAAAAATTTGTATTTATTTTAAGAAAAAAATAATGGACAAATGTAGCGTCATGTTGTGTGGCAAACACATTTCACTACATTTAATTTTTAGTGACCGTCATTTGACATATTTACTGTTAAACTGTAGTACTTTAGCGGGCTGAGCGATGAGCGCTGCAGGCGATCATTGCCCGGCGAGCCTCGCACAGCGAGGCGAGCCGTTAAACCGTAGTACTTTGCCAATGAGCGCCGCAGAAAAAATGCAGCACGAACAAAACGAAAACCAGGCGACAGCACTATAACCATGGAAAACACGTACCGATAATCCGCTAAGACGCATACCACACATTATCCGCCATTTTAGGATAATGCAGAAGTACACAGTTACGTTAACGGTTTCGGCTTGCGCACGCACACTATTACACTGCACACGTTCATCACGCTTACACAGCACCTCCACACCACTAATGCTGCAGCAACATCAACACAGATTGCCAGCTCTTCAACACAATGCATAAAAATACGTACATTCATTTATTAATTTGATTTCTATATTTCAGTAGTAGACAGAAAACAACATTAGCTACGTATATTAATAACTAAACAACTTTTAAAACATACACATCTGATTGCCGTCATTTTTTGACGGGCAATACGCTAGTTTAAATATAAAATCGAGAGGAGTTAGATTGGTCCAAAGCACACAATTTGGTAAAGAGATCAGCCGTAAACATTGCATATATGGAATTATTCTTTAAATTGACTCAGAGGTGATATCTGGTTCAGACGACAATGTTGGAAAGGGTGCGGAGGAGTTGGTACCACAAAACATCTCTGGTGGGATTGTCAATATTTAAAAGCAATGTGGACTCTGGTTGGGTTCCAGCTATCTAAAATAGTAGGAAGTTATGTTCCCTGCTCTCCTCGGTTAATGTTACTTCATATGGATATGGACAAAATAGCACTGCGGAGTAAATATTTGGTCTATCATATCCTGTTAGTAATAAAATGGCTGGTGATTAGATATTTGAATAAAACTTTAACTCCATCTTGGAGCGAAACAATACATTTAATATCCCTTAATAAGGAATTAATGAGAGATGTAGGTATGATATTTTCACTTAAAAAATGTTTAGCCTCTAACTGGTCCTTGTGGGATAAATATGTAGCATCGATCTGAAATAAGATTGTATGTATTTAGTAAGCTTTTTAAACTTCTGAGCCTTGATAAGCTTCTATTTTCCTGAGTAAAGAACAAATCCTAAATGGATTCCTCCTATCTGGAAGGTTCAATCCTAGGGATTAGGTTGATATAGAATAGGATCTGTGGGAGAGAGAGAGGCGGAGGAGGAGGAGGCGGAAGGAGGGAGCGAGGGAGGGAATAGGGAGAAGGAAAGAGGGAAGGAGTGGAGCTAGTTAAAAAGGAGTGTAAATAACTAAAAGCTAAAAGGAGTTGTCTATAGAAAGTGTCCGCTATAACTCTACCGGATAACAGTGAGTGGGCTGATGAACAAGGGACTATCTAAGTGCTGAGAACATGCAGAACAGGGTTTGGCTGATGTATGTGTGGCATGTGAGATAGAAAAGAACAGTATAGGGTGCATATGCATATAGGCACCCATGTGTATACGCATACATCCACACATATACACGTCCTTGTTCAAGGACATGCAATGTGTCCCTAATATATGATCTCAGGTTTGACACTAGTGGTTGTAGATGGTAGTCATCATATTCGGATAGTTTTTCTGTTAGTGAGGTTTTTATGTATTTTGGGAAGGTGGTAGAGGATAGCTTTTCTAGTGTTTTTCACTTTCAGGAATTTTAGTTCCTTTTTCGTTAGAAGTCCTTCTTCATGTGCTTGTCCTATCAACTGCTGATATTCTGATATGAACTTTTCCCTAGGATTTTTTGTAAGTAGTGCGTAGGTCTCAGTGTCCGAAACAAGGTTTAGTGCTTCTTTGATGTACTCCTCTAGGTCCTGAAGGACTATTCCCCATTCTTTATCCGCTTGTCGAATGACTATGGATGTATCTTGGCTGAGTAGTTTCAATGCATGTCTTTCTTTCTGATCTCGGATGACAAAAAAATGTTATGTCTGGCCCAAACAGCATTCCCTGCCTTACAATTTTATTGCCTCGTCATTTTTGACGGGCAAGTCGCTAGTCACATATAATAGTTGTCAAACTGCAAGACGAAGCAAGGGATGCAGTTCTGGCTGCAAATGTGGACCCTCGCAAAGCGCATTTGCAGAGGTGCCTCACTTTGTAACAACTCCCCTCCCCCCCCCAACTCGCAGCACTTAGTCCTCTCCTTCCCCTGTGTCTCTCTTTCTCTTCTCCTCCTTCCCCTGTGTCTCTCTTCCCCACTCTCTTCCCTTCGCGAGCTCGCAAAGCGTGACGAAGATTCGTAGTTTGACAACTATTATATGTGATATGAGACTTGAATGGTTCCTTAGCATTGTTTTGAAATTATGGAAATTATTGATTAGAAGCTAATCTAAAACTAATGGTAGTTACCCTATATACTCGAGTATAAGCCGACCCGAGTATAAGCCGAGGCACCTATTTTACCACAAAATACTGGGTAAAATGAGTGACTCGAGTATAAGCCGAGGGTGGGAAATGTGTTGCCCTCTGTGTTTCTTTTGTGCCTTCGGTGTCCCCCTCTCTCTCCCTTGTCTCTTCTCCCCACTCCCTTCCCTGTGTCTCTTCCACCCCTCTCCCTTCCCTTTGTCTCTTCCCCCTCCTCATTCTCAACCACCCTCCTCAACCCTACTCCTCATCCTCAACCTCCCTCCTCATCATCCCTCCTCGTCCTCAACCTCCCTCCTCAACCCCCTCCTCCTCAACCCCCCATCCCCCTTCTCAATTCCCTCCTCAACCTCAACCCCCAATCATCATCCTCAACCCCCTCCTCAACCTCAACCCCCTCCTCATCCTCAACCCCCTCCTCAACCTCAACCCCCCTCCTATCCTCAACCTCCCTCCTCAACCTCAAACCCCCTCCTCACCCTCAACCCCCTCCTCAACCCCCATCCTCAACCCCCCTTCTCAACCTCCCTCCTCATCCTCAACCTCCCTCCTCATCCTCAACCCCCTCCTCAACCTCAACCCCCCTATCCTCAACCCCCTTCTCAACCTCCCTCCTCAACCTCAACCCCCCCATCCTTAACCCCCTCCTCAACCTCCCTCCTCAACCTCAACCCCCCATCCTCAACCCCCTCCTAAACCTCCCTCCTCAACCTCCCTCCTCATCCTCAACCCCCCCTCCTCATTCTAAACCCCCCTCATACCCCTCTAAATACCCCCCCTCACTTACCTGCTCCGGCCTCCGCACCTTCCGGGTCTTGATGTGGCACGCATGTGACGTCACATGCGCGCCACGTCATTAGCATATACCGGGTGCCGGCACCCGGTATATGCTAATGAGGTGGCGCGCGTGTGACGTCACGGCATTAGCATATACCGAGTGCCGGCAACCGGTATATTCTAATGACGTGGCGCGCATTTGACGTCACATTCGCGCCACATCAAGACCAGGAAGGAGCGGAGGCCGAAGCAGGTAAGTGAGTGGAGAGGGGAGTATTTTTAAAGGGATAGTATGAGGGGGGGGGGTTGAGGGTGAGGAGGGTGGAGGTAAAGAGGCACGCGGGGGGTAGAGAGGCACGCGGGGGGTAGAGAGGCACGCGGGGGGTAGAGAGGCACGCGGGGGGTAGAGAGGCACGCGGGGGGTAGAGAGACACGCGGGGGGTAGAGAGACACGGGGGGAGGTTAGAGAGACACAAGGGAGGTTAGAGAGCTTATACTCAAGTATATACAGTAATTATATCCGAATTTGAAAAACTCTGCTTACAAGGTGAGGAGAAACACATAATTTCTAAATGTTATATTATATTCAAACATCACTCCCAGAAAAAAACATCAAATATTAGAGAACGGGAGAATGATTTGGACCATAAATGGAGGAAAGTAGACTGGAATAAGGCATTTGAAATTATTATGAAGGCAGCAAAATGTATCACTTTTAGAGAAGTGTTATTTTAAAGAAATTCAAAAGGTAATATAGCATATTTATAGGCAAAAGGTGTAATTAAAAAAAGACAAACATTAAAATGAACCTGAAGAGGACCAAATGCTGATCCCACATCTTCTCTTTCAATATGGATTTTTCAGTAATATTAGTTGATTTAAAAAATGGATTTCTATCAATTTATTCCTTTCAACTATTTTTTGTACTGTATTCCTTTTAGTTTGAAGGAGAACAGAAGACATCACTCCCCAAAATGTATAACTTCTAACATTAGAGAATGGGGCCATGAATGGATGGAAGTAGACCAGAATAAGGCATTTGAAATTACTACTAAGACAACAAAATGTACCACTTTTAGAGAAGTGTATTGTTTTAAAGAAATTCAAAGGTGGTACATTGTTCTTTTATTGTTAAAATAGCACATAGTAAAGAAAATACATAGGTTCTCACACACGTATGTGGTGGTCTTGTAAAGAAATTCATTTATTTTAACTTGTTTTTCTAATTTATCCAATATAGTTAAAGAGAAACTGGAGTTGCCCCCAGAATTGATGCTTTTCCACATCTTCCCTACAAAGATTAATTATATGGTGAAAAGTTTAGCCATACAAATTTTATTTAGCAACTAAATGGTCTATTGCAGTGGTTCCAAAACCTCTCCTCAAGGCTACTCAGACAGGCCAGGATTTCAATTTAACTGTATGTGAGCACAGGTAAGGAAATTAGAGGCTCCATTGCCTGTTGAATACTAATTGCCTCACCTGTATTCACACACGGTTACATTTCAATCTCCGCCTTTCTGGGGAGCCCCGAGGAGATGTTTGGGAACCACACTGGTCTATAAGTATAGTTAGAAAATGGATACAGTCTACAATTTCATTTCGGAATATGGTACAAACAAATAGTTAAAAGGAATAAATTGATGGAAAACAATGTTTTTAAATCAATTAATAATATTACTGAGAAATCCATATTGAAATTGAGGATGTGGGATCAGCATTTTTTATCCTTCCTACATGATGGTCCTCTTCAGTTTCATTTTAATGTTTGTCTTTTTTTGAATTACCTCTTGTCTATAACTATGCGATAATATGGAACATGTGTGCAATAGAACAAAATATATATGAATAGCTTATTGTTAATTGTATTTATATTTGTACTCAATGTATTTAAGTTTAGCTTATTGTTAATTGTGTTTATCTTTTAACTTAATGTAACCTTGTTTACCTGTTAATGCCCAGGGTTAATTGCAGTCCTTCATGCCATGGTTCCCCAGAGGTTTCCTCCACAATGGGTTTTTTCCTCTTCTGAGTGCTGCAGGATGACACTTTGTGAGTCCAGAGATACACGGCTTTTTGTCATATTTCAGATGATTCTGATTACTACTTTTACCTCTTATTGCCGAGAGAGAAGGGCGGTCCTTCATGCCATGGTTCCCCAGAGGTTTCCTACACAAGGGGGTTTTCCTCTCCTGAGTGCTGAAGGATGACTCTCCGTGAGTCCAGAGGGTAGACTTACCTCTTAATGCCCAGGGGTAAGAGCAATCCTCCATGAGATGGTTCTCCAGAGGTTTCCTCCACAAGGGGGTTTTCCTCTCCTGAGTGCTGAAGGATGACTCTTCGTGAGTCCAGAGGTAGATACAGGTTTTTGTCATATTTCAGACGATTCTGAATTCTACAATAAAAATTATGCTTCAATTTAACTTGAGTATGTGACTTTTGTTTCATAATAAGAATGGATGAATGATTCACACTAAGGTATGGACATAGAAAGTCTATAAATGTAAACAATCAAAAGAATGAACATGAACACACATGTATACACACGCATACACATAAACAAACATCTACATAAATGCACTCAGCTATACTGCTGGATAAGGACAAATACTCTACGCCCAGGATAAGGACAAATACTCTACGCACAGATATTAGTACATTCATATATAATTTGAAGAACTAGACCTGTGATCATTTAAACTATATAACATTTTTGAGATAATGAAGTTAAAATAATTAACCTTGGTTACAGATATACAAGAAGAGCAATGCTTGGAAGATGAAATTAAGAATCCCTTCTTGGCCAGGATCCTTTTGTGGGCCTAGGCTGGCATATGAAGTAGGTTTCAATTTTAGGCCACGGCTGGCATAATATGAAGTAAGAGTAGGTCTTCATTTTTTCTTTCAGTAAAGAAAAGAAAAGGGAAAGGTAGACATAAAGCAAAGGAAAAGAAAAAAGGTGAAGGGAATGTTAAGGGAAGGGCTCGAAGGTGAATAAAAAATAGAGGTGCCCATGGAGTACACCAAGGTATCTCAGGGTTAAATATTCCACTAATTACCTCCACGGATTTTTGAAAGTCTTGTCTGAATGAGAAAGTAAACAACTGTTTGGCAACTTTGGAACTGCATCATTGGAAGTGAAAGATGGACATCATGTGTATTCTGAGTTTCAGCCACAGGTGAAGTCCCATTTAAGATGTGCAGCTATCCCTCCCCCCAGTAACAGAGTCCAATTTTTACGCTGCATGATTTGGGGACTACGCTCACCCCAATTCTCTCTCTCCATGGGTCGCAGTACTATATGCACTAATTACATCCATGATATAACTACATGTATGCATGCTGATAGACTCATACCCAAAAAGACTGAGTGCTGTAATAAAATCAATAGGTGTTTCAACAAAGTATTAGTTTAAGGGCGTGCATACTTATGCAACCATATTATTTTATTTTTATATTTTGCTTCCCTCCACCTAAAAGATTTTAGTTTGTTTTTCAATTGAGTTGTATAGTTTATAGGTCACATTAAAGGTGGAAAAAGTTCTGAAATGATTTATCTTTGTCTCATTTTTTCAAAGCACAGAAACCTGACATTTTAACAGGGGTGTGTAGACTTTTTATATCCACTGTATATATATATATATATATATATATACACACACAGTGCCTTGCAAAAGTATTCAACCCCCCCTTGACTTTTTACCTATTTTGTTACATTACAGCCTTAAGTTCAATGTTTTGTTAATCTGAATTCTATGTGATGGATCAGAACACAATAGTATAAGTTGGTGAAGTAAAATAAGAAAAATATATACATAAAACTATTTTTTAGAAATAGAAAACAGAAAATTGGTATGTGCGTATGTATTCACCCCCTTTGTATGAAGCCCATAAAAAGCTCTGGTGCAAGCAATTACCTTCAGAAGTCACATAATTAGTGAAATGTTGTCCACCTGTGTGCAATCTAAGTGTCACAAGATCTGTCATTACATATACACACATTTTTTGAAACGCCCCAGAGGCTGCAACATCTAAGCAAGAGGCACCACTAACCAAACACTGCCATGAAGGCCAAGGAACTCTCCAAACAAGTAAGGGACAATGTTGTTGAGAAGTAGAAGTCAGGGTTAGGTTATATAAAAATATCCAAATCTTTGATGATCCCCAGGAGCACCATCAAATCTATCATAACCAAATGGAAAGAACATGGCACAACAGCAAACCTGCCAAGAGACGGCCGCCCACCAAAACTCACGGACCGGGCAAGGAGGGCATTAATCACAGAGGCAGAACAGAGACCTAAGGTAACCCTGGAGGAGCTGCAGAGTTCCACAGCAGAGACTGGAGTATCTGTACATAGGACGACAATAAGCCGTACGCTTCATAGAGTTGACTAGAAGAAAGCCATTACTTTCAGCAAAAAACTAAATGGCATGTTTTGAGTTTCCAAAAAGGCATGTGGGAGACTCCCAAAATGTATGGAGGAAGGTGCTCTGGTCTGATGAGACTAAAATTGAACTTTTCGGCCATCAAAGAAAACGCTATGTCTGGCGCAAACGCAACACATCACATCACACAAAGAATACTATCCCCACAGTGAAACGTGGTGGCAGCATCATGCTGTTGCGATGTTTTTCAGCAGCTGGGACTGGGAAACTGGTCAGAGCTGAGGGAAAGATGGATGGTGCTAAATACAGGGATATTCTTTAGCAATACCTGTACCACTCTGTGCGTGATTTGAGACTAGGACGGATGTTCACCTTCCAGCAGGACAATGACCCCAAACACACTGCTAAAGCAACACTTGAGTGGTTTAAGGGGAAACATGTAAATGTGTGTTGGAATGGCCTAGTCAGAGCCCAGACCTCACTCCAACAGAACATCTGTGGTCAGACTTAAAGATTGCTTTTCACAAGTGCAGACCATGCAACCTGAAGGAGCTGGAGCAGTTTTGCAAGGAGGAATGGACAAAAATCCCAGTGGTAAGATGTGGCAAGCTCATAGAGACTTATCCAAAGCGACTTGGAGCTGTGATTGCCGCAAAAGGTGCCTCTACAAAGTATTGACTTTGGGGGGGTGAATAGTTATGTACATTGACTTTTTCTGTTAGTTTGTCCTATTTGTTGTTTGCTTCACAATAATAATTTTAAAAAAAACTTTAAAGTTGTGGGCATGTTTTGTAAATTAAATTATGCAAATTCTCAAACAATCCATGTTAATTCCAGGTTGTGTGCCAACAAAACATGAAAAATGCCATGGGGGGGGGGGGGATACTTTTGCAAGGCACTGTTTATATATATATATATATATATATATATATATATATATATATACACATATAAACACACATATATATACACACACACACAAATTATATATATCTTACACATGCGATCAGAGATCTCCCACAAAAGTAAGTATACCCTCTCCTTATAAATACATATGGACATAGAGAGAGAGACTAAGACACAGGACCCTTTCTGGATTGCTACCTTGTCATGGTGAAGGGGCTTGTTACCTCAATGAAGCTGTGAGCTATATCATGAAGGGTCAGACAAGATGGGCCGGTCATTTTAGAGAGGTCAGATAAAATGCAGTCCACTGGAGTAAGAACTGGCAACCCACTCCAGTATCTTTGCCATGAAAATCATATGGATAAGCGCAACCAGAAACTCAGTAGATGTACCTTGTGTGCTGCATCCATGTGGTCACTGAAAGTCAGACACCACTGAAGAACAGAACAACAACAACAAGACACAGAGAGAGATATGGACTCACCTGAGCTCTGCAGCTGCTGCCGTCTGGTATAGGCCGGGTTGGTGACAGACAGGTCACAAGCTTGGTGTGTGGAGCAGGGTAGTCAGAATCAATAAGACCATCAGTGTATTCAAATGCTCTATACACGCAGCTCCCCCTATCTGCATGCACTGTGAGCTTGAAGTTGTTTTTTTACCAATAAACTTTATTGAGATTGCACCAATGTATTCACTTCCAGTGGGACTATGAGAGCTGCAGTCCCTATATGATACGGGACTTTTCCCTCCCGGACATTCTGATTGGATGATCCGGCGTTTGAGAGATGGGTTCAGCTCTATTTGTTATAGCAGAGTTTGGGCAAAGACCTAAATAGTTTAGGCAAGTTACCAGCAGGGGGCTGGATGTGATAAGTCAGTGTGTTTAACTTCAGCCCAGAGAGTTTTAAAATATAAAGTGACAGCAGCAGCTTTTAAAAAATAAAATAAAATGTTGAACATTTTTTTTTTTATTATATAAATTATACAATTAAGTAAGTGATGGGGGAATTAAGTCAGTGCATTCATTTTGGGAGGGCGGGTCCATGACAAAAATATATTTTTTAATCGAAGACAATATAAAGACGGGGTAACCTAATAACTATTGTAAATACCTACATGGGTATGTTTGCATGGCCATATAACATATATAAGACTAAAAACATTGTACATTTACTTATGTAAACTCCATTAGTTTCTGCTAAATTGATCCTGTTTGTTAAGGTCGATAAATGGCTGTGTTGCCATTGATGTTTTTCTTTGAAATTGGAAATCTTTAAAATTGTGTGGATAAATATTTTCTTATTACTCATTTGTCGGATGGTGCAAACTGACAATATACTTTTGGTGCCCAATTCACTAAGGTTCTCAGAATCTGCATTGTGATTCTCTAAGGCTGTAATGTGTGTATTTCCTTTCCCTTAGAATATCAACCATTGCAGCTTCAGAGAGAAATACTTTTCAGCCTCTTATTATTTTAGTGAATCTGATCCCACTGTTCATGGCCAATCAGTTTTGCATTGATAATATATGGTACTATAATTAAATACACCTGCATATAGATACAGATAGATAGATAGATAGATAGATAGATAGATAGATAGATAGATAGACCCAAACAGATAGGCAATGTTTTCATGTCAATAGGCTAAATAGGGCAAAAAAAACCCATATAGGTGCTTGCCAATAAATATAAATAAAGGTGCATGAACAGGAAATGGATGCTTATTGTTTTGCATTCTGATATAATGAACATAATGCTCACACTTTCCAAGCAATATAAGAAGCACTGGCTAAATCACTGTTTGTGCAAATTCACTTCCTTCGCGAATGTGTTACTCATCTATGGACATTTGCCCAGACCTTACTGACTTTGTAAAGAACATTTTGTAAGGAATGAAATGAAACAGATGCTTGCACCACTCAAATAGTTTGTTCAGAAGAAATGACTAATACTGTGTACACACGACAGACTGCACATTAAGATGGCTCATATAGCAAATGAGCAGGAAAGGGAAAGGAGGCATAAAAAATATTACTGTTAACTTAAGTGTTATCGTGGAGACTGTATTTACAAGAGACCTTTAGGATGTGATCCAACTTGGCAGCTTGACAAATGCAAGCTGCTCTACTTATCTTAGCAGACCAATTAGATATTTTGGGAAATCATATTAGACTCTTAAGCAACTAATGATAGCAACAGTCTTGACTGATAAATGGTCATAGAAATGTACATAGGGAAAAAATAACTGTTTGAATGAGACAACAAGGGTGACATAATCTTTGAGGGATCAGTTTACAGATGATGTGAGTCAATTGTTTTTTCTATTAAAATGCCAATTTAGTTATAAAGTGACAACATATTCTGTATCACTAACTAATCATTATAGGTAGATACAGGCATATAGATAGCAGAATACCTGCAAAATTTAATTTGGGAATTGAATTGGAAATTGCTTTATGGTAGGTTGGCCAGGCAGCCGGATCCATGGAAAAGAAGCATTAGGGGGAATGGTAGTAAGCTAGACTGAATAAATGAGTTCAGAAAGGGTTTATTGCTATGAAGAATGGGGAAGAATCTAAAATAATAATAGAGAAAGTTAGGGAAAGCACAGGAGAAGGCAGAGTCAATACTGGCTGGAGAGGGGTATATGATGTAGTTACAGGAATGGGAACATTTAGGAGAATACTTGGGTACCAAATGTGACATATAATAAAAAAGTTATTGCCTTCGTGAATGTAGTCCTGTATCTTTGAGATCATTATTTTTAAGGCATGCTTTCAGATATTGCAGTTTATGTGATCCTCCTGCTCCAAATGTCAACTGAATAACAATATATATTAACTACATTATTAAAGTTGTACCATGTTATTTGGTATACTAAGAAAAACATACAAATTGTTCCCAGTGTTAGACAACAAAAAAAACTTAACCTGCTTTTTTACAATTTTAATCATTCATATAGAAGTAATTATATATATATATATATATATATATATATATATATATATATATATATATATCGCTCTTTTGCCCACCACATATTAAATGATAGTTGTGGTGAACTACCTACTCATAACACAACATAAGCTGAGATCCCGCTCCATGCTGATGATAACCAGTAAGCTTGAAACAGCTGTACATGAATAGGATACTCAGCTTGTGTAAAATCCAGCCTCGGATTTGCATTAAAGCTGTATAATACAGCATGCATAAGCTTAAAGGAAGCCATGTTTGATAATGGCTGTGGATTGAATTGACTGTGGATTGTGCATTTGTGGGCACATTTGCATGTCCCAGCTCAGCTTCCCAGAATGCAGTGTAATAATTGTTTTTCTCGGAACCCTGGGCTGGAAGCAGGTTTTAGACATTCAACTGTGAACACAGATGTACTATTTATTTACTCACATATATATATATATATATATATATATATATATACCAGAGTGGTTCTGAATTTTGTAAAATATCCTAAAATATATTATCATGCGTAAAGTGTTTCAGCTGATATAATGATGTCTCAGTTGAACTGGTTAAATATATACTCTAAAAGGGAATATTTCTGGAGTTTCCTGAATTTTGGAAAGCAATTTTAGTACCTGATTATAAAAGTGCAGGAAAATTGTTATTCCTCCATCCTATTGTGTTTGGTAAAAAAATCTGGTCCAGTCTTAGTGACGACGCTCAACTGTCATTACTAAATAATTAATCTATGATTGCTCTCAATGGTTAAGTAAATGTGTTATGGATAAGGATCAGTACAAAATGCATAAATGTATTCGTGCACCTACTTATATATCTTATCTTTGCAGTATTATCGTATAACCAAGTTTTTACTAATAAATGCTGAATCATTGGGAGACTCTAAAATGGAGGATTTGACACTCCCCTTTTCTGTAAGATGGAGACAGCACTACTTCCGGTCTGTTAAGGATGACGGGTCTTAATACACACCCTGAGCACGAGGAGGAGAACGCCATCTTGTCTTTGTCTTCTATTTCTTACCAATGAGAGTAAGACCCATCCTCTTGTGGGATGGGTCTTGGAGACTCCTTAATGCTTTAATCCAATGTCTGATCATAACTTTGTAGAAGCAGACTTCTCAGAACCAATGAATTACTGAATAAACCTGATGTTTTACTTAATGTAACTCTTTATCTGATTACTAAAAACTATATATATGAGGACTGACTTAATAAAGACAGTACTGAGAAACTTTATACCAGAACTCAGTGTCGGTGTATTATTTCTCTACAGTGTGCACACTATATAAATACTCTTAATTTGGACAGGGACAGATATCTCCTGGTAAATAATTTGATATTTACTCTAACAAATGGCACCCCAGATGGGACTTGGGGTTTAATCAACACTACAGTGGACGACAAAGAGTGCGGACAGACTTCATGAGAACAGGCGGAGCCTGATCACCTCCGGTACACGGTAAGGACATGATTAGTACCTTATCCGTGTAGACCTGTTCTTGGAATTCTGCCCGTTGTCTAGCTCTGTTGTAAGTGACGATTACAAAAGTACAGGTGATATTTTGCCTCAAGTCCATTAAGAACCCTGTACAAAATAGTGATATCTGTCGCCTGTGTATGTCTGTGGAGCGCATGTCTGTCGGTATTGTGAATTTGAATTCTTTAGACATATGGTTCAGGACCCACACACATGTGTGTTTTTGACTGTCTGGAAGACGTTTGATTTGTACCCAGTGACGTGCAGATACATAATACCAGAGGTCACAAATACTAACTTGCATATGTGTGCCCTGGGGAAATAGATATTTGTTTCCCTGGGAAATGTCTATGCATGTTGGATAAGACGATATCCCTTAAGGGTCATGATGTTCGGGCCGGTAGTAGCTTGAAAACTTTAAGGGACGTCTGTCATTCACTACGGGTGGTTACGTGTGTGTGTCATATATGCGCATGGTCTTGAAATCATATGTCTTTTGAATCTGAAGTTTTCTGCAGAAAAGGTTTGATGATTATAACGTTATATGCTATGTCATTGCTGGTTGTGATGCATGTTTTGATGAAAAATACAGCTTAATACTTTTCCCCCTGGCGCCACTATTTACCTCTCTCCCTCAAAGTGCTGGAGCTGAGACGCTGCTCTGTGTGTTTTTGACCTTCAGGTCACACAGCTGCAGTGAGATTCAGAGAGAAATCCCTCACTTCCCCCCCCCTGCCAGTTTCATTTAACTCATTCAAAGAATGTGTCCTGGTTGAAACAACTATTTCTATACCAAAAATTTAAAGTTGTATGAACAACAAGGGGGAGATTGATTTAAGAAGTAAATAGTACAGGATATAAATGTAATACAACTATGTTCTGTTGATTCATATGTATCTGTCCACTATCTTTGTTTCTATCAGCTCCCAGTGGTTAAGTGGTTAAAAAAAAAAAAAAAAAAAAAAAAAAAAGGGTCGACCAAAGACAGATCTCTCTCTCTCTCTCTCTCTCTCTCTCTCTCTCTCTCTCTCTCTCTCTCTCTCTCTCTCTCTCTCTTATATATATATATATATATATATATATATATATATATATATATATATATATATTACTACCCCGTTAAACACTTGCTGCTAAATACGTGTTTATTTCACATAAATATGGGACAGAATCAGGTGAAATTATCTGAGGGCATGTTAGCTCGTGACATAGTTAAAAACAGGAGTGGCGAAGCCGCGATCAACCGATGTACAAAAATGTTTAAGATCTGTGGTATTACCAGTGTCGTAGGAGGGCATTTGAAGGCAGAAGAGTGGCGTAAAGTGTTGAGAGATAATAAAGGACAGTTACAAGATTGTGGTTTATTGCCTAGTGCAGAGATGTGGTACAAAGTGGCTAGAGCAATTACACAGGAAGGGTGGATAGAAAAGGAAATTGAATTAAAAGGAAGGAAAATGTATGTGTACCATGCTCCGTGTGAAGTTGTCAGTCCTCTGAACTCACCCGAACAAAGAGATTCCATAAAATCACAGTCCAAAGATGGCGCTCACACACACACGAAGGAGGAGCTGCACTCACCCCTGAATACTGCCCAACATAACGTGATGTCACACGTCACACCATCTGTCCAAAGGGCTCCGCCCCTTACTCCCACTGCACCAGAAACACATCCCACTTGCTTGTATCCAGTATTGACTTCAAACGGAACATTGTATTCTCCATACCCGATATTCCCATCTGTTGAGGTACCAATTATAACGGAACATCCATCAGCCAGTACTGACACCCATAGTGTGCATAGTTCACATACTTCGACAAAGAGTCTGTTTAAAAAATTGCCGAATCAGACCACAACACTGGAAACACAAGCTCTGCCTATCAATCACCCACAAGATAGCTCAGACGAATCCAGTGACGATGTAAGGGGAGGAGAGAGTGTCGTAGAGTGGACAAATAGAAAGTCTGATTCAAAAGTGAAATCCAAGAGGAGGAACAAGAAAAGGGGAAGTCTAATGTACGTTGCATTTACACCAACACAAGCTACATCTCTTATTAACACATTACCAGATCCTGAAAAACAACCTATGCCTTTTTATAGGAAGATTGTACAAATTCAAAAGACATACTCAGCAGCTTGGGAGGATCTCATCAGCTTATGTGAGATTAAAGCAGGAGATTCATACTGGCCTATCATGCGGAATGCCATAGATCCTTATGATACACACTGTTCAAAACATGACTTTACATCAGGCATACAATTCTGCGACCTGTTAAAATACTGGGCCAAAGATAAACTCGCAGATCAAGCTGTCAGCTTACAAGATATCAAACAAGACAGAGACGAATCTGTAGAAAAATACCATGCACGACTCACACAAGTGTTTACAGATCTTGGCTTCAGTCCACATAATAAAACACATACGCAGATGTTAAGTACAGCCTTCGTGCTGGGATTACATGAGACAATTCAGAAGGGCCTATTGACGTCTAGACCAGAATATAGAGTGTTACCTTTAGATACCTTACTGTTGGTTGCTAAAGGGCTGGAGACAGCAGCGGTTAAACAACCTGTATCATCAGCATCCAAAAAGACGGCTGTACTTATGGTGAATTCTGAACAATCACCACGGAAAGAAACAAGACAGTGTTATAATTGTGGAAAAATAGGACACCTTAGCAAGAATTGCAAGGCGCCCAGGAAGACAAGACCTAGACAACAGACAGATGATAACAATGCAGCGCCTGTGCTACAAGCTACAGCATAGGACGGGGGTGAGCCTGTGTCAGTGTCCCCTATTCTGGCAGTTTCTTCAGGGGATGGCGAGGTAGGACCACAAGCTATTGTGACACTACCAATAGAGGGGACGCCCACAACCTTTCTCATAGACACAGGTGCAGCCAGAAGCGTTCTAAGAACACAAGATCTGCCCGATATATCTTACCTGTCTGACATTGATGTCGCTTGTGTAGGAGTAGATGGTGTCCCCATCTCCAATCACTTAACCCAACCTATGCAAATAGGCCCATTTCCAGATCTACTTGCAAGATTTGTAGTATCCTCTACTTGCCCTATAAATCTGTTAGGTGCAGACGTGCTTTCCCGATTACAAGCATCCATCTCATTCACTCCAGATGGAACTGTACAAGTGTCTACACCTCTACAAGTCACTGACACGTCAGCCCTTTGCTCACTGCCCATATTACTACACATAGATGTCAATAGCATCTGTAATACAGGGCCAGATGATATCTTGGACAAGATTCCAGCAACACTCTGGTCACAAGGACCGGAAGATATCGGACACCTAAGGGTGCCACCAGTCACAGTAAAACTAAAACCTGGAGTAGAGCTACCACGCAAGCCACAGTATCCTCTGAAGCCAGCACAAATAGATGCGATCTCTCAGCAGATAGAGAGATTAGTACAGCAAGGGGCGCTGATCCCATGCACGTCACCTTGCAACACGCCCCTCTTTCCAGTAAAGAAGAAATCTAAAAAAGGAGAACCAGTAAAATATCGTATGGTACAGGATTTGCGAGCAGTCAATGAAGCAACCATATTAGACACTCCTATAGTGCCTAATCCAAACACTCTCCTTTCTGGAATACCTCCAGCAGCTGCATACTTTACCGTAGTGGATCTGGCAAATGCTTTCTTCAGTATCCCCCTCGACCCTTCTTGCCAGTATCTGTTTGCTTTCACACATGATCATAATCAATACAAATGGACTGTAATGCCTCAAGGAGCACAGAATTCGGCCAGCCAGTTTGCCAAGGCTATGAGCCATATCCTAGACTCCTGGCAACAAGCGAATCCTGACATTGTATTGCTGCAGTACGTTGATGATCTCTTATTGTGTGCAGAAGACCTTCCCACAGCTACAAGGACATCAGAAAGCCTACTGAGACACTTGGCAGAACAAGGATGTAAAGTATCCAGAGACAAACTACAGTGGTGTAAGCAGACAGTCATATTTTTGGGACACTGCCTGTCAAAAGGTGTGCGTCATCTCACACGCGCCCGTGTGCAAGCAATAGAAGACATGTCAGTCCCTGAAGGACATAGACCCCTGCATGCTTTCCTAGGTCTAATATCTTACTGCAGAGCATGGATCCCAGAAGCATCTCTTCTAATGCAACCCTTGTATGATGTATTAAAGACTGAGCCATATGAGATGACACAGACAGCCCTGGATAATTTCTACACCCTCAAGAAAGCTATCTCATCAGCACCAGCACTAGGATTACCAAACTATGATCTCCCATTCAAACTCTTTGTATCAGAAAGAGAAGGACATGCAATGGGAGTCTTGACACAGTCCCATGGAAACAGACAACGACCTATCGGCTATTTCTCATGTCAATTAGATGCCGTGGCAAGAGAAGGACCGTCTTGCCTCAGAGCAGCACTGGCAGCACATGCCTTACTGGACAAAACAAATGACATTGTCCTTGGCTATCCTCTGACAGTTCTTGCACCACATGACATTGCGGCCATCATACAGCAGACACAACCCAAGCACATGACTACAGCCAGACACCTCCGTCTGCAATGTTCCCTCCTTCTACCAGACAATGTTACCTTACAGAGATGTTATGTTCTCAATCCAGCCACTCTCTTACCATTTCCAGAGGGGGGAGATGAGGAAGATGGATACTTTTGGTATAGCCTGATTTTGAACCCAAACTCCGGAATAACCAATCTATATGTAAAAAGACGTCTACTGGAAGGTGATGGAAACGGCCAGACGCTCACAGATGAGACACAAGACCCTTTATATTGCACACTATGGAATAAACAATCTCCAGGCCGAGATTTCCAATATGAAACAAGCCTCACTAAATTGAAACAGGTCACCTTAACACTAAAGACATTGTACAACAATGCAGCAGGTGATAGCGCATTTACGGTGGAGCTCCCACAAGAAGCAGAAGCGCTCTACAAGCATTGGGATACAGAAATTCCACATGTTGCAGTATCCAAGTTCGCACCGGATGGATGGAAGACATTGGGAGCTGCATTAAAATGGTGGGAATCTGCGGAGGAAGAGGAGTTGGAAGAGGAAGGAGTGGGAAAGAAGAATCTTCACTGGCTAGCAGACAGCACTCCCAGTATACAAGCCAGAAACCCATATGCAGTCCCAGGACTCACAAATCCACCCCATGACTGCCTTCAACAAATGGAAATGGAGACCTCACACCTTGCGAATGTAAAAGACCTTGCCCTGACAGACCCAAACATCACTCTGTATGTGGATGGATCAAGGTATGCTGATGAGAATGGAAAATATCACACAGGATATGCTGTGACTACGGAAAAAGACGTGATACAAGCCTTCTCACTACCTCCCTCCATGTCAGCACAAGAGGCAGAGTTGATTGCATTGACCAAGGCCTGTGAGGTTGCGACAGGAGTCCGAGCCAACATCTATACAGACTCAAGATATGCTCTAGGAGTGACTCAAGACTTTGGAATAATCTGGAGAGCTAGAGGATTCATGACAGCCGCAGGTACTCCAGTGAAGCATGACAAAGCCATCCGTGAACTACTAGATGCTTTAGCACTACCGAAGGAAGTAGCCATACTGAAAGTGAAGGCACATGGGAAGCTAAATTCAGACGAAGCACGAGGAAACCATCTAGCGGACCAGACGGCTAAGAAGGCAGCAATGATATCACAAGAAATAGAAAGGAGAGAGGTGGATGGAGAAATAAACATCTATACAATGCAGACTCTGCCAACAGATTTAAAACTGCTCAAAGATTTGCAAAAGACGGCAATTCCAGAAGAAGTGAACAAATGGAAAGCAAAGGGAGCATGGTTAAAAGATGGACTATATGTTGACAATCTGAGATTGTGCTTGCCAAGGAGCTTGTACCCAGCAACAGTACAATGGGCACATGGGCCAGCACACCTGTCAAAGACTCTCATGAATAACTTAATAAATAAGTATTACATGGCCCCAGGCATCACTACTCTGACAAGCACCTATTGTAAATCGTGCAGTATTTGTGCCAAATGCAACGTAGGCCGCACCGAGAAACCACCACAGAGACATTTGGCAAAAACATTGTATCCATTCCAGAGGATACAAATTGACCACATACAGATGCCAAAGAGTGGTCGGTATGAATATGCGTTAGTCATTGTAGACATGTTCTCAGGATGGCCAGAGGCCTACCCAGTCACAAACATGACAGCAAAAACAACTGTGAAACGTCTATTAACAGAGGTCATTTGCAGATATGGGGTCCCTGAAGTGATAGAGAGTGACCAGGGACCAGCTTTTACAGCAGTATTGGCCAAAGAAATATGGACAGCCCTAGGAGTCACCCTCTCCTTTCATACGCCTTACCATCCTCAAAGTAGTGGGAAGGTGGAACGTATGAATGGTACCTTGAAATCTAGGATGTTGAAAATGTCACAAGAAACTGGTATGCCATGGCCTGAAAGTCTCCCCATAGCCTTGTTCAGTGTCAGGTATACCCCTAGGGGGAAACATGCATTGTCTCCCCATGAAATCCTGTTTGGGTCTGCTCCTAGACTAGGGTGCTACTTTCCTCAGCAATTGCAATTTAAATCTGATGTACTTGTTGACTATGTAATTGCATTGTCCACCGCATTGACTAAAATCCATGCACAAGTGTTCTCTTCTATTCCAGATTCGGAAGTAATCACTGGTACTCATCAACTACTCCCTGGTGATTGGGTCCTAGGAAAACCCCTTTGGAACCCAGATACGAAGGCCCATTCCAAGTACTACTGATCACAGCTACATCAGTAAAGCTGGAAGGGAAAACTACTTGGGTCCACGCATCCCATTGCAAAAAGGTTCCTCCCCCTGATGATCAGGAACCAACACAATGAGTACACTTCAGTGGTTCGTCTTGTCTCTTATGACAATTTCAAATATTGCTCAACAGGTAACCATTACAAAAGGTAAAGATGGTATTACATTTTGGTATAATTCTCGTAATACACATGTTGCCACATACACCTTTGACTTTTGCGACATTGTTTCTTGCCCTCCAATCCCTGAACAATGTGATATATACAAGAGAGATATATACATATGTCTCATTGATGAAACTGTTGGAAAACGCTGTGAAACATGGCAGGCAGTGGGATGGGGCACTGGAACACTTTGGGGGTACAGACCTCAAAGCGCCGCAGATAAGAAAGATGACCAAGGTAGATCCCTCCTCGACCGAATGACTCTAATAAAGACTGGTCGATGTCTGAATAATGGGGTATCTGGTTCTGATATGCAATTGACTCTGACCATACAAAACCCTTGTCCCATGGATGCTGACACATATATACTGAGGTCTTGGACTAGAGGACAAGGTGTTAAGATAATGGGCGAGTTTAAGATAGCAGATTTATATAAGCACCCAGATTTACCTCTGGCATTACAGACATTGAAGCCAGGGCCCCAGATCATTGGAACAATGACTGCTGCTGGAGACCCAACCTATGAGGACACGTTGGCTACTGAGACTGGATTCTCAGACCTTAATGTATGGTTGGAATGGATGAAATACAATGTACAGGAAAGTAATAAGACCAATTGTTATGTGTGTGGCCATGCTAGGCCTCACTTAGGCACAGTTCCATTTGTTATACCTTTGAAGGAAGAGACATGTTTTCTAAAATTGTTCAAAACATATAGTCATACGGATGAGTGTGAACAATGGAGGAAAACGTACCCTGTGATGACTGGTAACCCCCACCCAGGGAAAGGTATAACTATATACCCTGGAAATTATACATGTTACAGGAGAAACATTTCCCAGGGGTTCAACCTGCAGAAGTTCCCAAGTGGGTTTTGTCACAAATATAGAGATGGGTCATCTACACTGTTAATCAATCAGACCCGATCTTTGGGGGACATATATTGGTTGTGTGGAGATATGAAACTCAGGGTAAGACTGTCAGGAGTATGGCGTGGGGAATGTACCTTGGCTAAAGCCATAATGCCGTTACACATTGTCCCAACCTATTATGGTGATCCAGATGGTATTCCTCAGACACAGTTCAGAAGGAAGAGACACACATCATTATCTGAGCCTAGAGAAAGTTTTGACTCCCATGTGTACATAGATTCTATTGGAGTCCCAAGGGGGGTGCCCAATGAATTTAAAGCCCGTAACCAAGTAGCAGCAGGATTCGAGTCACTGATACCCATGATTGGAGTAAATAAGAACGTTGCCTGGATCAATTATATTTACTATAATCAGCAACGATTTGTTAACTACACTAAGGATGCCTTAAAAGGCATTGCAGAACAGTTAGAGGCTACATCACACATGGCCTTCCAGAATCGCATGGCATTAGACATGATCCTTGCAGAAAAAGGTGGAGTATGTAAAATGCTTCCTGACACTAGCACATGTTGTACATACATCCCTGATAACACAGGTCCAAATGGTAAGATCACACTGGCAATCCAGAAATTGGCTAATCTTGGTCAAGAATTAAAAGAAAATTCTGGCACTATAGACTATTGGGAATCATGGTTTGGTTGGATGAATGGTTGGCAGAAAGTGTTATTGCAGATAGGGATGGCTATCTTTATTGTCATAATTTTGTTAGACTTCCTCTTATGTTGCATTATCCCCTGTATACGCAACTACCTTCAGAAAGCTATGGACAAGGCTTCTCCCACCTTTATCCACCAAGATTTAGACATAGATCTACATGGACAAAATGATGATTGTAAGACATCCCGTCTTCTGTTGCAGACTGTAACTGGCTCTAAGGAGAGTGTTTTCTGAGCTGAGCTATACTATATCTGAGTACTATGGTCCCTCTCCAAGCTTAGCTACACTATTAGATATTAGAGGCTTGTTAGGTCTTCCCCATGCCACATAGGTCATAGGGTAGGTGTGACGTCAGGTCATGGCAAGCCCGATCGAACGAAGATATGAACCTATGACTTACACACATGCATGCTTTCAACATCCGGAAATAGAAGACACAAAGAATAGTGCTCCGGAAGGACCATAGTTGAGACATATATCTATTATAACAAGATATTTAGTTTTAGACACCCGTTATAAGAATAGGGTGTTATACTTATAACCAGTAAGGTTTACTAATAGCTGTGAGTGTGACGAATATATTATGTCATTTTAGGGGGGACTGTTATGGATAAGGATCAGTACAAAATGCATAAATGTATTCGTGCACCTACTTATATATCTTATCTTTGCAGTATTATCGTATAACCAAGTTTTTACTAATAAATGCTGAATCATTGGGAGACTCTAAAATGGAGGATTTGACACTCCCCTTTTCTGTAAGATGGAGACAGCACTACTTCCGGTCTGTTAAGGATGACGGGTCTTAATACACACCCTGAGCACGAGGAGGAGAACGCCATCTTGTCTTTGTCTTCTATTTCTTACCAATGAGAGTAAGACCCATCCTCTTGTGGGATGGGTCTTGGAGACTCCTTAATGCTTTAATCCAATGTCTGATCATAACTTTGTAGAAGCAGACTTCTCAGAACCAATGAATTACTGAATAAACCTGATGTTTTACTTAATGTAACTCTTTATCTGATTACTAAAAACTATATATATGAGGACTGACTTAATAAAGACAGTACTGAGAAACTTTATACCAGAACTCAGTGTCGGTGTATTATTTCTCTACAGTGTGCACACTATATAAATACTCTTAATTTGGACAGGGACAGATATCTCCTGGTAAATAATTTGATATTTACTCTAACAAATGAATCAACAGTTCCACCTCTCTAAGGAAACCCTTGTGCATGAGTGTGTTACCAAACTTTCAATTCCTGTTCCTCTGGAATAAATTAGTAAAATGCTGTTTTAGACACAGGGACAACAGGAATACTCCTACTGAACATTGTAAAAAAAGACTCAGGTCAGTTCTAATATCAGGAGATGCATATAAAAATCAATATTCACACAGACAGCCCACCACAAACTTACTGTATACATCTATTGATCACAATATGCTTTTATTGCATTTTGAATTTTATTCAATAAATATTTCCTGTATTACATTTGCATTCTGTCTGTCATCGGGGAACAATAGGCCAACCTCCAACACACGTCATCTCTGTCTGTCTAGCACATCAGATATGTAATTAGCTATTCTGGCAACCAATGGGACAAAACAGATTACAATACAATCACTGGTTCCTGTCTGATATTGTAGACCTGTTTTGTTTAACTGTTTTGTGACCATTTAGTTAAAGTTTAAACAAAACACAGACACAGTAATATTACATGGGGAATTACATATCGTATACAGGATAAGGCAGAGACTTATGCCATAAGACCATATGAAGCATGGTGGTACACTATAGCCCTATGTTTTGGGGCTATTCACGCCACCACCCACCTGCCCACATTATCATGTGGCAATATAATTCCCCTACCCATTTTCCAATGGGGCGGTATATCCTCTATGGTGGCTCAATGCACCAGGATCCAGGTCCTGGAAGGGGGTTCGTGACATATTCAGGTGATGTTTATCTTACTAAACCCTTATTTTTGGCTAAAACCTGCTTGTAGCGAATTTTGGGGAAGCTATCTGGATCTCATCGGTTGCTAAATCACATTATGTACGAGTAACAGTTTTCATATCAGCCACCCTCACACCAGCTGATGCATCCAATCATTACCATTGATTTAGCAAGTATTTGTTAGCAGCTCTACTTGTTTACCTTGTGTTAGGTTCAAAAAGAGTGAATTTGGCTAGCAAAGTGTTTTTAAAAGTGTTTCCTTGCAGCCTTTGGCACTCTCTGGGTCTTACTGGGACTTTTACTTTTTTATTATGATATGATATGGTCCTATGGGATCTGTTATTGTGAGTGCTGTCGGTAGATGTGCAGCTGATGCATTGTGATGAGACAAAGCAAAGCTTCTTTTTATCAGCAGCCTTATACAGAGCAATATGACTGATTCATCAAGTGCACAACACAGGCCATGATTTCTCTGTTGTGCACACCTCAATCACATCATTGGTCATTTGGAGTTACTGAGCTGTACATAAGCAGGAAAATCATAACCTACATTTGTCACTGAAATGCAGACATTGTCTACCACTGAACTAAGACATAGCACCCTACATAATATTAATTGTGGACATGTGGGAGATTGCCCATGCTTCAGTCACCAATCTAAAGATTGGATTAGATGGTAGATATGGTCTTTTGTAAACAGGCATGAAAAATTACACAGCACTGGGCCTCACCAAAGCAGGACCCGGGCACACTGCACCACTTGCACCATTGGTAACTCCGCCCTTGGCGGTACTCCTCAGCATGCTCTGCAGTATAATGTGGCTATACTTACAATACCATAACCCTCCTGAAATTTACCCACCCTGCCTAATTAATATGAGAGAGGTGGGCAGGAGTACAGTAGTGCCCATTAATGAGGTAAACTGTATTTGTGAATTATGTTGTTTTCTGTATATAGTTTGTTTTGATGCATTTTAAATATTAATTCATGGTAAAGTAAAAAAAAAAGATGAAAGGCATTTACACTGCTTCCTAAAGGAAAACAGGGTCTATCCCTCCTTGCCTGCGCATTTCTTCTGCAGCACTGACAGCTGCAGTTACAGGTGCCGTCTGCCAGAGGGCACTGTAAGTTTTCGGGCGCCGTCAAGTTCCAGGGAAAGCAAAGAACTATTCTCCCCTTCGAGATGGCGCAACTCGATGGCACTGAATCGACCGCAAGGCCAACTCTATGTTTGGCGCCGGCACTCAGCCCCCCAGAGCAGAACTGCAGCTGTTAGATTATGCGATGGTGAAGAGGGAAAGAACCGGAAAACAGAGTACATTAAAGTAATGATTTATTTTGAACTGTGTAAAATAATTTTGCAAAGTATTAAATTCTTCAAAGTTGCATGTTATATTTCATAAATATGACACTTGAGTGGTTCCTTAAACAATGCAATGCTATTTAAATAAATCTAAAAAATAGGGCTTCTGAATGAAAGAAAATGTGCTTTTTACTCTCGTTCACTTTATTTGAGACAGAAATCAACACTAAAATAACAGATATTATTATTGGGAACAGTGGGGGAGCTGAATCTGGTGCAAAATATGTGGGAGCTCACCTTGCACCTTCTCTTTCTAACATTAGTGCCTAGAGTGGTCAATAACAAGACAAGCATGTATGTAGGTGGTCAGATACGCTTTCTATAAAAATAATTATATTCATTTCTCATCTAATAAATTTCCACTCCCCCAGAGCTGCTTCCATAGGCACAGAGTAACCACCAACAGAAACACTGCATTTGGGTACGGTTTTTAACCCAATACTAAACTTCAAGCAGCACTATGCAGAGATCTACAGAGCAATACCTCCTTGCTTCCTTGTGCATGGGAAAAACAAGACTATGCATCCCATAATGCTTTGCTGCACAAACTGCCATCACAGATACAATTTATTAGCTACCTGTGGTTGGTAAAAACGATGTATGAATTTTATGCTAATTTTAGCAGGGCTTTTCAGGGGTGTTGTCAAAATCAACTGCTTGCAAACTCAAGAGACTTAGCAAACTTTAGGGTAAGTTTAATAATGTTTATTTTGGTATTTTGTCCTGCCCAAAAAAAAAAAAATCATACACTACTGATTCTCTTCTATCAGATGCATTCATAATGCACGAAACTTAGATATGCCTTATTGTATAATGTAAGTTTGTGAGTTTTCAATCTTGTGTCAGCGCTTTGGATACAACCATTATGTACATTTGATTTTAAGCTCAAAGACATATTGGCAATGTGTTCACATGTTTCTGCCTTGTACTTAACCCCTGTATAGTGCTATGGTGTATAGTGGCGCATTACCAATAAAGGATAATAATAATAATAATAATAATAATAATAATAATAATAATAATAATAGATCCCCTGGTTCCTAAAGTATCAACTGTGATTTAGTGCCTGTCCCCGCAGTGCCCAGTAGATGGCGCTGCTGCTCACTCCTCCCTCAGCCATACATTACATAGCCAGTGATGTAGGTTCCTGGCACCGCCTCCATGTTCCTATGAAGAACTTGCCGAGAGCTGTGATGGTTATGAGGGGGGAAGTAGGAGGAGGTCCCTTCCTCTGGCTGAAGGAGGAGGTGGTGACCAGAGCAGCAGGAAGGGGCTCTACTAGTCTGGGAGGGCAGCCTGCAGTGCAGTGAGGCAGTGCCAGCTCCCGCTCCTCTGTGCCCTGCACTGCAGGGAGGGTCTGGCAGGCTACTGACTGGCATCTTACTGCAGAGCTCACCCATCACCACAGCTATGGAGCCAGATGCCCTCTCTGTACCAGGGGCCAGAGCCCTGCCAGGAGGAGAGTCTGCGGGCAGTGCCTGGGACATGGGCACACAGGTCCAGATCAGGGTGGCCATAGAGGCAGCAGAGGATGATGACCCTGAGACCTTGGACTTCAAAGTCGGTGTGGAGGGGGGGAGCTGCAGTGAGGATGACTACAGCCGCAGTGACAAGTACAGGTACCAGGGCCTATTGTATACTAACACACGTGTATGTACACATAGCAGCACACCCACATGTACACTGGGCATGGCAGCACTCTATGGGCACTATACTACTACACCTAGTATGACAAGCCCATACAGTCAGATATATATATATATATTATCTGATCCAACTTGTCACTTGCTCCATAGGGTGACAATAACAGGAGGATAATCCCATGGATACATGTGTATACACTGCTGTCACTGTTTCCCAAGTTATTGTGAAGTGATGAGCTGCTTACATTTTTATGGAATAGTTAATCTGATTAACAATTAATCCACATATTACAATGATCACATCTAAATAGATTGAACTTGCTGGACTCAAAGCATTTTACTCCTTAATTACTATGATGTAATCACTGGCAATCTATATGTTTACACTATGATTAGTAAGGTGTACTACAGTATGTCTGCAGCCACTATGGAGGCAGCTGTCATTGGTCCTATTGTGTACCTGGGCTGTACAGGATTGCAGGGGGAGGGGGGCATGTGCAGGAAGGGTATCATAACATTTACTGCAGTGAATCCTCAGGCACAATAAGAGTCTCACAGGAACAGGATAGTCTCAGTCAGTGTCTGCCCTTCCTCCAGCAGTGACGCAGGCTTCATCTGACAATGTCCTTTGAATAACAACATTATATGGCAGCTATAACATACAATGTATGGGCACCGTACACGTGTGACACATCCAGACCATGTACACTACATGCCATAGAGTGAATTAGAAAGGGGACAATTATGTTTGTTATGATGCCCTTGGAAACCCCATTTCATATTGATAACCTTCTATAGGTCAAATGTATATATCAAATGCCACAAACAAACATATTGATTGAATTTTTCGGGTTACTAGGATCCATTCTAATGATAAATATTGTAATTTCTCTTTGATAACTGTGGGACATGAATGTGTATTTGCTGTTGGAGCTTCAATAAATGACCTTTTGGGGCACGAGATAATGGGCAGGTTTTAGTGAGCTCAGTTTCTCTTCATGCATTTCAGTTTTATTTAGGGTATATTAAAGTTCTTATGAGTTTCCTGGTGGTCCAGTGGTCAGGATTCGGTGTTTTCACTGCTGCAACCCGGGTTCGATTCCAGTCAGGGAACCAAGAAGTCACACCACCCTGAGCAGGGTTGGGCCTGGTCAGTACTTGGAGGGGAGACCACCTAGGAATACCAGGAGCTGTATGCTGTGACCCACTAGAGAAGGAACTGGCAAATACCAAGTGGATCAGCATGACCATAGACATAAAGATGCCCTGGTGTGTTACGGTGCAAGAGGTCGGAAAAGGCTGAAAGAAGCAAAACAAAATTCTTAAATATTATTACATTTTATACCTATATTTTGCTATTTCAACCCCCATTTCAATATATTTACATGTCTAACCCATCATGCTTACATTATATTTTGTTTCAATCTTGTTATTGAAAACATAGGATATAAAGACAGTATACATTACATATCATGACAATACATTCCATAAGCAATATTACAACCTATTACACATAAGATCCCTTTTGGGTTATATAGTAGTCAACTAAAGAACATATATTAAATTGTACACAATTCCCCACCCAGTACTTGCATTATAAGACATGGACCAGTAATAGCATGAATCCGTGCAAGTTAGAGGATACCAAACACATTAATACCATATGTCATCACTAATACCAAGCTTTTTAAATAAGACATGAGAATGGCTTTCTTCAACCACTTCATAGGGTCAAGTGTGAAAGATCTTTGAAATTTCCAAGTACCTTAAAGTTCTGAAATTGACAATATCTCATCAAAGCTGGGGAAATACACACTAAATTATAGTAAGAAAATGATCTTAAAATATTCTTATTAATGATAAGCTGGAACTAGTCCAGGGAGTAGGCATATCAAGGGGAATCATTTCATACCTTTGTCATGCTTTTCTTCTGCTGGTTCATTTGTATAGGGAAGCATTATTTGTAGTCCAAATCCTAAAACAAAAACAAGTCAAGAAACTGAAAGTTTAAACTAAATAGTTGGATAAATATTTACGCACTGCAAAATTATACATTTTTTGAAGTAAAACATAATTGAAATGTTCTATTTTCCCAGAATTTCTATTATTTATAGTACTAGTTTTCGGTGTCTTCTACATTGTTCAGTGGCTCCCATCCCCAGCTGCACCAGATGGTTGTGCTGTTTATGGATGGGTTTTATGTATTGGTTTAAGTTAATGAATGGCATGTTATGTGACTGAAAAGCTAAATAACTTTTTGGTTCAATTACAGTGCTTTAAGGCTTAATGTTGTCCTGAATATGTGGACTATTATGGACAACGATTATATAGGTTCTAATGTTTTACAGCAATTAGGAAGTTGAGCTTTCTTATTATCTGCCATCAAATTAGACACTTCTAATTTAGGAAGAATATCTTCATTATTAGCACAGTGGATATTCTCTCATAGGGTTCTCTGGTGGTCCAGTGGTTAGGATTCTGTGCTTTCATCAATGCAACCTGGGTACAGTTCCAGTTAGGGAACCATGATGTTACACTACCCTGTAGCCAAGCAGGGTTGGGACTGGTCAGTACTTGGATGGGAGACCACCTTGGAATACCGGGAGTTGTATGCTGTGGCCCACTGGAGATGAAACTGGCAACCCACTCCAGTATCTCTGCCATGAATACCAAGTGGATCTGCATGGTGTGTTGCAGTCTATGAGGTCATGGAGAGTTAGAAACGACTGAACAACGCACATATATTCTCTCACTTGACTAGGACTAGAGGTCATAGAAAATTGTAATAATAATTTGTTTGTCAAAGGGTCTTTACTGCCCAACACGACTCAGATACATCAGTTTTTATGTAAATCTAGTGGTAGTTGACATTATCTGGTTTGCACTGCCTGCAAATTACTATATGATCAATTCCAGCTCCTTTGTGGGTGTTCACATGCAAAAAATTCTCCAAACAAACAACCCTTTCGCCTGTTGCTCTCTTTAAACATGGGCCTTTTAGCATATGCACACAGTGCACAAGGATATATGTGTTTTGTCCTTACAGGAACTCTGCACAATGAAAAAAATATTTATTTGAAAACTTTAAGTCTGACTCAGAGCATAATTAAGCAATAATAAAAGTCATATAAAGGTCTTAATTATAGTAAAAATACATTTGAATGCCTCTGCAGGACCCCGGAGAGATCAATGGTACATTGGTGGAAGTAGTTTTATTTGTGATGGCAGTGAATGATGTAAGGGGTCTGCTTCTGGACCAGTGAGAGGGAATAGATATTGTGTCCATTTCAATAATATCCAATTATCTTTACAATGGCTCTGTCCACCCTCTCTCTTTACTGATAGCAGACACGCTCAAGATTCAGCTTTGAGGAAGTAATGTAACAAAGACTAAATGGATTCTTGTGTCATAAAGAGAGTCTTTGATAAATTCAGATTTCCCCCCCAAAATGCTGTATTCCTATGGCTTACACAGCTACAAATATTGTTACTTTGGTACATACCTGTTTGTTCTTGAACTGCAGTGCTACTTTAAAGGGTTTCTAGGCATACTTGATGTCCTACATGTTAAGGATGGTCTCTCTCCCTAAAATAGCAAAGTTATCTGCAATATTTTATATTATGAATACAGAGCTTTACCACCAAATTGTAGACAATGTTGAGAATGAACAGGTCCTTAGCAGGTGTCGGTATTCTGAAGAGCAGGGACCCCTGGCTGAATTACAGAGTTTGACCCCTGCTCTTCATACCATGGACAGTCAAGATGCTGTTTCCTATTTTATTAGCTGCTAAGAAATGCTGAGGGTTCCCTGGGGGTCCACTGGTTACGATTTGTTGCTTTCACCGCTGCAAACTGGGTTCTATTCCAGTCAGGGAACTAAGAGGTCACACCACCCTGAAGCCAAGCAGGGTTGGACCTGAACAGTACTGGGAAACCACCTAGGAATACCAGGAGCTGTATGCTGTGGCCCACTGGAGAAGGAACTGGCAACCCACCCCAGTATCTCTGCCATAAATACCAAGTGGATCAGCATGGTGTGTTGAGGTCACTGGGAGTCAGAAACCACTGTCAGAAACCACTGTATTCATAGAAATGTGAACTCTGGACATTGCCTTCATTTTCTCAAATACATTCTTACCTTGGTGAGTTTTCTGCAAAAAGAATTGACTACTCAACTTTTACAGCAACTTTTTTCAGTAGTAATGGTGCCTCTACAACTGCCCTAATGAGGGTTTCCTGCTCTTTTCTACATAATACAAAAATCCTAAACTGCTTTGTCAGCTTTCCTTATATGTGTTTGCGCTGAGATAGCTTATTTAAATGTTTTTGAAGCGTAAATTGACCTATACACTATACTAGTCAATTTTATTTAAAAATAATCTGATCCTGATGCTGATCTGTTCCCTCGGTAGCTGTGTGTGCTATTTAGTGGCATAGTGTTCTTGATTTCCACAGCAGAGGCAGTCTGGTTTCATGAACTGGACTCTCCCACATGGATAGTTTATTTTAGCCGCCACAGAAATCATATGTATAAATCATATATGTAGCTCTAGCATATCACCCCATACAAACAGTACAATAAATACCTGACCTTTATAAATATATAACTATAATTATGGATACCCAAGGAATATGAGAGCCAGACCCTTGCGAAAGCTGTTACACATCGATTCAATAATTAGTGGAGAGAAAGAGAAATTAATTTATCTCTCAAAAATTTAAAGCAAAAATGGTTAGTACAATATGTTACCAGTTTGTAATGTTCCTTAAAATGAACACAGAACCCATGAAGAAATAGGTCCACCGTAACAATAATACCAGTATAAATACTTAAAGGTATATAGAAGTGTCCTGTGTTTTAAATATTTCTTAACAAACAGCCACAGATTAACAGAATATATAGATTGCATTGCAAAGATAAGTGTACTAAAATCCTGATTTCCACACCCCAGAGCTGCTTGCATCATCAAAACGTTCTAGCCTATAGCAGCACATCACGCAAGTATGGATTTTAACCTGCTGGGTACTCACGAAAGGGCTGTGCAGCTCAGTCTGCTATTGTATGTTACAGGCTTGGAAGTTGTCACAGCACAAATGCTGGAAGGAGGGGGAGAGACAGAGAGGCAGGGAGAGGAGTCTGAGACACAGAGAGAGACCAACAGTGAGGGACAGAGACACAGAGAGAGATAGTCTCCCATCATCAGCAATTCAAATAAAAAAAAAATATATGCATCAGTAGTTGATACATAGACTTGATTTCCAGTGGGGTGGTAGGAGGGAGTGATGCAGTAGTTGTTACATAGAATGGTTTTCCAGCAGAGATGGTAGAAGTGGTAATCAAGGCTGAACCCACATTACAGGTATAGCAGTATGATTTTATGTTATATGTGAACTATGTTATTGTTTGCTGCTGGGACTGGGGTGGAATGTGCTACAGAGACTGTGAGAATGTGCTGACCATACTGAGGTTGAATAAACTGCAAAGTGAATGTGAGCGTTGTAATGAGCTGCAGAGATCTCAAGTGGAATCTGCTGCAGGGAGAGACTCCTATATGAAAATACATAGCACCTTCTTACATGAATATGTGCCAGACTACTAGTCCCATAATGCTTTTCTGCTGACTTGCTTAGTGCCTCTGCTTGCTCCCAATTGGCCAAAACAAATTATGAATTTTATACTAAAATTAGCCTGAGTGTGTAGGGGGTGTCTACTCTAATTTTTATCTGGAAGAAAATAGAAGATATTTTGCTAACTTAAGGATAAGTTTCTTGTTTATTTAGGGATTTTGTTTCATGCAAAAAAACATTTTCCTACACTACTGATTCTCCTCTATCAGATGCATTCATGATCCACGAAATTTATATATGCCTTTAATATATTTAAAATGCTTACTGAAACTTTTGAATTCTTTCGAAAAACTTCTGATAAGATCATGTTACATGTAAACACCTGTTCTTCATGTGCATAAAAAAAAAAACATACTTCTTATCAGTTGGCAATTATATTAACTTCAGTATGCGTTAAAGATATGGTGTGTAATATCACAGTAATAGGCTTCACATACCGTATTTACTCAAATCTAATGTGCACATTTTTCATAGAAAATCTGATCCAAAATTAGGAGTGTGCATTAGATTCGATGGTGCACTAGATTTGATGGCAAAAAGGAAAGCACAGGACATACCGCGACACCACCATCTCTCGCTTCCTGGCTCTCTAGAGTTGACAGCCGGAGGAAGTGGCACCCAGAGAGCCCCAGCGCAGTGGCACACAGAGCCGGGCACCCAGAGAGCCCCAGCACAGTGGCACACAGAGCCGGGCACCCAGAGAGCCCCAGCACAGTGGCACACAGAGCCTGGCACCCAGAGAGCCCCAGCACAGTGGCACATAGAGCCTGGCAACCAGAGAGCCCCGGCACAGTGGCACACAGAGCCTGGCAACTAGAGAGCCCCGGCACAGTGCCACCCAGAGAGCCCCAGCACAGTGGCACACAGAGCCGGGCACCCAGAGAGCCCCAGCACAGTGGCACACAGAGCCTGGCACCCAGAGAGCCCCAGCACAGTGGCACACAGAGCCTGGCACCCAGAGAGCCCCGGCACAGTGGCACACAGAGCCTGGCAACTAGAGAGCCCCGGCACAGTGCCACCCAGAGAGCCCCAGCACCGTGGCACACAGAGCCTGGCACCCAGAGAGCCCCAGCACAGTGGCACACAGAGCCTGGCAACCAGAGAGCCCCGGCACAGTGGCACACAGAGCCTGGCAACCAGAGAGCCCCAGCACAGTGGTACACAGGGCCTGGCACCCAGAGAGCCCCAGCACAGTGGCACACAGAGCCGGGCACCCAGAGAGCCCCAGCACAGTGGCACACAGAGCCTGGCACCCAGAGAGCCCCAGCACAGTGGCACACAGAGCCTGGCACCCAGAGAGCCCCAGCACAGTGGCACACAGAGCCTGGCAACCAGAGAGCCCTGGCACAGTGGCACACAGAGCCTGGCAACCAGAGAGCCCCAGCACAGTGGTACACAGGACCTGGCACCCAGAGAGCCCCAGCACAGTGGCACACAGAGCCGGGCACCCAGAGAGCCCCAGCACAGTGGCACACAGAGCCTGGCACCCAGAGAGCCCCAGCACAGTGGCACACAGAGCCTGGCACCCAGAGAGCCCCAGCACAGTGGCACACAGAGCCTGGCACCCAGAGAGCCCCAGCACAGTGGCACCCAGAGAGCCCCAGCGCACAGCACAGTGGCACACAGAGAGCCCCAGCACAGTTGCACACAGAGAGCCCCAGCACAGTTGCACACAGAGAGCCCCAGCACAGTTGCACACAGAGCCTGGCACCCAGAGAGCACATTACATTCGCCCGCAAAAACGTTTTTTTTTTTATTCATGGGTTCTAAATTTGGAGTGCGCATTAGATTAGATGGCGCACTAGATTTTTGTAAATACGGTATATGTCAACACTTCCAAAGAGCTCTCTAACACTAATGAGCATGTGCAACAGACAGCAAAAAGTAATTGTAAATATGCAGGGTGAGTGAATAATAATTTGCACTGACTGCAGACAGTTGTATTTGACACATATTATATACAAACACATCATTATAATATTGCAACATGATTTGTACTATAAAAGAAGCCAGTCGACAGAAAACGTTTTACCTCTTATTGTAGTATAAATCATGGGATGAATAGTGGATATACATGAGTAATATAGATCTACAGATTACCTGCATCATTATGCAAAGGAAAAATGCATTAAAAGTACACCCCTAACCACAAAAGCTAGTGAAGAACAGAAAAAAAAACTGGTGAAATTGGAGAAAGCCCCTTTGAAGGTTTGTTTTAAAGAGAGACATGGAAATATGTTTTTCTTTGCTGCATATCAAACATGGTATTTGTTAAAGAACCACTGTAGTGTATTTACAAGTAAAGGTGATAGGTTTGTTTGTTGGGCATACACAATATGCAGTTTAAAATAAAAGTTAATAGTTTTGAATGTCAGTTTTCCCACAAGCACCGCTGCTTACCTCCACCTTCCTGTGCTTGTCAGGGGGTGTGGCCAGCTGCCTGGACGTTAGACTAAAAAAGTCTGACGAGATAGATTATGGTCCAGACTAAGCATACTTAGTAAAGGGGGGGGGGCATAAAGGCTCATATGCTGTCATTAAGCAGAGTCTATGGGGCAGCTGCAAGCAGGTTACAATACAACTGTTACCTCTGTGTAGGCAATGTGGGCAGAGCTAATGATATCATGAGGTGGGGCCAATTATATCATAGTCCATTATCATCTCTTTATTTATAGTTCCAATGTTTTCTATCACAGTAAAAATAGGTATACAATAAGAGCAGATGACCCGGACAAATATACACATGATACTTTTATATAAAGTGCCCTGCAGGACAGAGAGCTCACAAGTTTACAGACTAAAGGTTAAGAATTAAAAGGGAAAAACAAGGGCGGGCAATTAATTGCAGATGTGTATGTAAGAGTGTAGAGGGTTAATGGGTTAATTAGTGATTAAATCTGTTGGTGTAGCAGCTATGAAAGATGGAGGTGATAGTGGAAAAACCTGCACTATTCAAGAACACAAATCGTGGGTGGGTGTGGATAGAGTAGGTGCGAGATCATGTTAGATGAGTTCAGAGAGAGAATATATGTGAGGCTGTAGGTCGGGAGGTTAAAGAAACTAAGGGGAATGTCCCTAGGAAGAAAATTGTCAGTTGGTCAGTGTTTCTGCTGAGGTGAATGAGGCCCAGTGTCACTGGCCGAACCCCTGCAGAAGTGACTGCTTAGGCCTACTTCCAAGCTCCATAAAGATCCACCCCCAGCCAGATCTTGCCATGCCTACTGAGAAGGCACATGTAGGTGGAGAATGTTCATTTAAATAGGTTTTATTTAATATTTTCTTGCAAAAAAACAATGTTAGAAATATATAAAATATGCTCTTTGAAATGCATGAAAATTTGTGTCCCGTGCCCCCTTAACATAATGAAGCACTGAAATATATAAAGTGGACTCATGTAAGTAAACCTCAAAACCAGTAGAAACAACAAATAATATGAAAACACCTAAAAACAATATTTTAAATAGCGGCACAAATATCTCATAATACATGTGAAATCTGATGTAATGTATGTTTAAAAACGAACGTTCACATGTGTAAATATAATAAAGCATATATTCGTATTTTCGGTGGTTTGTTGTCCCTGCCCAAGGTACTAACGTTGTTTACTATTATTAATATCAATTTACTTAATACGCTAAAATTATATTTTGCAGGGAAAATGTTTAATTACAACCCTGCCTTTTTTATGCATGATACCAGAGTGTCAGGATCTATAATTGAATGTACTTTTTGTGTGTGGTCTTTTGTCTTTATAGTAATTGGAGCCATGTGGTAGATCATCACCCAGAATCTTGGGATGTGTTTTTATCTTTCTATAAAGAGTTGAAAACAGCAGCAAAGCTTTAATTGCAGAAGTGCCAGTTACATACTGCATGGAAGCCAAAGGATTTGTTATGTATCAACTGTCTGGCCTAGTGCTTAAAGAGACAGACGTTTATTGTTGTTAACATTTGTTTATAAAGTAAAAATAAATGTGAATTCAGTACTACACATAAAACTTAAATTTTTACCAGGGACCAATATGACTTTGAGTAGACTAATCAGCCTGGAGACAGGCTTATCTTTTACTGTGGTCAGCAATACACCCTGTACCACAGTCTATGTCCCACTTGGCTGTATAAAATTAAACTTTTTTGTAAGAAGTTTGATAAAGTGAAGGTGGGGACAGCTGTAGACCCTAGAAAATGTTAGTTTATAAAACTTCTCATCACTTCATGTTTGTATGTTAGACAGCAGAGTAATTGATTGTAATTGATGAGGCAAATAATGCTATATTTCAGAGCAATAGATTTAAGAATATTATATAACTAATAATATAATACATTATTAAAATATTGTTTAATAAAACCATCTCACAATCTCTACTTTTGTTAAATGACAGTAGTACCGAGAAGTTTATCAGAATGTATGTATCTTGCCCATTCTGCCTTTCATTGCGGCATTTTATGAGTTATACAGTAGGCAGTTGGTACAGTGAACACTGAAGGAATTAAATTGGACACATGATTTAACAACTGTAACCTGATTTGCTCAAAACATCACTAGGTGTGTGCACATGTGAATATGATTTGGACACAGGACAGCTATTCTTCAAATCAAGCTTTAGTTAGACAAGTTTCTGGATTTAGGGATGAAAATGAGCCTCATTCTGATCCATATGAAGCAAAAATAAATTTGTAACAGAACATTTACAGACTAAATTAATTTTCCAGATAAAGTAAAAATGTAAGAACAGTGACTATATACAGTATATATTATAAACAAGTGAAGATAGGATTTCTTTCAAACATTTACAGACCATTAAAATGGGGCATGGGTAGAAAAGTAGTTAGTGCCCAAGTGGTGAAGAAGAAAACATTTGAAAAATGTTGTATTCGTACATCTTACAGTTTTTATTTAATCATCTTCTTAAGAGTCGGATAAATAGTTAAGAGAATGGCACTTTAAAACTTGTGTAATTCAAGCAGGAATTGCAAAACTCATCTGTTTTATCTTCTGTCTTCTTGCAAGATTTCACATATTTACTTGTAAACCAGATGTGAGTGATGTCACAGAGCCTATTCCCATAAATGGCTTTATCAGGCATGGATATTTTTTTTCACCAGCTGTTGTAGATGTAAGCACATAACACCTACATACTATACATTATATTTTTGGCATAAAGACAAAATATGTAAAGCCTTTTTTCTCTCCATAGAATAAGTTAAAACATCATAAAAAGCAAAATGAGCGAGTATATTAAAATAAGTAAAATACTTTTTCGATGGTCTAAACTCATCTTAAAACTTGCAAACAAGGAGGACGTGTTCAAATGTTTCCTGCAGCTTGTGCCATTTCTACCTTCTAGTGAGAGAGGCTTTTATTGACCAATTATGCGATTATGGAGAAAAAACATTCTGGGATATGAGCTGTGAATCCAGCATGGGATTTTTACTATGAATCATAAATGGCCAGGGGTTGATATTCAGACCTAACTTCCTTGTACTCCATGTATAGAGTGAATTTATAAAACATTTGTTTTGGGTATTTATTCAAGGTGTTTGCTACTTTCACACACAAAAAAAGGAGTTTCATTTTAGCATAAATGGTGTGTGTAGATGAATCTGTCAAATACAGTCAGGTCCATAAATATTGGGACATCGACACAATTCTAATCTTTTTGGCAGTTTGTATATGTGCCTCCCACTTTTTAAGGGACCAAAAGTAATGGGACAGATTAACAGTCATAAATCAAACTTTCACTTTTTAATACTTGGTTGCAAATCCTGTGCAGTCAATTACAGCCTGAAGTCTGGAACGCATAGACATCACCAGACGCTGAGTTTCATCCCTGGTGATGCTCTGCCAGACCTCTATTGCAACTGTCTTCGGTTCCTGTTTGTTCTTGGGGCATTTTCCCTTCAGTTTTGTCTTCAGCAAGTGAAATGCATGCTCAATCGGATTCAGGTCAGGTGATTGACTTGGCCATTACACAATATTCCACTTATTTCCCTTAAAAAACTCTTTGGTTGCTTTTGCAGTAAGCTTCGGGTCATTATCCATCTGCACTGTGAAGCGCCGTCCAATGAGTTCTGAAGCATTTGGCTGAATATGAGGAGATAATATTGCCCGAAACACTTCAGAATTCATCCTGCTGCTTTTGTCAGCAGTCACATTATCAATAAATACAAGAGAACCAGTTCCATTGGCAACCATACATGCCCGCGCCATGACACTACCACCACCATGCTTTACTGATGAGGTGGTATGCTTTGGATCATGAGCAGTTCCTTTCCTTCTCCATACTCTTCTCTTCCCATCACTCTGGTACAAGTTGATCTTAGTCTCATCTGTCCATAGGATGTTGTTCCAGAACTGTGAAGGCTTTTATAGATGTTTGGCAAACTCTAATCTGGCCTTCCTGTTTTTGAGGCTCACCAATGATTTACATCTTGTGGTGAACCCTCTGTATTCACTCTGGTGAAGTCTTCTCTTGATTGTTGACTTCGTCACACATACACCTACCTCCTGGAGAGTGTTCTTGATCTGGCCAACTGTTGTGAAGGGTGTTTTCTTCACCAGGGAAAGAATTCTTCGGTCATCCATCACAGTTGTTTTCCGTGGTCTTCCGGGCCTTTTGGTGTTGCTGAGCTCACCGGTGCGTTCTTTCTTTTTAAGGATGTTCCAAACAGTTGATTTGGCCACAGCTAATGTTTTTGCTATCTCTCTGATGGGTTTGTTTTGTTTTTTTCAGCCTAATGATGGCTTGCTTCACTGATAGTATTGTACTTATAGCTTGTATCTGCTCTTTGTAAATGGGATAATGAGGGAATAACACACACCTGGCCATGAGACAGCCGAGCAGCCAATTGTCCCATTACTTTTGGTCCCTTAAAAAGTGGGAGGCACATATACAAACTGTTGTAATTCCTACACCGTTCACCTGATATGGATGTAAATACCCTCAAATTAAAGCTGAAAGTCTGCAGTTAAAGCACATCTTGTTAGTTTCATTTCAAATCCATTGTGGTGGTGTATAGAGCCAAAAAGATTAGAATTGTGTTGATGTCCCAATATTTATGGACCTGACTGTATGTCTATTACATTAAATATATACCTTAGTCACAGTTAAGGTATTTTAAAATTATATTTTCCCTTGATCAAGAACAAGAGATAGATCAATTGTCTTGCTATTAAAAAGTAATTCTAGATGTAGAGTATTAAAGAAAGGATTTAGTTACATTTGTGGATTAACATTCACATCAATATTTTATTTTGATACTTTGATTCCTGCAAACTTCTCCTAAGCAGCAATTGGCTGTGATGAAGATAGATTGCTGTTATTTTACTCAGGAAACTGTTTATGGAAATTCACCTGGCTGTCTGCCTGACAGCATTGCCCAGCTGGTTAACTTTCAACATGTTTTTCAGCGGGCGGCTCAGGAAACTTGGTCAGCAAGTATTTTTTTATTACTCTTTGTATATTATCAATTTGTCCTTGAAAGATTAAGGGACTCGAAGATGATTTTGGTAGATTCTTCCAAAAATATACCACAATAAGTAAAGAGCGTTTTGCAATGCGGTATAGACTGTCGTAAGTTTAAAATCAATTAGATACATTACATTGTGGCAGCAATAATTCAATGTTCTTTGGACATCCCCCTTGTGTATTTATATTTAAAAAATGTGGTCACCATGGGGTCATCCAATAAAAAGCAACCTTCAGGTGCGAGTGGAAACTATATGTGAAAGGATCCACATACCCTTATTCCTGACTTCCACTATATGTTTTAAATATACTCATATCCCCCCCACCCCATGCATCCATATCCTTAAATTACTTCTCAGTTCAATACCACATCACAGTAAAAGTCTTCTAAAAGCATGTTGAAATAATTTTCAAATGTGTGCATTTTTCACTAAGAAATCAAATATATCAAAGGGCCAGTTAATTCAGCACAACTTGGAGTACACCACTGTAATGTACTCCTGGAAATATGTTGAAATACTTAATTTTTTAAATAAGTGCCTTTTTCACAGAAAACAAATAGACATAAATGAAGTTCTGTTTACATGAGAATTAGGCAAGGCCCCCCAGGCAGACTGAGAGCAAAAGCTGCCATACACAGAGCAGATCAGAAAGAGGGTTAACCCTTCCCAAATTCATCTGTGCAGGGAAATGACTGCTAGAAAGTCACAACTTGTTGATTAACTGATGTCTGATTATACTCCTGAAGGAGACTAAAACCATCAATCTTTCTGTTCACTGAGTTTTGAAATGCAGTTCCAGGCAGGTGCTGTAAATCATGAGGCAGGCTGTAGTGTGTCTGTAAACTATTATTATTATTATTTATTATTATCTTTATTTATATCGCGCCAACATATTCCGTAGCGCTGTACAGGGAGTTAGTACATGGCAAAAAAACAAACTTAACACCTTAAAGAATGGAGGGCCCTGTTTTTGAGCATATAATCAAATGTACATAGTGTTTGTTTCCAAGACATGGACACACAATTGAAAACTCGCAAACTTACAATCTAAGGGTTTAGGTGTGATACAAGAGGGTGACAAATACAAAATGGCAACGTGAATGCAATTTGTTTAATCAATTGGAGGGGTCTTTGAGCTGTACTGTAGATTGTGGGTGTAAGTGTTATTAAGCTGTGGAGTGTGCAGTTGTAATTATAAAGGCTAAAGGTGATATGATTTTTTTAAATAGGTGTGTTTTTAGTAATTTTTTTAAGGTTTTGAGGCAGGAAGTTAATCTAATGGAGCGAGGCAAGGAGTTCCAGATAGTAGGGGCTGCACGAGAAAAGTCCTGAAGACGGGAGTGAGAGGAGGTGATGAGAGAGGAGGAAAGAAGAAGGTCGTTAGCAGAACGAAGGGGGCGGTTGGGAGAGCATTTTGAAACAAGAGCAGAGATATAAGGGGGTGCACTGTTGTTGAGGGCTTTATGTGTTAGGGTCATGATTTTAAATTTGATACGGGAAGCTATGGGAAGCCAGTGGAGTGATTGACAGAGAGGAGCTGCAACTGAGCGTTTGGTATTGAAGATGAGTCTAGCGGAGGCGTTCATTAAACAAACCTAAGACCGCAAATTTTTAACTGTTCTAAGTGTAATAAAAAAAAAAAAAAAAAAGTATTAAATCACTTTAACATAGAATCTTGTGCACTTTCACACAATGAAGAGCACTTATAGTGAGGTAAATATCTCTTTAAATCTATGTTTACATGTGTCACTGACCGCCCCCAGCCAGGAACACCGCTATAGCTCCGTCTAATGAGCAAAAGAAAAATGAGGTTAACCCTCATCTCACCTATCTGTGCAGAGTATGGGATGCTGGAATCTAAAACTTTAGATTTTTTGTCAGTTATTGGTATAATAAAAAAAATAGATAATATTTATGTACAATCTTGTGCTCTTTCATACCATGCTATAATTAAAAAACACTGTACTTCCTTTTCCTTCCTATACAGTATTTTGGCAAACTTTTAAAAAAAGTAAAAAATAAACATACATAACTTTTTACATATTGCATTTTTTATTTAGAACTATTCTTTAATCTGTGGCTCCATTTTGCTTTCTTTCTTACTGCTACTTTTTCAGGTGGGCATGTCCTTCTAAACTAAATAAGTTCCCTTCTCTGTATGATCTCTTAATGTATCCATAATACTCAAGAGGGTTTCTACACATTGCACAACAAAACATTTCAGGATTCGCTTTAGCAGTAGGGCAGTTGTGCAAAAAATGCATCCTGGGCTCAGGATAGACGGGGCATGCCATTCCAAAGATCGCTTACTGTATCCATTTTCCTATGAATTCCTGCTTAAAGTAACATGGAAATTATTATTTACGTAATTGCAGTGGAAAGAGTATAATAAAAAAAAATACAGTAGTTCCCATCAAAAGGTCTCAGGAAGCGGATATCATTTTGCGTTACAAATTAGTTATACGTTGTAGTAGCAACGCTTTTATATACAGTAAATCATTTCTGAAATATCTAGAATTGACTTTGAGCTGCCTTAGTATACAGAAGAGTGCTTGATAAGGATAAGAGAGGGGTCCAACAGCCTGATAGCATTGCAGGTCTTTATTTTGACCACTACAGGGACAGACAGACAGACTTATCCTAATTAGCACATCAAATTAGTGTGTGAGCCTCTAATTTGCATAGTAATGCAGCAACAACATGGAATTTCTCAGGATTAATTCACAAATTGATAACACAACATATAGCCACAGTCTTTCAGAATTATCTTTAAAAATAAAAACGTGATTTTGGGTCCCTATAAGCCTTTCACTTGCCAAAGGATCGACTGTGCGTATCATTGCAATGCATTTCTGTCCCTTCTGTGAATGAAGGGGTTACAATAAATGCAAGACAAAAGGTGGTGGAACAGATTCACTTCCCCATGGACACCATAGTAGCTATTTGTGCTAAACATTTCCGATGTGAGCTTTGGATACACAAGCAGCTGTTATTAGTAATGCAGTGGAGGGCTGACCGGGCCTGATGCTTCTGGTGAAGTACAATCTGTTGCTAGGCAACTGATAATCAGATTACTAGCTGCACACTGGCCATAATCTGCAGTATCTGGCAGGATAGTCTGTGGCGGAACTGCACAGTCATATTGACACCATTTGTTGTGCACAGCAGTCTAATTAAGTGAACTGGCCCAGATTTAACCCATTCAGCAGAACAATTTCACTGTAAAATATGGTTCTAAAAGAAAGAAGGTGTGCCATTCAAAATAATTGGTGCTAGCGAGGAAAAGATGTGCCAACTCCCCCACTAAAAGACTCTGTATTAAAATATAGCTTTTATTACAATCAGCTTTAAAATATATAGTTTTAGAAACAAAAGGATAAATCAATACAATTTATGATAAAGCTAGTGTGGTTAAAATAGTGTGACTTCATAGGTGTGTACAGTCTCCAAATTGACTATATTAGTGCCTCCTAATCAATGTAGCACAAGGACCTAAAGTGTATGGTGTATTTGCTATGAATTGGCTTACAAGATATGGCCCCACCATAACTGCAAACTTGAGATTAAATAACACTTAGTCAACAAATAGGTGACGTAAATTGGTCAAAGACTAAGGACAAACAGATATTAATACAGCTGAAATCAGAACAATGTGTGATAAATAGTGCACTAAGAAACACAACATTGGTAGGTCATTTCCCTCTTCACCGTCGCAAAATCTGGCAGCTGCAGTTCCGCCTCCGGCCGACAGATGGCACTGTCAATTTTAGCAAATAAGGCGCGCCGGGAGAAAAGGCCTTGAGCTATGAGAGGCGTGCCCGCGCCAAACATTGCAATGGCCTTACTGTCGATTCAGCGCCGTCGAGTTGCGCCACGTCGGAGGGAAGAATAGTTCTTTGCCTTCCCTGGAACTTGATGGTGCCCGAAAACTCACAGCTCCCTCTGGCGGATGGCACCTGTAACTGCAGCTGTCAGTGCTGCAGTAGAAATGCGCCGGCAAAGAGGGATAGATCCCATTGATATGGTGGACGATTATCAAATAAGCACCAAAAGTAATAATGTAATAAAGTACACATAGAAGGGTATCTGTAATAGATGGTGGGGCGATTTCTTGCAACCCCATTCATAGCCAATACATTTTAGGTAGTCAATTTGGAGACTGTACACACCCATGAATTCCTAGCTATTCTGTTCAATTGCCATTCAAAATAATGGAACAGAGTAATAGCCTTAAATCAGAATTTAAAAATAAACATTTTATATACTTTATTTGAGCACATTGTCTAGCTGTTTTGTAGTTATGGACTTGTCTTCCTTTATGAACCTTTGTTTTTTCATTTAAGTTTCAACAATACTACTATACAAAGTGAATGGCATAGTGTTTGAGTGTTTTTCTCCCTTTCAGCTTTTATACTAACTTTCAGCACAATACATACATGGTTATCAGGTCTAAACTGAAAAGTTAAAGATAGCTTCTGTGTTCACTCTGCAAATATAAACACAAGATTATCCATCTAAAAAGTCTTCAAGGTTTGGTAATAGTCTAGATTTTTTATCTTTGTTATGAAATAGGGTTAACTCCCTGACCGTGCACAGGGTTCCTGGATCCTTCCTGTTATCTGGGGTTAGGGTAGTGGATGGCAGATAACAGGAAAGGTCCAGGTTCCTTTCTACACCTCTGCAGTTGGAGCAGACAGCAGAATATTGGTAGCCTTTCATTAGATCAGACAGATCAGAACAGTGCTCTACCACCTATGTCTTAACCAGAGGATCTCTTTAGTGAACAGTGTACAGCATATTTCTGGGAAAATACAATGGTAACTAAACACATTAACACAAAGTAATTAAACAGTGGCGCCATTAAACACTAGTAAGGGTAACATAATTAAGATCACTAAAATCAGAAGGACAAGTCCACCTAATTAATCAGAGGTGGGATCTATCCTGTTATAGTGACAGCAGCAGTTGCAGCAAAGACCTGCTAGTTGGCGCTGCCAATATTTTATAGAGGTGCCGATATTTGGGAGAAGTTCTAACCTTAGAATGTTACCCTAACCCTTAGACTAATGCTGTCCCGCAGCCTAACATTTTACCTAAGCCTAAAGCTATGATATCGGCACTGAAATATTGGTAGCGCCATCTAGTGGTTGGTTGCCGCCACTGCTACTGGCAGGAAAGGACTTAGAGGTGTTGTAAACAACCAAATACTAAAACTTATCATATTTTTAATCTCTCTACAATGGTAAATTATACATTTTTAAGCATTGTTTCAGCTCAAGAAAGGACCTCTTAGATCTGTTTTTGCAACTAATAATTTGATTACATCTCTATAAACCAGGTCACACAGTATAGCTTAAACTGCTTATAAAACAAATACATAGAAATATCAGACATGTTTAACATTAATATAACCTTCACATACTATGGCAGCCCCTATGATAGCATAGTAAATTCCTCCTCTCTATTCTTCCTGGAAGGAAAGGAACCTGTTTGCAAACATTTATCGGTTTCAGCAAGGTGACCAAACCATTTCTTTAAAAGGGGTGGCAGAGGGATATCAATGAAAAATGCAGTCTGCAAAACTTTCTCCGAATCATCTGTTGTAGTTGCATTGATCATGTATGGCAGAGTTATCCAGTTCAAGTACCATACCACACAACACAGATGACTCAATATAAATGTGACTGAAACATTAACTCACCTGGATTCAAGCAGAGACATACTCTTTCCTGGGGCTTGATATAGGACAACCATATCCTTTGTAAATCCTGAAAGTTATAAATAAAACTAGTAATGGTATCATTTGTTCTGTTCAATTGCTGTTCTGTCTATCTGTGCATTCTCCCTCTCTCTCTCTCTCTCTCGATGCTGCATCCCTTCAAAACACTGTGGTGTGCGGCTGTGCCACAGCACCACCTGGTGGTGAAAAAAAAAACTTACTGCAGGCAAAGAACTATTCCATCCTTCGACGTGGCGCAACTCGAACGGAGCGGAGTTGAGAGCAAGGCCATCGCTATGTTCAGCGCGGACACTTGGCCCCTCAGGCGCGCCTCTCATAGCTCAAGGCCTCTTCTGTCGGCATGCCTTATGAGCCAGATCTGAGGATGGAAAAGTTCTTTGCCTGCAGTAAATTTTTAACACCACCAGGTGGTGTTGTGGCGCAGCCACTTACCTTAGGGTTCTGACGGGATGCGGCTTCCAAAAAGACTAGGGCCCTCTCTCTTCCTCTTTCTCCCTCCCCCTCCTTCTCTCTTTCCCTCCCTCTCCCCATCTCTCACTTTCTCTCTCTGCCTCCCACTCTCTCTCCTTCCCCATCCGTGAACAGGCAAAGAGCATAGCCCACCCCATTCACCTCCAAAACAATGTATAGAAGTTATTTTAATTGTATTTAGAACGGTTTTTGACTAATTGAGGCAAATTACACCCCTTCACTATTCACCTTTTTTGTACTAGTAATATGGATCTTAAACAGGAATATGCATCTTCCTCATTTATAACAACACATATTGCTAGTAAGGATAGTTACTATCTTTACAAAAGATATTCATTATTAAATTCTGTATATTTTGCAGACACAAATCAGTCCTGCCTGACACACTATTAATGTAATAATATTACAACAAAGGCATAATATTACATAACAATTAACTACATCTTTAACAAATGGATTTCACAAGCATGGATGTTTTCTCAGAGAAAAATAATATGCACACAAGTAAAAAACTAAATATACTGCCTAAAATGGAGCGCTATCTGCTCCTCACATTTCTAACATTCTCTATGCTTTAATCTTAGAGTTGCTCTGTGGCCCAAAATGAACTATTGAAAATCTGGTCTAGTTTATAGTTCTTGTTTAAAATGCATAACTAGGACCACCTGGAGCTAAGATCAAGGCTTTAAAGCATCCAGCCCAATCAGCCTTTGATGAGGCCTTCAGATTGACTCAAGTCACAAATCTGGAAGTGGCAAATCTCTGATTGCTTTTCATGAAAAATAATGTATTTGTCATGTTCACACTATGGAATATATAACATGTTGCTTGAATGCAAATATATTTGTATTCCTATAAGACGATGATTATACTGTATACAACAGATCCCTCTAGACATAATGTAATGGCAACATTAAAACATTTTAAATAATGATTCCTTGTAATACTATTTATTGCAAACACATTACATAGTTTAGCATATAGTATTTATATTTCTTACTGAATTTAAATGTAATCTCTATATTGTTGTTTGCAAAGTGTTAAAAATAATAACATCAGATTGCTGATATGTATTAGATAACAAACTGGGAGCAGTTATTTGAAATAACCTTGTGTACTATTATTATTGATTATAATGTAGGGGGAGATTCATTAAGCTATCACAAGGGCTAGGAAAGGCTGTAATATCAATTTTCCCCATAGGAAACCTAGCACATTGAAGTGTATTACAGCCACTTATTGAATGTCTCCTGTAGTTTAGTGCAATGTTATAGAGAGCAACTAACAAACTTAGATTGTTTCAATTTGCAAATTAGTGCTTTGTACTCAGTATTATATTTTATCTGTGTCAAATTCAAACAGCATTTTAACCAATTAGCAAAATTGAACTAGCCTTGAACATCCCAGCATGTGTATGTTCCCTTTTGTTCTGCACTTAGCTAATTAGAAATATCTGGAGCTCTTATTTCTAATGTTCTTTAATTAAGCCTAGGATAATGTTTTAGCAGCTGTGATTGGAGGATATCTGATTGCTCCAGTCTGTCTTTGCTAGTTTGGTGTTGGAAGTGTTAAACAGCTTAGGTTATATGCATGTGCAGGACAGAGAGAAGGTGCCCCCTTTGGCTTGCTAGTGTGGGTGGAGGCTGTTTATTAATCTTTACAAGATGTATCGGTTAATGAATGCTGCTGCCCGCTGTTTCTTATTCCTTCTGCCACTTCCAGTGCAAGACTTTTTGTGGCCTGGAGATAGGTGTGAGGGAATGGGATGTAGATGTCAAAGTATAAGGAAGCAAAAGGTGCAATTACACTGTGCTAGGCAAGTAAAGGGCAGTGAGGGAATTCTGCTGGAGCCACAGTTTTGGCAAACTCCTCTACATTGGGGCTTTGGCACCCAAAGGTTTTGGTCAGTTTGGAAGACTGTAGATTGGCATCTTTGTTCTCCATTTTTGCTGCAGACCTTCCAGAAAAGCCTTGGTTTGTCAAAGTCATTTAATCATCTGGAGGCCATGGAGCAACATAATGTGATTTTGTTAAGAACTAGGGATGGCTCTTACATGGAGAGGGCCAGTAATAATTTGGAAACTGTATGGGGAGCATATAGGGAAGAATTTGAGGATGCAGAGGAATCTGCAGCCCCTCCTGTAACTGGGGTAAGCAATACAATTGATAAGGAGTTAGAGGACTCCACTAAAGCAGAGAGTGAGATGGAGGATCTTAGTTCAAAGGAGTTTGAGAACAACCCTGAGACCCTATTAAAATCGATGCTGTGCTCAGAAAGAGGATTAAGTCAGACTATTGCAGGCACTTTGGTAGCATCTCTTGAGCCTGAGGGAGATCAAAGGGCGCCTTTTAAATTATATGATTATGAAATAGCTGGAGATTTGAGCAGTCTTTGTGGTTACATAGGAGATCCAATGGATCCCTCTATAGTAGATTTCAGGCACTCAATTGAAGGAGATATGTGGCTTTCACTAGAGCCTAGTGAATCAATGATGCCTACTCAGAGTGCGTGGCCAAATCTAGAGCACATAGACAGATCTCACGAGGCTGACCTTACATTCAGCTCATTTCCAGGGATTGAGTCTTATGGAATTGGGAATCACTTGGGTCACATAATCATAAATACAGGATCTGCTGATAGTGAGGACCCAGAAAATGAAATAAATGGAGGAAGCTGCAGTGAGGATGAGAACGGCAGACATCACAAATGCAGGTATTTTACTTTTTCTTTCTGGGGATAGACCTCTTCATGCATTGTAAAGAAGCACATAATTTATAACTTGTTAAAATATATTCTTCATTTGAATGTAATCCTCCTAGTGTAGATTGGAAGGACAACTGGAAAAAACACTTGGTTGTGGAGTGCTCAGAGTAGAATATGCATATTTTATACATGTTCAATAAAGGGAGTTTTTATTACATTTTTATCTTGTCTTACTGATGCTATACAAGTGTAATATAATCTAGATAAGTTGCGCTTCGTCAGGCTGTATTGTTGCTAACTATTTTCACATGTAATCCGAATGTCTTCTATGTGATCTTTTTTTTTGTATTAAAGGGCCACTACACAATGAAAAAAAATGTTTGAAAATTCTGAGTCTAGTTAATAGAATTGCTTAGCAGGGGAAAAAATTGTTTTTCATTTTTTTTTTATTAATTAGGAAAAAAAATGTTGATGCCTCTGCTGGGCCAGTCCATGGGGAAATCCATTATACATAAGTGGAAGTTGTGTGAGAGGTTGTTTGCATTTCTGGGGTAATATGGCTGCATTTCCTGAAGCAAGGACTCTTTGTCTGGGGCCGGGGAAGGGGTGTGGTGTCAATTTCAGTGTTAACCAATTTAACAATGGCTTTCTCTTCCCTCCCTTTGTCTCTACTGATACCCAACACACACACACACACTCATTTTTCAGCTGCGAGGAAGTGCTATAACAAACACAAAATGGATTTCTGTATTTAGTATCCAGAAATTCAGGTTTTTCAAAAAAAAAAAAAAAAAGCTTTATGCCCAGATTAATTTGGTGCAAACTTGAAAATAGGTGACTTTTGTCTTGGAATCCAGTGGTCATCGAACTGTTGCTTCAGAACACATAACAAATGTATATTATATTTCCCTGGCAAACTGTAAAGCTTTCCTAATGACTAAACCTTTTCTATCACTGAAACCCTATATCGCCTTGTAAAAGCTCAATACAAACTAGCTGTTTTCTACTTGTCTTCTGTCTGGCTCTTAGTCTTTTGAACCTTTCATATTGCAGTTTTGAGCCTTTCTGTGGCGGAAAACCCTGTATTAACTAACCCCAATATGTCTCCTCTGTTGTTTTTGAGAAGTTCCTTTTAAGTTGGAATCACACATTGTGTTTTAAAGGTGTGTATGTATGTATGTATGTATGTATATATATGTGTATATGTGTGTGTATATATATATGTGTGTGTATATATATATGTGTGTGTATATATATATGTGTGTGTATATATATATGTGTGTATATATGTGTGTGTATATATATGTGTGTATATATATGTGTGTATATATATGTGTGTATATAATTGTAAAAGAATGCAGAACTACAGCATGTTGTGAATTCCTGTTGAAGTTCAGCTACAGTATATTGTCGGTCAGTGGTGGGAAACGGGAGGCCGGGGTCCGCACAACCTGTTCTCTGGAGTGGGGGAGCATGCCCCCTCTTCAACAATATACAGTTCTGTAAAACGATCTAAAACTAGCAAATACCCAATTGTATACTACTCTGTATCTCTACCTCTTTTATCAATGATTTCGTAAAAGGGATTTTCTCATTTTGCTTTTGGTAAAATAACTTACTATGAGGCCATTTTAAAGACTAAGGGGTCACATGAGACTCTTCCAGTAAAAGTTTGCCTGCCACTGTTGTGGATGGAGCTTCCCGTTGTGATCAATGTCTGTCTATATATATTTTTTAGTGATCTTTGTTGTAATATCTCTAGTTATTGAAGAGTATCCATAAAGAAATATCTATCTTTGCATCTGACATAGGGTATGTTACTATGGGTATGTCCCAGTGCAGAAAAACAGGTTCTGATAAACTGCTCAAGGAGGTGCTTATCCCTGTCAGCCAATGAGCTGTAGTGTAGCTGTATGAGTTAGAATACTACAGTTTATAGGATATCATCTTCAAAGAAGTATGAGACATTCCTGTTAGTTTCAAGGAGAAACAGGTTTTCCTTAATATTTTCGTGCAAAAAAAAAAGCTGTTATTACATTTAAATTGTTTTTCTTTAATGCATGACAAACCTTTCACGTCTCGTTAAAGGGCCATGGTACATACATTTGTTACATCATGCATCATTTAAGTTTGTTTGTAATATTTAAAAAGATACTTTTGTGCATGAAAAAATATTAACTAAAATGTTTAATTTTCTTTGAAACTAATATGCAATTCCTGTGTGAAGAGACCTATATGGCTCATACAGCTGTACCCTGCACATTAGCTGATAGGGGCAAGGACCCAATACAATTATAAATTCAAAGCAGTTTATTCCGCTCTAAGAACTTAACTAGCAAAAAAGTAGATACACAGTGAAACATTATGAAATGCCCTCTTGCAGATGTAACCAAGAAAGGAAATGCTTTCCATTGTCCAAGTGTTCTTGAAAGCTTGTATTCCAGTTATACTCTGGTACACCATATCTCCGGTCTTTTCCCTACTGCTAAAGGAGTGGCAAACTTGGCTTTAAGTACACACTCAAAGAGGCTAAAAGAAGGTATATATTTTTTTTAAACACACTGTCTCTCCAGGTTTTTAATGTTGTCTCTTTAAAGGTATATAGAAGTTTATGAATGCATATGATAGAGGAAAATCAGTAGTGTATGAAAACTTTTTAGCATAACATTCATAACTTGTTATGGCCAATCATTGTCAGCTACCACATTGAAGTAATATAGAGATTCAGTCCCTGCAGCAAAGCATCATGGGATTTGTAGTGTTTTGTTTCAACCACGCAACTCTCTCCTCCCTTGCAACTTGGACAGTGCTGCTCTGGATCTCTGCACTGTGCTGCTACTGGCTGGAAAGTAAAAATTACCCGAATGTGTAGTTTTTCTCTTGGTTGGTATGGGGTGCCTATGTTAGCCCCTTTAAGGTGTGGAAAGTATTTTTTGCATAAAATAAGTTTGTATGTGTATAGAATGACTCCATGTAATGTGTGTGTCTGATATAAGTAGCATGTGTTAGATTAGAGAAAGGTAAGAACAGGTAAACCTAGATATACCTTTAACCTACACAATGACTAGGCAGTAATCTGACCGCAATTAGACAGGAGCTAGAAGTGATGTACCAGTGGCTTTGCATGCTCTATTTCAAAGCAGTTTTTGCATACTTGATGGACCGTGTTGACAAATGGAATAGGCATTAAAAGAAAAACTGAATTCACATTAAGTGTACTTTTTTATATTTCTGTTGTCATGTCTTTATGTATTCATGTTTATATTGGTGTAGTTAATATATCGAGATAGACTTTGCTCTTGTATCACAGCTCCTTGGATAAGAAACCAATTTAGCAGGACATCCTAATAAAGACTCTATTTTGTGTTTGCTACATCAGTTCCTGGGTAATAGGTGTGTGTTTGTAAAGATTGGTGTAGGGAGGGATCCCAGAGGAGGGAACAAGGCAGAAAACCAGTGGCTTTGTTTCATAATAGGATGCAATTTAAATTGGCACCACACCCGACCTCTCCTCACTAGCCAGGAAGGGTTACATTAGATAGATTGTACAGTGGTACTTTTTTTAAGACTATTTTTTTTTTTACATTTTCTGAAGATTTATGTATTAAAGAAATGTTTGCATGGGATTATCTCTTCCAGTCTAAAGGATCGCTGTGGGCAATATTCTTTGTGACTTTCAGGAATAACTAAACTTGATCATGTGCAAACTATTTTTACAAAGATGGGGAGTGGGTACACCAGCAGCAATTAATGAGGTAAATCGTTTTTAAATCATATTTTCGGACTAAAGCCTTTGCTTGCTGCTGTTTGTACATGCAATTTTAATTTTAACGTTTTTTTTTTTTTTAAAGGTAATATGCCAACAAATGAGGAGAATGAAAACATAACTTAAACCTATTTTTTTACAACCTTTTATGATTATTCGTGTGACTCCTCACAACTCTGATTAAGCAGTATATGTCCTTTGTGTCACTATAGGAGGCTTCTATGTAAGTTATATGGGTGTTGGTGCACACTGTCCCTCCAGGCTCTGTGAGTGAGCCTAGAAGTATCCCCCCTCCCATAATTAAAATACAGAAGCCTGCTAGAGTGACTAAGGAGCAAAGGATGAATGTAATGCTTGATAAGAGCTGCAGAGTCACTCAGTATAGTGCCTAAGGTGGCAGTACCTTTTTATAATAAAAATAAATAATCCGCTTTTAAATAATCCGCTTTTAAAAAAGCACTTACCCTTACTGTCTCGGTTTATTTAATTTTTTTTTTTTTTGTGTTTTGTGTTTTTTTTTTTTTTTTTTTTTAATGGTTTTTAATTCAGTTTTATTTGCATCGTGGTCCAATTATTTTTTCATTCTTCCCCAGAAAATATTCATTTTTTTTATTTTTATTTTTTGGTAATGTCACATTTAGTGTACGCCACTTTTTTGGGGGCAATATTATTTCCTATAAGTATTTATGATTACAGTAGCCAATGGACAAACCTGTCTAGAATATTCCATTTAGGAGAAACCTGATAAGAGAAGATATCCCCTCCTATTCTGTGCTGTACATGTTAGAACAGCTGTTTATAGAGATTGCAGAATAAATGATGTAGCCCAAGGCAGAGCAGAAACTGATTACATTTGTGTATCTCTGGAATGTATTACAGACAACTCTTGAGTCAAACACACAATCAACGTGGCAGACAGGTCAAAACATAGTGTGTGTGTGTGGAAACAAACTATCACTTAAACACAGAAATAATTAGTCTTAAAAGTACTGTAATTAAAGTGTTGCTGCTTTTGAATGCTGAGTAAGCGTTTTAATTTATTTGCTGATAATTTAAAGAATCACTTTAGTAGAAACCTCACATTTGTGAAATATGTAACCCAATAGTATTAGCAGGTATTCAGACTGGGACATAAAATTATTTTTAGAGAAACTTTTACATGTAGGTGGCTCTGTTTTATTGGGTTCTGTCTTGCCCTTTAAGTTAGACAGGCTAAAAGTCTATTTACCTCACTATAAGTGCTCTTCATGGTGTGAAAGCGCAAAAGATTGTTTGTTAAAATGATCTATTGTTTTTAATTGTAAACAGACCTAAAATTGTAGATTTAGTGGTTATATGCACACACTGCTGACTTCCATGATTAACGACATCTGCTACGCTGAGGCTCTGAGCACAAGGATTTTGTTTCTCCCTGAACTTCAAAGAATGTGGCTAGAAGCTTTGGGAAGGGTTAACGCTTTCTGCTCTCTGCATGGAGCTGTTGCTGTGAGTCTGTCTGGGGGCACTGTCAGTGACACATTTTAAACCTTGTATTTATTAATTTTTTGCTCATGTCAAAAATTCTAAAAGTATTTCAACATGTTTTAGGAGAACTTTACAGTGGTGTGCTCCAATTTGTGCTGAATTGGCACATTATAAAGTGCTTTTTAAAATTAAAATAAAAAAACACACTGAATATGACACTTTCATGGTCCTATAGCAGCCATACAATCTGTGTAGAGACCCTGAAGACTTAAGTGTAGTTACTTTTCTTGAGAAAACATTTGAAAACTTTTAAAATTAAGAATAATTTAATACCATCATAATTCGGTGTCTTGCACAGTTGACTTAATTTCTTCCAGTTTCTTAAAAGCCCCCTGTAATGTACTGTACATGGCATGATGTCAGTCATTTGAGGCCCCATGTGCCCAGGTTGAAGGGACATATTTAGTACCATAATTGTACTAAACATTGGTAAGTTACGGTATAGCTCCAAGCATAGCAGACATAAACTGAATGTAACACTGAGCAGACCCTGTCCTGTAATTGGGCAACAGATCACGCATGTCATACACTGATCGCACACTGCATGTTTATTGAAATAATGTGCAGTCAAAAATACAATGTATATTTGTCATTGCTGTTGTTCTATAGCAATGTCTTTTAATGTATCTATTTCAAGGAGAGTGATGTAATGGGGTGGAGCCAAGAGCACCCTGATAGTTTAAGGGGCACACATCAAAAGTAAATATATTTAGCATTTTTGTTCTGTTAAGAAAAATGGCCAATGGAGTCATCCAAACTGCTCACTAGAACAGTGAAAATAAAGCAAAAATGCACTTGGTTTTTATAAAATGATGCCTTCTTCCCCTATATATTTGTGTTTTTATATGGTTTTCTGATTATTGGTGTCCTGCATTAGTAAGGAGTAGAGGTGTGTTGTAGCTGTCCCCAATATATTTCACTGCAGTTGTATTGGAGTCTATGGAGCTTGCTGTGAGTAACAGCTCTGTCAGTTACACCCTCCCAGCATGTTCAGAATAGTGATAATGTCACTTTGGGAGGTTGACCAAGACTCTCAATCCTTACACTGATTGGACAAGGTAGAATACTTCCCCTGTAGTGGCTTTATGCAGGTCATATCATGCTGCGAGACCCACACACTTACCTTGCTGTATATTGTCCTGCCTGTATCCTACACAGCAGCTTTTGCTGCAGTTTATAAAGACAAGCAAAATTGATTGAACAGAATAAAATGTTTGTAGGATCCTGTACACGGCACTGTGTGTATTTGAATATCTTCAAATGTTTCTAAAGGGTGGTAATATTCAAATAAAATTTTGTGTAGGACGCAGGTTGATCAGGTAGAATAAGATGGGGCTGTTGGAGGGAAGGGGGAAATTACATGCTCCCACATTATTCACAGAATAGAAATAGGGTTGGTTGTTCATAAATGCTGATGCCTTTTATAAAAACATGCATCCTTTTTTATTTTCTGTCTGGTTATGTAATTATATTAACAATGCAAAACTGATTGCACATGAAGCGGCTCAAATTCCTTAAGAAACTATCTATGAATCCATTCAGCTTTGTACTATAGTACAATGGTTTCCTGTTGTCTGAGCACTGTGTTAATTTACCTTAAGTGAACAGAAGAGACAAAATACATCTCCACTGTGATTGGCTAAAGAGCTGTGTCCCCATAACATAGTAGTGAGAGGACTGGAAGCAATGTAAACCTAAAATATATATATATGTATAAAAAAAGAGAAAATTATTCAGAATTTATTAATGTACCAAATGTACATTTCATAAAAATGAGGAAAGTGTTTATTTTAAAAATAGTGGTCCATTGTCTTTTATCACTAGTAAGAGCATTTTGTTAAATGACAACTTTGGTTAGAGAACTTGATCATACAATAGTAGCACATTTAACACTTGGGTTATGTAAATGTAAACTGGTTTATAATGTTAGTACTGGCATTTTAACTGCTGTGGTAACTGTAGCCCTGTAATTTACAACTTTCTAAGAGTTTCTAAATTTAGACTGTATATTTTTTTTATTTTCAGTTGATTCTGAAAAATGGAATGCAGTGGTCTTTGAAATGTTAGTGGTATTTTGATGTTTGGAAGCACCACAAAAGTGTGTCAATAGACTCTGATGCTCACTCTGTATTTGTCATATGAACGAACAGCTTTTTTTTTTATTTTATTTTTTTATGGAAGTCCTGATAACATCTAGAAATAAATATCTTGGAAACGGTTTTCCCGTATGAGCCAGGAAAGACTACTACTTAAGGCAGTCATATAGACCAAAGTAATTGGTCTAAGACATTATACACTTTCCCGGTTAATCGGAAATAGTGAATACATATTTTCTTATGATTGTAGAATGCAAAGCATAATGTTCAATAATATCCAAGAGATGCCATCTTCCTTTTTAATAAGATGTTCATTGTGACTAATCCTCCTTCCAGTTTGTGCTTATTCTGATCATAAACCTACTCAAATAACAAAAAGGGAAATCTGAGGGGGCGAGTGGAGAATATGCCACAATGCTTCTGTTCCAATGTTGGAGTCCATATCATGAACCATTCATCATAAATGGTTCATTGATTTATTTAGACTGAATATATTTGTATGTAAGATTTTTCTTTTCTTTTTTCTTTTTAGTGGAACAGCAACTAGCGGAGGAGAGAACGATGGGGATGAGCTGGACCAGAACTGGCAGCCTCCTGACTCAGAGCTGGTGCAGAAACTAGTAGTGCAAATTGAATATTACCTCTCTGATGAGAACCTTGAGAAAGATGCCTTCTTATTGAAGCATGTAAGAAGAAACAAAATGGGATTTGTCAGTGTTAAACTGCTCACCTCCTTTAAAAAGGTCAGTAATGCCTATAATTCTGTCTCCAAAACTAGCCCCGAGCTAAACAGGTTTAATGAATAATTAGTTACACTGTACACATACTTTGAAAAGGAACGTAGGAATATAAAGAACAGGATATTGTCTTGAAAAACACCAAAACCTTTCTTATTGCACAAATTGCCTTTCCCCCCCAATTAAATGATTTTTAGCAGCAGAGGGAGTTTTGTATATGGTGATTTATGTAAACCAGTATGACACACCTGAATGCGTACATAATTGCTATTTATCACGCTTGTAAGCAGTTATGTCACATTTTTGACATGCAATGATGCATGCCCAATAGGGTGCATGGTATCTGCCCCTAGAACAAAATACCTAACATGATTTGGATGGGAGGAGAAACTTAGAAAAGTTAACAATATAGATAGTATCACACGGTTCAAGCAGGAGAAGACCTTTCTTTTTTTGGTATTTTGCTGCTTCACAACCTGGAATTAACATGGATTGTTTGAGGATTTGCATCATTAAATTTACAGAACATGCCCACAACTTTAGAGGTTTTTTTTTTTTTTTTATTGTGAAGAGAACAACAAATAGGACAACATAACAGACAAAGTCAATGTGCATAACTATTCACCCCCCTAAAGTCAATACTTTGTAGAGCCACCTTTTGCGGCAATCACAGCTCCAAGTTGCTTTAGATAAGTCTCTGATGAGCTTGCCACATCGTACCATGGGGATTTTTGCCCATTCCACCTTGCAAAACTGCTCCAGCTCCTTCAAGTTGGATGTTTTGCACTTGTGAACAGCAATCTTTCTATTGGAATGGCCTAGTCAAAGCCCAGACCTCAATCAACATATTTACATGTTTCGCCTGAAACAACTCAAGTGTTTTAGTAGTGTGCAGTATGTTTGGCCTGCTGGAAGGTGAACCTCCGCCCTAGCCTCAAATCGCGTACAGAGTGGTACAGATTTTGCTCAAGAGTATCCCTGTATTTAGCACCATCCATCTTTCCCTCAACTCTGACCAGTTTCCCAGTCCCGGCTGCTGAAAAACATCCCCACAGCATGATGCTGCCACCACCATGTTTCACTGTGGGGATGGTGTTCTTTGAGTGATGTGATGTGTTGGGTTTGCTCCAGACATAGCGTTTTCTTTGATGGTCAAAGCTCAATTTTGGTCTCATCAGACCAGAGCACCTCCCTCCATACATTTTGAGATTCTCCCACATGCCTTTTCGCAAACTCAAACGTGACATTTTGTTTTTTGCTGAAAGTTATGGCTTTCTTCTGGCCACTCTGCCATAAAGCCCAACTCCTATGGAGCGTACGGCTTATTGACATCCTATCTACAGATACTCCAGTCTATGCTGTGGAACTCTGCAGCTCCTCCGGGGTTACCTTAGGTCTCTGTGCTGCCTCTGTTTAATGCCCTCCTTGCCCGGTCCGTGAGTTTTGGTGGGCGGTTGTCTCTTGGCAGGTTTGCTGTTGTGCCATGTTCTTTCCATTTAGTTATGATAGATTTGATGGTGCGTTTGGGGATCATCAAAGATTTGGATATATTTTTTATAACCTAACCCAAACTTGAACTTCTCAACAACATTGTCCCTTACTTGTTTGGAGAGTTCCTCGGTCTTCATGGCAGTGTTTAGTTAGTGGTGCCTCTTGCTTAGGTGTTGCAACCTCTGGGGCCTTTCAAAAAAGATATAGATAGATAGATAGATAGATAGATCAGATCATGTGACACTTAGATTGCACACAGGTGGACATCATTTCACTAATTATGTGACTTCTGAAGGTAATTGGTGGCACCAGAGCTTTTTATGGGCTTCATAACAAAGGGGGTGAATACATACACACACACACACGTATCTTTCTAATTTCACTTCACCAACTTAGACTATTGTGTTCTGATCCATCACATAAAATTCAGATTAACAAAACATTAAACTTAAGGCTGTAATGTAACAAAATAGGTAAAAAGTCAAAGGGGGTTGGGTAGTGGGGGTTGAATATTTTTGGAAGGCACTATGTGTGGGATATATATATATATATATATATATATATATATATATATATATATATATATATATATATATATATATATATATATATATATATATATATATATATATATCCCACACACAGTGCCTTCTTTGTCTCATTGTATATATACAATGAGACAAAGATAAATCATTTCAGAACTTTTTCCACCTTTAATGTGACCTATAAACTGTACAACTCAATTGAAAAACAAACTGAAATCTTTTAGGTGAAGGGAAGAAAGATAATGTGGTTGCATAAGTCTGCACACCCTCTTATAACTGGGGATGTAGCTGTGTTCAGAATTAAGCAATCACATTCCAAATCGTGTTAAATAGGAGTCGGCATACACTTGCCATCATTTAAAGTGCCTCTGATTAACCCCAAATAAAGTTCAGCTGCTCTAGTTGGTCTTTCCTGAAATTTTCTTAGTCGCATCACACAGCAAAAGCCATGGCCACAGAGAGCTTCCAAAGCATCAGAGGGATCTCATTGTTAAAAGGTATCAGTCAGGAGAAGGGTACAAAAGAATTTCCAAGGCATTAGATATACCATGGAACACAGTGAAGACAGTCGTCATCAAGTGGAGAAAATATGGCACAACAGTGACATTACCAAGAACTGGAGCTCCCTCCAAAATTGATGAAAAGACGAGAAGAAAACTGGTCTGGGAGGCTACCAAGAGGCCTACAGCAACATTAAAGGAGCTGCAGGAATATCTGGCAAGTACTGGCTGTGTGGTACATGTGACAACAATCTCCCGTATTCTTCATATGTCTGGGCTATGGGGTAGAGTGGCAAGACGAAAGCCTTTTCTTACGAAGAACAACATCCAAGCCAGGCTACATTTTGCAAAAACACATCTGAAGTCTCCCAAAAGCATGTGGGATAAGGTGTTATGGTCTGAGGAAACCAAGGTTGAACTTTTTGGCCATAATTCCAAAAGATATGTTTGGCGCAAAAACACTGCACATCACCAAAAGAACACCATAGTATGGTGGTGGCAGCATCATGCTTTGGGGCTGTTTTTCTTCAGCTGGAACTGGGGTCTTCGTTAAGATAGAGGGAATTATGAACAGTTCCAAATACCAATCAACATTGGCACAAAACCTTCAGGCTTCTGCTAGAAAGCTGAACATGAAGAGGAACTTCATCTTTCAGCATGACAACGACCCAAAGCATACATCCAAATCAACAAAGGAATGGCTTCACCAAAAGAAGATTACAGTTTTGAAATGGCCCAGCCAGAGCCCAGACTTGAATCCGATTGAAAATCTGTGGGGTGATCTGAAGAGGCCTGTGCACAGGAGATGCCCTCGTAATCTGACAGATTTGGAGTGTTTTTGCAAAGAGTGGGCAAATCTTGCCAAGTCAAAATGTGCCATGCTGATAGACTCATACCCAAAAAGACTGAGTGCTGTAATAAAATCAAAAGGTGATTCAAGAAAGTATTCGTTTAAGGGTGTGCATACTTATGCAACCATATTATTTTATTTTTATTTCCATCCACCTAAAAGATTTAAGTTTGTTTTTCAATTGAGTTGTACAGTTTATAGGCACATTAAAAGTGGAAAAAGTGAAATGATTTATCTTTGTCTCATTTTTTTTTTACAGCACAGAAACCTGACATTTTTAACAGGGGTGTGTAGACTTTCTATATCCACTGTGTGTGTGTGTTTTATCACGCTGTTAAATATTTTATTTGTGTGCACAAGCATGACAGGGTCTGAGATTCCAGGCGTGACAAATGCAGCCAACCAATCTAGGAAAGTGGTTTAATTTGAGTTTTATTGGAATGCCCTAACATTTTTAAAAGCGATTTTTGTTTGCATTTTGAGGTGTTGATGCTTTTCATTTTTTTTTTTGTGTTTATTTTCTTTTAAATAAAACTTTAGACTTAACAGTGATGCACCTAAATTAAACAGCCAGTGTACACATTTTTCATATCAAACCTATACCTCAATTCACTGTTAATTAACATTAAAAGTCAACATGCAAACTGCAGCAAAGAGCCTTTGGTAAACACAGTTGGCCTCATTAATGGTCACTGCTGTATCCCCAAAAACACAATGCTAGTATAAAACAAGTCCACCCAGAAACTGGATCAATCTCCAGTACAGATTGCATCCAACCCACATCTGAGTACAGCACTCAATGATATTGGGTTGCTGAGATAATTCCCCAGATGCTTCCAGGATCTCACCTGATGCAAGAAGTGAATTAGGGAATGTACTGGTAAATTATAAGCCCTAAGTGCAAAAGGTGCTACATGGTGGTATCATTCATATGTATAGGCAAACTATAGTATCAAATATCCCCCCTAAAACACTTTTCTCGGGTTAAGTAAATCCTGCTTCACCAGGAATCTGAAGGGCCTCCTGAAAAGCCTTTTAGAGCCTATTCGTGAATTGCTAAATATAAACTAGTTAAAAGCATATATACGTTTTCTGGATTCTGAATCTCATCTGATAGAGAAGAATAAATAAAGTATGAAAACATTTTGTAGCATGCCAAAATAAACATTTAACTACTTACTTTGTAGTTGACAAAATGTATTGTAATTTCAGACAGTTGAAAGTTAGGGTTAGCCACCTCTCCAAACCCAGGCTAAATTAGAATTAATTTCATCATTTGTTTTGGCCAATCAGGTTAGCAGAAACATTTGATTTAAACTTGATGCTGCATGCTGATTGGGTGGGAATCAGGGGCCTGTGTAGAAAGTAGAGAGATATCTTAGATATTAAGAAAAATAAAATGTTATATTAAAATGTGCTGCATACAAAAAGGCTGAATTTTGGCTAAAGAATGCAGAAATGTTTTAATCCATGAAACTTGGAATATGCCTTTAATGTACTATCAACTACAAAAAAGTAGAAACTATTTTCTATGCTCTGGTATCTGCATTCATATTAAATAAGCAATATTTTTAGATAAAAACAAAATCATACCATTGCATTGCTCTTTCTACTTATGTCTATGTCTCCAACAAATTTTTAAGCTAAACTCAAATATAGACCTCTATATTCTCTCTTTTTTTTTTTTTTTTTTTTTTTTTTTTTTAATATTGCATATTTTTAAGTACATTTTCCTTTATGTATAACATTTCTTAATAACACTTATAATTACTTTTTTATTTCTTTCTTTTTATCCTTTCCCTCAAGGTTAAACATCTTACTCGTGACTGGAGAACCACAGCCTATGCGCTGCAATATTCAGATGTGCTTGAGCTAAATGAAGATAACAGAAAAATAAGACGAAAAACTCCAGTTCCAGTATTTCCCAGTGAGAATCTCCCAAGTAAGATGCTGCTTGTGTATGATCTGCACTTCATCCCAGAGCTACAGTGTTTAAATAAGGAGCAGGAGAATGGAGGAATGCAGGAAAAGATAATGGAGCAACTCCTCAAGAGCTTTGGGGCTTTCGGTGTGATCTCATCTATACGTATCCTAAAACCTGGCAGGGATCTTCCATCTGATGTGAAACGATTCAGTAGTAGATATTCCCAGGTTGGAACAAAGGATTGTGCAATTGTAGAATTTGAAGAAGTAGAAGCAGCCATCAAGGCACATGAGACCTTGAACACTGAAAACGAAACGGACGAGGGTATAAAGGTGGTTCTGATTGGCATGAAACCTCCAAAGAAAAAGCTACAGAAAGACAGGAGCAAAGAGGAAGATTCTAAAAACCTGCGCAAGAGCAGGTCTCTTAATAAAAGAGTAGAGGAACTTCAGTACATTGGTGATGATGGCACAGTGTATAGCTCCTCTGAACCAGATAGTAATCCCAATTCCCCAATGGTAGGTAGGAAGATTCCGTCTACTAACAAGCTAAGTCCTTCCACTTACCCAAACAACCATCTGAGCCCCAATGCGTCACCCAGGTCTAGTCCATGGAGTAGCCCCTGTGGACAGCGCAAAGGTGTTAAGCAGTCCCCATTGACAGACAGTATGAGCCCAGAGTTTTCACGGAAGTGCACAGAGTATTCATCTGATAGCAGCATCACTCCATCTAGTAGCCCTTGGGTACAGAGAAGACGACAAGCTCAAACAGTCACACAAGAAAAAAGTCCAGCTGGCAGTCCTATGTTAGGACGTAAAATACAAAATGCAGATGGTTTGCCACTTGGAGTCCTGAGACTACCAAGAGGTCCTGATGGTACAAAGGGATTTCACAATGGAAATGAAAGAAATAAACCTCTGGATTCTTGAATACCAATCAACTTTTGAACTGGCTATACCAGCATTCTTCAGCAGCCTCTTAAATGCTGAAGTGTCTTGAGAGTATTGCAAGAAAATTCTGCAGGACACTTGTTAGCCCGGGCTGTACATTGCTGCTTCTGCCTGGCAAGGAATAGCTTTTCAGAAAGACTGCAATAAAGTCTGTATTTATTTTTTTTAAGCTGATTTCATTTCTAAAACTTTGTACATTTCAGCAGATATGCTGTATATTTTATTTCTTTTTTTTTTAGTTGCAAGACCTTTTTTCTTTTTCTTTTTTTAACTTTTTTTTTTTTTTCTTTTTATTGCCAGGAATCGGAAGCAGTTACTGTTCAGAAAATTTCTGTTCTTCACTAATGTCAAAGTAATTGTTGCTTATTTTTCAGTGTATTGCGATAGTACTGGTTTAACCAACAACTTAGTGGGATTCTGTAAGAACTCATGCAATGCTCTTCATAAGCTTCCAAAGACACCACTATGTACAGAGTGTATTTTCTGTGAAGTGAATTAAATTAAATACAAGCAGTGAAAAATTGAGACCTCAACCTTATTTGGCATTGGTAAATAAGCCACGTTGTATGAATTGATTGTCATTTTTAGATTGCTACTATGCTATTCAGAATGGAGAATTTCCAAAACTTCATTTAGAATTAAACGAATGAGTGTGAGGGGGGGGGGGGGGGGGGGAATAGTAGATATAATGATCAGGCTGGTTGTTAAACAAAAAGTATGTCCATCTAATTTTTGTGCAGATAGATTATGGAATCTAATTAAAGGTGCCTGTTGAGTTAAATAGTTCGTAAGTGTCAAAAAATTGAAAGCTAAAACTCATTCTTTCCATGTGGTACATAAGGTGGAACCCTGTAACAATCTCAGAGACAACCTGTAATTCAGCCCTTTGTCACAATCATTGGCTGCAATCTGATAGGGAAGCACATTGCACACTTATCTGCTACGTCTTGTAAGTCATACTGAATAAAAAGACCTAAATGTCCCTTTAGGCAGGTGGAAGAGAAGGAACACATTTGCAGCATACCACCTTCTATTCTGATTTTTATTTCAAGTAGTATGTGTAGAAAACTAAACCCCAAATAGGTTTAATAAGCTGTAGTGTCAATGAGAAAGCAGGGTCTAAACTGTTGGAGATCAGTTGTGTGTTGTCACTCACTGCCAGACCAGTAACATTGAGTTACAGGAAGGAATAAGAATCACAATTTATAGAAACTGCAATGGTGTGAAATTGCCATCACATGGAAGTAAAAAATTGCATTTTCAGGTTTTATTGTTAGCAGAATTTTTCATTTCAGCAATGAATATCGAACTGTAAAGAGTTATCAGTCATAGAAAAGCTTCCCATTTTAAAATATAATTAGGTATATGTTTGTAACATGGAAATGTAAAATATTTAAACTAATTGTGTGGCCCAAATGCACCATTATTGAAGTAATGTGACCAGGTATGATATAATCTCTAGTATTGTAGGAATAGTTCTTCAGAAAAAATATTGTCTGAATTATGATTCCTTTTTAAAATACCTTTTTGTAAAAATAAATGTGAAACTGTAACAGGCAGTGTATTTCCATAGTCTATGCATAATGTTCTGGGTTTTCAGTCAAACTACAAACTCTTCATTCTTTATTACTTCGGAATATTCTAGTACTAGAAATCAGTTTACAGAACAGTCTTAATATTTTGCTGGATTAAAAGCTGTTAGATTTATTATATAGTGACTCTAGCTTTGGTGTTGTAGTAATTTTATTTTATTTTTTTGGAGGATGAGCTCAAGTTTTCAATTGAAATATTTATAGCGGCAAGAATGTTGACCCAGGTCACACAAATACGTTCTAAACCAAAACAGGGAAATTAAAACTTTATATAAAGATATAATATATAAAAAAAAAAAAACTATACCACATGCTTTTCATTCTTTCCTTTTTTTTTGTTCTTCTCTGGGGTTTGAAAGTATATTGTGAGGGATTCAGTTCTTTCACTTTTTTTTATTTAATATATACTTTAGACAATGGCTAGCACCAGAATCCCATTGAGGATACATGCCATGCTGTATTTCAATGAACCAGCTGTAGATCTTAATTTTTAAAAAGAAACTCAGGAATTGTCAAATTCATGGAAGTCACCGATTTAAGGAGATTGTGTACTAATTAGATAGATGTTTCTAATATATGCTACTGGTCTTTGCTATTGGTAAGCTAAATCCTGGAAAGTTTACATATCACCAGACATGGGATCACAATACTGATTGCATTACTATGTGTTGCTTTTGGAGCCATGGCCAGCACTTTCAACCCCAGAGTTGGTTGTTTAAAGTACAGATTTTTCCATGCTTGCTGTTTTTTTTTTTTTCAGTCTAGAAAAATACTTCTTTTATATTAAGTAAATTCAGAAATCATATATGCTATATCTTATACAGTCAGGTCCATAAATATTGGGGCATCGACACAATTCTGATCTTTTTGGCTCTATACACCACCACAATGGATTTGAAATGAAACCAGATGTGCTGTAACTGCAGACTTTCAGCTTTAATTTGAGGGTATTTACATCCATATCAGGTGAACGGTGTAGGAATTACAACAGTTTGTATATGTGCCTCCGACTTTTTAAGGGACCAAAAGTAATGTGACAGATTAACAGTCATAAATCAAACTTTCACTTTTTAATACTTGGTTGCAAATCCTGTGCAGTCAATTACAGCCTGAAGTCTGGAACGCATAGACATCACCAGACGCTGGGTTTCATCCCTGGTGATGCTCTGCCAGACCTCTATTGCAACTGTCTTCAGTTCCTGTTTGTTCTTGGGGCATTTTCCCTTCAGTTATTTTTTCAGCAAGTGAAATGCATGCTCAATTGGATTCAGGTCAGGTGATTGACTTGGCCATTACACAATATTCCACTTATTTCCCTTAAACTCTTTGGTTGCTTTTGCAGTATGCTTCGGGTCATTGTCCATCTGCACTGTGAAGCGCCGTCCAATGAGTTCTGAAGCATTTGGCTGAATATGAGCAGATAATATTGCCGGAAAAACTTCAGAATTCATCCTGCTGCTTTTGTCAGCAGTCACATTATCAATAAATACAAGAGACCCAGTTCCATTGGCAACCATACATGCCCACGCCATGACATTACCACCACCATGCTTCACTGATGAGGTGGTACCCTTTGGATCATGAGCAGTTCCTTTCCTTCTCCATACTCTTCTCTTCCCATCACTCTGGTACAAGTTGATCTTGGTCTCATCTGTCCATAGGATGTTGTTCCAGAACTGTGAAGGCTTTTATAGATGTTGTTTGGCAAACTCTAATCTGGCCTTCCTGTTTTTGAGGCTCACCAATGATTTACATCTTCTGTATTCACTCTGGTAAAGTCTTCTCTTGATTGTTGACTTCGTCATACATACACCTACCTCCTGGAGAGTGTACTTGATCTGGCCAACTGTTGTGAAGGGTGTTTTCTTCACCAGGGAAAGAATTCTTCGGTCATCCACCACAGTTGTTTTCCGTGGTCTTCCGGGTCTTTTGGTGTTGCTGAGCTCACCGGTGCGTTCTTTCTTTTTAAGGATGTTCCAAACAGTTGATTTGGCCACACCTAATGTTTTTGCTGTCTCTCTGATGGGTTTGTTTTGTTTTTTCAGCCTAATGATGGCTTGCTTCACTGATAGTGACCGCTCTTTGGATCTCATATTGAGAGTTAACAGCAACAAATGCAAATAGCACACTTGAAATGAAGACTGGAGCTTGTATCTGCTCTTTGTAAATGGGATAATGAGGGAATAACACACACCTGGCCATGGAGCAGCTGAGCAGCCAATTGTCCCATTACTTTTGGTCCCTTAAAAAGTGGGAGGCACATATACAAACTGTTGTAATTCCTACACCGTTCACCTGATATGGATGTAAATACCCTCAAATTAAAGCTGAAAGTCTGCAGTTATAGCACATCTTGTTTGTTTCATTTCAAATCCATTGTGGTGGTGTATAGAGCCAAAAAGTTTAGAATTGTGTCGATGTCCCAATATTTATGGACCTGACTGTATATAAACTACAGCAGAGTTTGGTGACATGGCTGTTTTAATGATGCTCATTCTTAACAATTTTACCACTCACAGCTAAAAAAAAAGTCTAAGTCCTGAAAATTCCAAACTATTACAATTGGTGTCAAGAATAAAGGCATATTAAAAGATTGGCTTCATTGTGAAAGTAATGTTCTTATACAGAATCTGTATTTTTCCACATAAACAGACAAGTGAACGAAGATTTTCTTGACAGCAGCTCACATCCCTCCATGTTGCCAAGGTTTCAATTACTATTATGAAATGGTGGCATGAAGTAAATGTTTTCTAGCTTTCTGGAGACTTGCAGAAATGCACAACATGGAGGAGTGTGCCTGACCACCAATGAGCTTGCATATAGCTAAGGTTAGTGCCCATATAGTACTCATTGGCTGGTAGGCTCAGTGGGAGTAAGGGGCAAAATTGTTTTACCAATATCTTTTATTTTTTGCACAAGTCATGGAACTCTCAAATTTGCTAGTATGCATTTAAGAGATTTACCAGCATTTCCAGACAGGGTTGTATAACTAGATCTTACATAGGCTGCACCAGATCAGAAGGATAACATTGAGGGTAGATGACCCAAATAATGTTCAGGTATTTTGATTACTTCTCTGAAGATTCTTTAGACTCTGGTATTTATTTGGCCTCCAGTGATTTGATTTGTTCTGTTGTTGTACTTTAAAGGACCATTGTAGCTTAGGAAAAAAGTAACCTAGATTTGATGGCAGATAAGAACCAAAAGTGCAAATGTGGTCTGTCCATTCTATCAACCATTTCCACCAAAAGGCTGTTTCACTTATCAGTTACTTTGTGAAGTAGTACTTCATATTGTACTTCATTTTCCACCTTCAGTTCCTGACATCTTGTTCTTGATTCCTCTTTTTTTTTTTTTTTTTTTTTTCTTTCCAGAAGCTTACCTCTTGAATTCTATTCATTCTTTTGATATATTAGGTTTCCATCATATCCCCCCACTCCCTTGGGTGCTCTAAGCCATACATGTTCAGGTCATTACGTTTTCTTTTAGGCCATTCACATTTGTGTAAGTTATGGCCATTTAGTTTATTGCATCACTACTTGAGCTGGATCATGAGGGTGTGCTGCTTTATCTGTCCTTGTAGAGAGAGGTGGTGGAGGAAGGAACAAGGAGAGGGCATCTAGATAATTGGGTAAGATTGACATTGACACCACACCACTTACTCCACACACTCAGAAACAGACTCCTTGCTTCAGGAATACAACCATCTTACCCCAAATGTAAATGCCCCTCTAACACATGCAACTTCCACCAAAGTATCGTGGACTCTTCAAAGGTCCAGCAGAGGCATCAAACTTTTTTTTTTTTCTGATTAAAAACTAGTTTTGACTTTCCCATGGTTAAAAAAAAAAAAAAGTGTATACAATGTAAAACTTTATTTAATCATACAGTGGTCCTTTAAAAATTAAATTTCTGGCCCATAAGTGCATTGGAGGTTTAAAAAAATAACCTGTTTGCAGACTCTGGTCTTAATTTGCATAGCCTCCTATGAGTTGATGTAATTTACTCCTTATAGCTTGTTTGGCTATCAAACTATATAAGGTTTAAAAAAAGCATTTGTGTATGCACCTTTGCAGCATTTTCTTTTATTCATGAAAAAACTAAAACTCCCTTAATGTTTGAAAAGGCCATGTTAATTGCATGATGGAAATATAGATATCCCATGTCGATTTTAAATAAGCAGGGGCAGGTTGTTTAAACCCTTCCATCAATACTGTATGTTAGAGTATTTGTCAGGTGCGTTCCCGGACCCAGTTTCTCATGTACTAGATACAGTACAAATCCACAAGTCAGGCTTCATTGATGCGCTAAATTAAGCTTCACTACCAAAACAGAAAAATGGAAATCTTAATTATTCTTGACACCAATAAAAATATTTACATTTTAATAGAAGTTGCATATTGTCTTCCGAACCTTTAGTTTGGTATGTTACAAATGAGAAACTTAATGGAAATAAATAAGAATGTCAGACGTGATGGAAAATGGATTACACCACAGCAGCAATGATCTAGTCTGTAAAGCTGTTTAATAGAATCGATGAGCTGTTCTAAGAAGGCTATACTCCCAGAATGACCAAAAAAATATTGCAGAATTGCTTTTCTATTAATTTCCAGAAAGATCTTGAACAAACTGCAGACTTGTGTACTAAAGAGTTTTCATATATGTAGAGGCTATGCAAACAGTAACCCAGTAAAACACAAACTGAAATATGTAATGTTTACCTTACTTGCTGCCATTACTTTTCTGAGCAATGTGCTCCTGTCTATCGCTGATGGCTAGTCATTTCCCAATGTTCAGCACAACATTCATCTGCTTAAGAAACAACCTGTTTCAATGTTTTCCTTGAAAAGTTGTCTTAATGTATATCACGGACATGTAAATAAACATACATTCTGGAAGATTATTTTGTATTGTCTGTTTGTTTATTTAGCTGTGTTTAGAATTAGTGTTCAACTCTAAGGGTTTAAGTGAAAAGTATGGAGCATAATGAATTGCTGGTTGCTGTTAATATCAAAACCATTAATGCTGATTGTATTACTCAATGTTTTGTGTTGACCAGAACTTGCCAGTTACTCGGTTTAATTTATTTTGTTTGACGAACCTATGCTCAAGCAGAGGGAAATTTTAAATCCTGGACTGTTGATGGCATTTGTAGGACAGGGTTGCCCCTGCTGTTAACATATATAACGTAAATACAATTCTATTTTAGTGCTTTTAACCATTAAACCTGTCACTTGAATGATGGCAAACACATCTTCACTGTCCAATAGGTTCTTTATTTGTGTCCAATGTATACATCAAGCTCACAAGAAGAGAGCCAGTGCTTGCAGAAAAAGGCCATATGGATATGAAAGTGTTTGGGAAAGTGCTAGTAATTCTTCCTCCCAAATCCTTGCTCCTGAGTTGCTACTGCTGCAGTGTTACCATTTGGAGGCACCATAACCCCATGGAAATTATGTAGGTTAAGTCTGTGGTTTCTAGTGGAGGGTTGTTGAAATAGTGGTGATACAAATAGACCTATAACTAAACAAATCTTTAATTTAATGTGTCTGTCCCTACTTGGTGGAAGGTAGTATCTTCTACCCGCCATCTTCACATTGTGACTGTTTTGTCCTACACTCTTCTCTTTCTGGAACATTCATCCATAGTGAACTTTATTGAATCCTTCTATATTTGAATGTTTCTATCCAATCCAAACATTATGTGTGCATATTCTATATATCTACCTTTTTTGACCCTTCACTAGCTGGCTTCCATCCAGCTAAACCTGGGTGGAACAAAAATCAAATAATTCATTCTTCAGAACTCCAGCTTGTCACTCTGTTACAGAACAGTCATCCGCTCAAAGCTGCTGTCTCTGTCTTTTCCCAGCTTCAGACACCTGTATGGACATTTCTCTCTGGGTGTCTCTCCTCCAAACTCAGACCAGCTGTAAACACTTCTGTGTATATCTTTTCTTCTAGCTTTAGACAAAACACTTCTCAGTGTCTTTCAACTCAAACTCTGCCCACAAATCCTCTTTGTGTGTCTTCAGCCCAAACTGAGGCTGCAAAAGCACTGTGTACAGTCAAATAGATTACATACCATGAACACAGCCACACAGACTACCAGCTACAGTCCAAATGACACAAATTCTGGTAGCAGTTTTAAGTCTGGTCTCTCCAGCTGCATTTAATCAACTGCTCAGGAAATTAACTCCTTCCTAAAGACTGTTGCTCACACAAAATCAAGGTCATGGACTGATCATCACAATGGCTTATACTTTATGAAAATGCCTGCAAGATATGGGGCTTTCCTTTTATAGCCACAGGTTTCACAAACTGCTATTCAAAAAAAATGTTGGAGTCCCATTGGCTTAGTCAAACCCATTCTCCGCTACACCTCACTGACGAGGCCGAAACATGTTTGTGTTTTGCTGTTTCTCCTGTTCAGGGTAGTATTGCCTGGTATTTCGGGGCTGGGTCTCTCTAGTGAGTGAGACCAGACTGATATACTACAGGATATTTCTCCCTGTGAAGGGCACAAGTGCGCTAAAAGAGTTTGCTCCAGGAGTAGGTTACTAGGTCTATAGGAAAGTATTACTTCGGTGGTGTTAAGTTTAAGATCGACAGCCTATGATTCTGTATTTTCTTAGGCAAGGGCTCAAAATGGTGTTTAAAAGGAATTATTCAACCTACAAATTTTAAATTCATGTTTTACTAATATAAATTTTCTCTCTCCTCTTACATTTTTGGACTCTCTAACAGATTCTTCCAGCCCCCTCCAGAAGGGGCCTTGACCCTAGTTAACACACATTTGAATATCCATACTAGTGATGTCGCGAACATCAAATTTTCGGTTCGCGAACAGCGGACGCGAACTTCCATCAAATGTTCGCGAACTGGCAAACCGCCATAGACTTCAATGGGCAGGCGAATTTCAAAACCCACAGGGACTCTTTCTGGCCACAATAGTGATGGGAAAGTTGTTTCAAGGGGACTAACACCTGGACTGTGGCATGCCGGAGGGGGATCCATGGCAAAACGCCCACGGAAAATTACATAGTTGATGCAGAGTCTGGTTTTAAGCCATAAAGGGCATAAATCACCTAACATTCCTAAATTGTTTGGAATAACATGCTTTAAAACATCAGGTATGATGTTGTATCGATCAGGTAGTGTAAGGGTTACACACGCTTCACAGTAACAGACCAATCTCCCCATTTAATGCACCGCAAACTCTTCATTTGCACAAGGTTGGATACCAAGCTAGCCATGTCCCGTTCCTTGTCCTCACTGATGTCATTGAAGGTCTCTTCCTCCACCCAGCCACCAAAGGTCCCCGAAAGGTGACAACAAGCCCCCTGGGACGCGTGCTGTGTTTGGTCTCCCACCTCCTCAAAGCCACCTTCCTCCTCTGACTCCTCTTCTTCAGACTCCTCTCTCTGCGTTGCCTCTGTCAGCGTTATTATAAGGTGTGTACTGTTAAGTAGTACTATTCCTATCGGTTTAATCCCTGTTACGTCCACTGTTAGGGAACGTGTATATGGCATGGAGTTTTGGAACAGGGAGATGGAAAAAGATGCTTGGTTGGACCTCCTTCTTCAAATTTGGGGCACTGCGCGTGCAATCTAAGGTGCCACCAGATATGAGTGTCACTGTGCACTGGCAAAAGTTGGCAGAGTAGGCGCTGTAGGCCTCACACACACGCCTGTAGGCAGGCAATTGCTATTCAATCTATTACAGTCAAAAAAGTGTTGTTTTATTTCACTGTACACTACGGTTGCACCAGATATGACGTATCACTGTGCACTGGCAAAAGTTGGCAGAGTAGGCCTCACACACACGCCTGTAGGCAGGCAATTGCTATTCAATCTATTACAGTCAAAAAAGTGTTGTTTTATTTCACTGAGCACAATATAAGCTGTGAGCCTGACACAGGTAGGCAACTGAAATTAGATTAAAGGAAAAAAGGGGTGTTTTTTTTTTCAATGTATGTTACACCAACTATGACTGGGGAAACAGAGCAGAATATTAGCCTGTCCTTCAGATGGAAGGCTCTGTAAGGGAGTGTATGCTGCTGATTGGCTGGAATGTGTCTGCTGACTGTGAGGTGCAGGGTCAAAGTTTCCTCAATGATAAAGTATAGGGGGCGAACTGAAAAGCGCATGTGTTCGCTGCTTGCTGCGAACGCGAACATGCCAAAATCGTTGCGAATAGTCCGTGGGCGAACTGTTAGCGACATCTCTAATCCATACACAAAAATATCCAATAAATGGCTCTGATATCTGTATATAATTGCAAGAAAAAAAAAAAAAAGCAACTGCTCATATGGTATTCAACCAGAAAAACATTGAATCCTTATGTAAAGCCAATCTGTTGTAATAAACTATATGAATGTATACTGATGATCCACAGTATTACACTTAGAGACATGCATTGCGTATAGTATTAAGTGATGCAAAACAAATTGTAAAGCATTTGCTCCTTACTGTATCCAGAAATCTTCTATGCATAATTAATAGGTAGCTTCCTTTGTTTAATTTTAAATAATATGTTGATGAGAGACTATATTTTTTATTTTCATATGATCCTAGCTTGTGTAACTCCAGTCCCCTGGTGGTGGAGTCGGGTTTTCCAGGTACTTCTAAGTGAGCACAGGTATATTTTAAACTGTACAGATCAGTGTAAATTAGTTGTAACTTTTTTTGTACAGTCTTGATAACCAGACATCTGGTATCCCAAAACTCCACTCTCTACCACCTAGTTCTCTTACTACAGGACCTGCTATGGGGCCAGCAAACCAAGCAGAAATATATTTGTTATTTAAACGAAGTTAGGATGAGCATTATTATGGTCACAGTCATCTACAACAGATGTGCCCCTCTAAAGCGATACACAATAAATGAATGGAGAACACAGACTTCCTTATTAAAAGATCAATAACAAAGTGAAATAGATGCATTTTCAAAACAAGTGGAATTTTACAGTAAACCCCATACCAGTGCATCACACACACACACATATATATATACATACATATATATATATATACATACATACATACATACATATATATATATATATATATACACAGTATATATTATGAACCAATTATCATGGTTGTCAAACAGTGCCCTTGAATCCTCATATTCTGCCCTTGGAAACAGGTCACCAAAAAAATAGCAAACTAGTGGAGCTACTCATGTGACAAGCTCCATCTGACCAGTAACCGGTTTCTATTTGTGCCCAAGCTTATAATGCATCTCATTGGCTATAGTATGGTAAAATAAGAAAAATCATGTTGGTTAATAGAAAGTTAAAGTCTTTTTGATTAGACAGGGGGATTTCTAGGATGATAGAAGGATCTCCCTTAATATGTAATTTATATTTAACCCCCAACATATTTGAAATACACTTTGAGGTGGATTATTTTAAGTCTAAATTATCTGTGTGTTGTATAATATCACCAGGTTTATATGAAGATTAGCACCTGTAAATGCTACAGATGATTACCCTCCCACCCAACTCCATCTAATAACCTCCAAATATCAATAAATGTTCTGCGGTGGGAAAGGCCCAGCTGCTCATTATTAATGTAACAGAGCCCAAGGTTAACAAATGGATATGACAAGATGACACTGAGCCAAATCTTGCTGGAAGAGTTTAATAACTGTACTGTCTTTGCAATAACAACATTTACTTATTATGAGGCTTAAAACAAATTGATAAAAAAATCCATATTTCTCTATATGTGGTTCCAAAGGACTTAACTTGATACTGGCCCAAATGTTTTGAGAAAGTAAAAAGAAATACAGCTTTTAATTTATTATTATATGCAATTATATTCACTATGTGCAGTCATTGCCAGTTTCTCAGTTACAGTGCCTTGCAAACGTATTCACCCACTTGGCATTTTTCATATTTTGTTGCCTCACAACCTGGATTATTTGAGGATTTGCATCATTTAATTTACAGAGCATGACCACAACTTTGAAGATGTTTTTTTTTATTTTATTGTGAAGCAAACAACAAATAGGACAAAATAACAGACAAAAGTCAATGTGCATAACTACTCACCCCCTAAAGTCAATACTTTGTAGAGCCACCTTTTGCGGCAATCACAGCTCCAAGTCGCTTTGGATAAGTCTTTATGAGCTTGCCACATCTTACCACTGGGATTTTTCCCATTCCTCCTTGTAAAACTGCTCCAGCTCCTTCAAGTTGGATGGTTTGTGCTTGTGAACAGCAATCTTTAAGTCTGACCACAGATTTTCTATTGGATTAAGGTCTGGGCTTTGACTAGGCCATTCCAACACATTTACATATTTTTCTTTAAACCACTCAAGTGTTGCTTTAGCAGTGTATTTGGGGTCATTGTCCCACTGGAAGGTGAACCTCCGTCCTAGCCTCAAATCGCGCACAGAGTGGTACAGGTTTTGCTCAAGAATATCCCTGTATTTAGCACCATCCATCTTTTCCTCAACTCTGACCAGTTTCCCAGTCCCGGCTGCTGAAATGGGATGGTGTTCTTTGGGTGATGTGATGTGTTGGGTTTGCGCCAGACATAGCGTTTTCTTTGATGGCCGAAAAGTTCAATTTTAGTCTTATCAGACCAGAGCACCTTCCACCATACATTTTGGTAAAATCTCCCACATGCCTTTTCGCAAACTCAAACGTGCCATTTTTTTGTTGTTGATGAAAGTAATGGCTTTCTTCTGGCCACTCTCCCATAAAGCCCAACTCTATGGAGTGTACGGCTTATTGTCGTCCTATGTACAGATACTCCAGTCTCTGCTGTGGAACTCTGCAGCTCCTCCAGGGTTACCTTAGGTCTCTGTGCAGCCTCGCTGATTAATGCCCTGCTTGCCTGGTCCGTGAGTTTTGGTGGGCGGCCGTCTCTTGGCGGGTTTGCTGTTGTGCCATGTTCTTTTCATTTGTTAATGATAGATTTGATGGTGCTCCTGGAGATCATCAAATATTTGGATATTTTTTTATAACCTAACCCTGACTTGTACTTCTCAACAACATTGTCCCTTACTTGTTTGGAGAGTTCCTTAATCTTCATGGCAGTGTTTGGTTAGTGGTGCCTCTTGCTTAGGTGTTGCAGCCTCTGGGGCCTTTCAAAAAAGGTGTGTATATGTAATGACAGATCATGTGACACTTAGATTGCACACAGGTGGACATCACTTTCACCAATTATGTGACTTCTGAAGGTAATTGGTTGCAATTGGGCTTCATAACAAAGGGGTGAATACATACGCACATGCCAATTTTCTGTTTTCTATTTCTAAAAAAATGTTTTATGTATGTATTTTTCTCATTTTACTTCACCGACTTAGACTATTGTGTTCTGACCCATCACATGTAATTCACATTAACAAAACACTGACCTTAAGGCTGTAATGTAACAAAATAGGTAAAAAGTCAAGGGGGGTGAATACTTTCACAAGGCACTGTATGTGGAAGGGAACTTTGTGAAACTGAATGGATCTTATATGCATCCAAAGAGTATCCACTGTGGAATGTTCCTTACGATAGGATCAAATGGATCCACAACAGAACATAACATAAAATAGGATCACACTTACAGGTGCAAAGAGGGAAAGCAATATTAATAAATGCTTTTTTAAATATAATGCCATATACATAGTGGAGTCACATTATTATGACTACCAGATAATATCCCAAATAACCGCCATGTGCAGCATCGGCAGCAGCTAGACAGCCTGAAAGTGAGTCAATAAGATGCTGGAAGGTTAGCAAGAGTATCTGGTGCCATGCAGACTGCAGTGCACCTGACAGCTGCTAAGGAGGAGGATCAATACTGCGAAAATGGCCATCGAGGTGATCCCACAGGAGCTTGATGGGGTTCAAATCTGGAGAATTTGGAGGCCAGAGAAGTAATTGGAAGACTTTGTTGTGCTCCTCCAACCACTCTCGAACAATTCTGCCCATAGGACATGTTGCATTGTCCTTCTGGAAGATTTAATTTGCTCCAGGGAAGACAGTCAAAATGTATGGGTGTACTTAATATGCAAGGATGAACAGATAAACCAATCAGTTGACAGTGTGTTCCAGAGGTATGAGTGGATCCGGACAATGCCAAGAAAATATTCCCCAGACAATAACTCTGCTGCCACCAGCTTGTGTTCTACTTCCAACAATTGCGGCAGATGTTTATTCTCAGAGGTTTCGCACCTGACACACTAACGTCCATCCAGTCGATGGAGCAGAAAACGTGACCCATCAAGGAAGGCAACGTTTTAATAATCAGAAGAGGTCCAATTTCTATACTATAGTGCAATTTGAAGGCGTTTCTGACCCTGAACCCTTGTCAGCATGGGTGCAGTGACCTGCCGTTTGGTTTGGAGCCCCATTTACAACAGGGTTCACTGTACTGTCATTTTAGACACATGTCATTTGGATGGTGAGTTGCTCAACTGTAGTGTATAAGTTAACCCTCTCTCAACCGACATTCACCTCTGAAATCAGTGGCCCGTGGTGTTCCGCAGTTTTCACGCCGTTGATTCGCAGTGGTGCCATTTTGGTACACTTTAACCACAGTAGTATATGAACAGTTCACAAACAGCACTGCTTCAGAAATACTGCCACCCTTAGCCCGAAAGCCAATGACCATTCCCTTTTCAAAGTCAGATAAATTGCATGTTTTACCCATGACAGCAATGGTTGATATGTTTGCAGAATGTCTATGTGTCACCTTATATACTCACCAAGTCAGATAATAACATTTGCCATATTTCATTGGCTATGAGCTGCTGATGTCAAAAGTAGGTTAGAGGCTGTGCCTCTTTTAAAAGTGTTTGGTCAGGGCCACCATCAAAAATATATTTATCTATATTTTGTTAACTAATAAAGAATTAATTATTCCTTGAATAAATTAATATACTTTACCTATTTGTAATTAATATATCCAGCAATCACTAGCCTGAAGAGCTAACAATCTGTTTGTATTTTCCGGCAGCATACAATGTGCAGTTTGAGTGTTGTGCCCTGATGATAAAGTGTAATGAATGTCCCAACTGTGCATTATAAATAGGCTGCGTGCGCAAGGGAAAGCCGTTGGTTTAGTTGTGTAAAGTGCCATTGTAGATTCGTAATGTTATTAATGGGTTACGCGGCTCGCAAGCATTCTCCGTCTTTTGTAATAGTGTATTTTGTATTTCGAACGTTCCTGTGTGAAAGTGCTACATGTTTGGCAGTGTTTTGCGTGGTCCAGGGTCGTGTAGCCTCGTTTTCATTTTTCGGGCGGCCTTTTTTTTTCCCGTTTAGGCGATTTTTTAGTGGCGATTCTCCTCGAAATTGCCTTAAATCCGCGTTCCACCTCACTCCCAGATGTCCTGGCTGTTCCCCCGTGCTGTGTGATGTTTTTGTATAATTTTTTTGTGTATTTATTGTGTTTTAATTGTTTATGTGTTTTCGGGGTTTGGCCGTTAACCTAGTTCTTTGGCTATCTCGTTTTTTTTTTTGTTTTTTTTTAAAGTCCTGCGTCTCGTAATTTTTTGTTTCTAAGTCCCGCGTTTGTCAACTGCTTGCAGGCTAAGGCGATCTCGCGTTTAGTAAGTGTTTGGTGGCTAAGTCCCGCGTGTTGTGCCTTCACTGCTCGGCTCGCTTTGCGAGGCGAGCAGGCAATGAGCGCCTTTGATGCTCATCGACTTTGTGCTGCGAGTTTTAATGATTTAATGGCTTGCCTCACTAGGCTCCGCGTTAACGGCTTGCCTTGCTTCGCGAAGCTCGCATCGATGAGCAACTTCGGCGCTCATCGCCTAAGTGCTGCGCGTTAATGGCTTGATCCTATAAAAACACTTTACTTGACAAGAAGTAAATAGGTGACAAGCCAGAATATGAAAGTGCACAAACAGGAACAGAACATCTCTCTTGGTAGAACTGCAGCCCCATTAAATTCCCCCAGCGTGTAAAACCATAGCCCGTAATGGAGCCCGCTAGACTACAGCTATTAAATTGGCCTTGAAAAGCTACCTGCAAACGATCTGCGGGTTACATGCAGAAAAACCCTATGGGCTTTTGAAATCTGAACTACAAAGCCTTTGATCTGTCAAGCCTGTAAATGTTACCTTCGGAAATCGTTATTGAATTGCTACGAGTCCATTGGCGTTCAAACCCGTAACCCGCAAATGGAGCCAAAAAGCCTACAGGTACTAGAGAGGACCCGCAAGGGGGTTAAAGTCCTATCCGCAGCACTGTAAATGCAAATATGCACACACTACTGTACTTATAATTAAAGGGAAAGTGATGTCAGGTATTAAAATTAATAGCACAACATTCTCAAGCTCGCAAATCTGCAATATAAAATACTTTTTTTAATGTTTCATTTCCGTGTTACATCGATGTGTTAATACATATAATGGAACTTGCATGGACTTTAATATCATATTTACTGATTTATTAATATTGCATTATTTCTGGAATGCGTGTCCGATTGTAACTCGTAATTCAAACCCGTAAGGGATTGAAATCTAACCACCATTTTTCAGTGACATAATGATGAGGATCTCTTTTACTATTGGCTCCATCTAAACCCGTAACTACGGGTTTGACTAATTGATCATGTTCACGGCCGCACTTGCAACATTCGCAAGAATGATTTACGGGTTTGAGTCTCCGTCCCGTTGGTTGCGGCATGATTGAATGTAATAGCTCTGTAACTATGCAGGATTTCAAGCCTGCAGGCTTTGCGGGTGTCCTATATTGCCAGCTATGTATTTGAAAAGTCATTTTACAATAAATCTGTTTAAAAAGCTTACTTAATACCTATAAGTATTTACTGCTAAGTGAAAAAAGATCAGTATCATGGCACTTTAAATGTTTTAATCTCCTAGTGCTAAAAAGTTCATAAGCAGGTGCACTTTTTATCTACTGTAAAGTGTTTGAGTAATGATGGCAGCCGATCTGTTTTTGCCAGAGAGATAAAACAGAAAGAACAGTCATTAGCAGATCAATGTTAACCTGCAATTAATATAAGGGAGTAAGAACATATGGTATTTAATACAGAGAAAAGATAACTGAGCATTTCAATCTGAATTTCCAACGATAAATACTATAATAAACTGTCTGAAGAAAATGTCTTCTTGTTGTTGAAATGGGAGTACTGGGTCCATTAAAGAACTATTTAAGTCCTAACTGCCTTTGTACAGTATTATTTATTTACCCCCTTCCCTGATACAGTCACAGAATGCATGGGGCATCCAGCTTCCAAAGCAGGTGGAATTTATTTCTGTAGGACCAAAGGTCCACCTTAGAAAATTTGGTATTTTTAACCCTTCATGGAAGAGAAGGGACATGCTGGTGGTTGAGGACGTTTGGCATTTAATTAAAAGAGCACTGAACTAGTCATACAATAAATATGGCTTTATTGGCTTATTTACAGCCCCATTAAATTAGCCCTTGTATTTCCCTCAGTCCTCGCAAAAGACATTTTTTTGCTGTTTGCGAGGACCGATTCCACAATATGGCCCTCGCAGCCTCCTTTGCGAGAGGACACTTAAAACTGGCCGAGAATAGGCTCCGGGAGAGCTACATAGTAACACGCAGCCATAAATCTATGGGGTGAACTTGCAACTCGGAAGAATCCCTGCGGGCACAAAAAAGTGCCCGCAAGGGATACTAAAGTCCATCTGTGCTGCCTAGGAGCAGCCCAACACTGCCGTCTGATGCTCCCCCCTGCTCCCTAAACACATCCCCATTCTGCAGGGGTCTCCCCACTTTAACCCCTTGCAGCGAGGGCCCCCGATCGGCATCGATCAAGCCCCCACTGCATTTAAAAATGTCTAATTTCCCGCCGCGGCTCCTTAAAGGGGCCGCAGCACACCATTAGCCAATCCTGGCCGCTGGGGTACTGCAAGTACCCCCACGGCACCTAACATTAACCCCCCTCTATGCTGGGGGTCCCCATCGAGACCCCCAAAGTGTCCCAATATTAACCCCTGCCGCGGGGGTACTATAAGGCACCTAAAATTAGCCCCTTCACTTATGGGGCTCTATACAAAGCCCCATGCGCCCCTAATGACCCCTATACTCATGGTGCTCTAAACAGACCCCCATGAGCCCTTAATTAACCCCGTCACTCATGGGGCTCTATACAGAGCCCCATGAGACCCTAATGATTGCTATAACTTATGGGGCTCTAAATCGAGCCCCATTAGCCCCTAATGATCACCCGTTAACTTATTGGGCTCTAAATCGAGCCCCATGAGCCCCTAATGATCCCTATAACTCATGGGGCTCTAAAAAGAGCCCCATTAGCCCCTAATGATCACCCCTTAACTTATTGGGCTCTAAATCGAGCCCCATGAGCCCCTAATGATCACTATAACTCATGGGGCTCTAAAAAGAGCCACATAAGCCCTTTATTAACCCTGTCACTCATGGGGGTCAATAAAGACCCCCATAAGCACTTATTTAACCCTGTCACTCATGGGGGTCAATACAGACCCCCATGAGCCCTTAGTTAACCCTGTCACTCATGAGGGTCAATACACCCCCCCCCCCATAAACCCCTAATTAATCCTGTCACTCATGAGGGTCAATACAAAAATAACCTCCTCAGTACAAGTGCCATGAGGATTCTCCAGGACCCTCATGACAAAGTCTAATAACTATACTATTAACCCTAACTATACCCCATTAACCACTTAACCCTAACTATATCCCATTAACCCATACTAAACCCTATCTAACCATAATTGGGCCTATCTATCCCTATCTGGACCTAATAGCCCTTACTGGGCGTATCGAACCCTTACTGGGTTTATTTAAACCTATCTGAACCTAATATCCCTAACTGGGCCTATTTAACCCCATCTAGCCCTTTTTAATCCCATTACTTATGGGGGTCTATACAGACCCCGTAAGCCTCTTTTTAAACCAATCAGTCCCATAAGGGTCTATGAAGACCCTCATAGGACAATGAGAACCCTATTCTTAACCCCATAAGTGCCATGAGGGTCCTCCAGGACTCTCATGACACTAAGTACAAACACTACAGTACATCATTATCCCCGGCAATAAACCACTAAATCTAAACTAACCCCCTCTACCCTAACCTATTAACCCCTACCTACCTAACACTATCTACCTAACCCCCTATTAAACCCCCTCACCCCAATCATTACACAAAATTAAAAAAAGCTAAGGTACAAAAAAAAAAAAAAAAAAACTATGTTACCAAAAATTTAAAACCTAAGGTACGAAAATAAAAAAGGACATTACAAACCCTCCCTCACTACAAAAAAATAATAATTACACACTGCAAAGAAAAGGCATACACAAATATACATAACATTACAGTAATAAATACACTATACATATATCTACAATACATTTCTCCCTATCTATACATAACCCCCTATCTAGACATAACCCCTATCTATACATTTCCCCCTATCTATACATTTCCCCCTATCTAGACATTACCCCCTATCTATACATTTCCCCCTATCTAGACATTACCCCCTATATATACATAACCCCCTATCTAGACACTACCCCCTATCTATACATAACCCCCTATATAGACATTACCCCCTATCTATACATTACCCCCTAAATCTAAGCTAAATTAGAAGAAACATCAAATTAGTACATAATTAAACAGTACATATAAAAAATAAACATTACAAATACAGTATTGAACTCACCTTTCTACCATGTCCTCATCCATCTTCTTTTGTTCTCCGGTTCGGCCCCTGGAAAAAAGAAGCATCACATTAGTATAACACATACACAAATACACACAACATAAATAAACAATAAACATTATACATTTAAAACTTACCTGTCCGCGATGTCTTTGGCCTTCTCCTCTTCTGCCCGTCTGGGACCTTAACGAATCTGCGCTCAGAACTGATTCTCTATACACAATAAAAAATCTGGGGAGGAATTGTTTCCCTTGCCCCCCCCCCCCCCCCCCCACAGTTCCTACAACCATGCCCCCGCCCTTTAGAAAAAAATAACATATTAACCTCAATAAAAGACTTTGAAATTATACTACTGGCAATGAAATAATTGTTACATTTAAGTCTTTCACTTTAGCCTGTAAGAATATCACATTAACTTACAGACACTCTTTTGGCTTTACTCCTGCTAAAAATTGAATAGTAGTAACTCTTCCTCCCCAAAGGATGCATTCAGTTTATCCATCACTCATTTGTTTAACTTGAGCAACGGCACTTTCTGCTAAAAGCCAGCTTTAAAGTTATCTGCATAATATAAGTTAGAATAACGCTCTTAAAATATTTTTCAATTTACAAAATATGAGCCCTATGCTAATCTGGTGCTCTAACTTAGGGAAATGCAGTGAAAAGTCAATGTCCCCCCCCCCCCCCCTAAATTCTGCACCAATTCAAATCATGCACTCCCCCAAATTAGAGCACTCAGCTCAGATCTGTAAATCCTGATCTGTAGCCACAACAGATATCTGTGCAGGGAAAATCCACACCAAGCTTTACAGACGAGATCGCTCTAGGAGCCAATAGGAAATGTGAATGTCATAAATCTTATAATGAGTGGGATGTGCAGGAACAACTGCCCGTAACTAGCTACAGCGAGGGAACAAAGATATATATATATATATATATATATATATATATATATATATATATATATATATAGTAATTGTTTTTTATTTATTAATATATTTTAAAATTAAAAAGATGTGACAATTGTATTTATAGGTTCAATAATAAAAATAGGGGTTTATTTTGTGTTAATATATGATGTATTTATAGACAATGCTTTAGAGTGTTTGTTCCTAGGTAATGTGGTTTTGTGACGTGTATTCACCTCTTGAATACTGGGTTGTTTGTTACCCTGAATCTTGTATCATAAAACGGGCTTAATACCAACATACCATATTTTTTAATTACACATATGTCGGATTGTTAAGTGTCAAATAATGTTGAAATGTCATCATTTTGTACTTTTTTTTGCTATATTGTCACTTTGCTATATTGTCACTCAGCAAAGGTTTTTAAAGCATTTGCTTGTGGTGTTTGGTACTCGTAAATCTTTCCTCTGCTTTTTGCAGTAACGGCAGTGACCTAATTTAATTACTGTCATGCCCAGGGTCTGACTGGACTGTTTTACACTATGGCCTGGGCCTGACTGCCCAGAGTTACCCTGTTTTTATTATTATGGTAATGTATTTCTTAGTGCTTATGGTTAAAATATGATTACACGTTTATACTGTATGTATCTTGGTTTATGTTCTGTATAACATATGTATTATGTTTCATGTTATACAAATTGTTGTAAAAAACATATTAGCTATTCTGCAGACTATTGCATTGGCCAACGCCCAAGACTGTAGTCTCATAGATCATCCTTGTACACACACTTCAAGATTACAACAAATGGTTATAGTAAATATAACCACCATGATAAGCTTTAGGGCCTGATGGTTGTAGTTAATATAATCACCATGATAAGCTTAAAGGTCTGAGCTCATCAGATATACAGGGTTTCCCAGTAAGCAGGGGCAGTCTATTATGTTACAGTGTTGTTATCTGGTGATAACTCACTCATCCCCACCTAAATATAATCACCAGGATGAGATTAATGGCCTGAGCTCATCAGCTGTACAGGGTTCCCCAGTAAGCAGGGGGCAGCCTGTTATTTAGGGATGGGGCTTACTATGATTGGCCAGCCTGTGTGCCAGAAAATTTTATAAAATGTGACAATTAATAAAGGTATGACAGTTGTGTCTGAACTTACATAAAACAAGGTATAAGTGCCATTCTGTGCATTGATCCTAATTCTAAGGGATTAGATGGTGTTCCTTGTATCCTGGTGTTCCTTTTATCCTTGAAGCAAGCTCCTGGGTACTGGTGTTTGGTCCATCTTCTGCTATCAGAGGTGTAAAAGGACAGCTCGATTCTACTGGATAGGTTTGAACCAGGTTCTTACCAAGTTTAATTAAATTAGCAGATTGTGACAATTGGCTGGCAGTTGTGGATCTCTGATAAACCACAGCAGGATGGCAACTTACAAGGACACGATGAAGCTGAGACCAGAGGAAATGCTTTCACATTAAAGCATGTATCAGCAGAGATCTGTCCTGGGACAGTAGGAGAGGGAAGGGGTATGCAATGGCCCTTTCCCAGCTCCTGTGGATGGGGAATGCCTATCCCCAGTGGAGACAGAAACATTTTTTGTCCTTGGAATGGACTGTCAAGAAATGGCACTTCTAAACCAATGGATGGCTTTTCTGATACTATGGTAACAAGCTAATTGAATGGATGGAGGACATGGTGGTGCAGGAAAGTGACTTAGAGGACCAGTATGCAGCCTGGATGGGAGAAGTTGGAATCCCTAGTGTGCAGCTCTATTTGCCAGTAGGGCTGAAAGAGGCACTCTGGGGGCTGGCATATGGCCCTCTGAATTGTGGGGTGGGCACTGCACAGCGTACAATGGATGTGCTCAAGAGACGTTGTAAATCACTGGAGGTGGCCCAATGGTCGCACAAGGCAGGAATTACAACATGAAGCAGGCTATCTGGCCCTACTGGGTGAAGCATCCCTAGAGGGGTTTTGGCTACCTAGTTGGGAAGGGTTCTGCCAGTCAGAGTCAGAGTCACCTTCCAGAGACAAAGGGGACCCAGATAATGTTTTCCACCTCTGGGTCAGAGGGAAACTGTTTAGACTTTGGGACAACAGTGGACTTGCCCTCAGAGGACCATAAAAATTGTCAAGAGGTCAGAGGAGAGGGTGGCATGGACTGTGGGGAGAATTCTGGCCTCATGGATGTTAAAATTATCAAAGCTGCCTTGATGCTGTGGCTTGACCTGGAGGAGGAAGAACTAGTCCCTACCTTTAGGGGGCTGAGCCTCGCCCAGTTAGAGGCATGAGGACATGGCCTAACCACAGCAGTGCCAGGCCCAGGGAAAGACCTGGGGGAAATCCACCCTGCTCCTATAGTCAGGGAAGAACCAAATGAGCACTGGGGCCTATATCAATTGTCCAGGAGCCAGCCACAGACCCTGGAGCAGAAACGGTAAGCAGCCCTGCTCTTCAGACTGTGCAGGAGGCAGTAACAGTCGGTACTCAAGGACTGTCTGTATCCACATGCCAGGCAGTATCAGATGGAGAGAGCCAGGAGATTCTTCCTGAGGATTAATAGATCAAAGAGCCAGAGGGATGTGAGAGCTGTGCCCTGACCGTGGTTTCAGAAGAAGGGGGCTGGGAGACAGTGAGCACAAGGCAGAACCAAGGAGTGAATACCCCAGACAAGGCCATCAGGAGGAGTGGAGACTGGCACATCCAGCACGTACAGTCCTCACAGGAAATATTGTTTTATTGGGTCCCCAAGAAAACTGTTTTCCCTAAGGGAGGGGAAAAGAAGGGGCATTGGCCCTGGCTTTTGGGGAATGGGGTGGTGATAAAATACGTTGAGCAGTCACCTGAACTAGTTAACCCCAGGGAACTTTTTTGGATTGGGGAAACCAAAAGGCCCAATGGATACTTCGGAACTCAAGCACTGGTCAGGGGAGGGAGAAGATCTGGGAGGGGCAAAGTGTTGCCCACTTGTGACCCTGTAGGCCCAGGGTCTGTATTAGAAACATCAGGACAGCTGTGCACACTGGCATGGTTGAGGAAGGGGGTGTTGGCCCAGGACTAGCTCAGGTTGTTTCACACCTGGATGGGCCACATTTCATGGACTGGCAAAGAGGGTACCCTGGCATGTGGTTTGTCCCCTGTCGCCACTGCATTGACTCCCCTGCAGCTGTCAAAAGAAAACATTTTTATTCCTCCAACATTGGGAAGGAGGGAGAATTCACCCTGGACAGGAGGAAGCGGGGTGCTCAGAGAGCCACCGAGTTTATCACTTGGATTGATTTTTACTAGGGGGTGTGTGTGTGTGCGTGGGGGGGGACAAGAAGTTACCCTGTTTTTATTATTATGGTTATGTATTTCTTAGTGCTTATGGTTAAAATATGATTACACTGTTATACTGTATGTACCTTGGTTTAGCCTGTGTGCCTAGAAATTTGTATAAAATGTGACAATTAATAATTGTCACATTTTATACAATTTATATGGACTTATATAAACAAGGTGTAAGTGTCATTCTCTGCATTAATCCAAATTCTAAGGGAATCTATGGTGTTCCTGATATCCTGGTGTTCCTGATATCCTTGAAGCAAGCTCCTGGGCGTGGTACTGATATAATCTAAAAATTTATGACCACATTGGAAGCCTCACATTATTTTTGCAAATGTTCCATAAAGTCTGTATTTTTAATAACGAAACCAGGAATCTCCAATATATCATTAAGATATATTATGGTTATGTCCAATTGTACCAAATGTAAAGAAATTCAACATACCAAACTGACATTAAAACACACATCATACTTCTAAATCATAGCACAACAATTGAATATGTGTTTATTATAAAACAGTGTAAATAATAAATAAATACTCGGAATCCCTTCAGATTGCATCCAATCTTGTAGGATGCATTGAAAAAATCCCTTTCTACATAAGACTCCTTGCTCTTATCCCCTGTACATCACTATGGAATCTGTTGGCGCATTACAAATAAAAGTTAATACTAATAATAAAAGGACTGATATGTATGTCTTTGATGCATCACAGCCTATCACAACCCATGAGATTGCTTAATGAATGTCTCCCTTAGTTTTCAGTATAACTGAATATTAATATTCAGTAATAATAATTATTCAATTATATAACTGAAGCTACTATTAAACCACTTTGAAGGGGTTTAGTTTAAAATCCACAAAATGTTTTGTTGCATAGGATGGCAGTGACACCTAGCAAATATACTGCAAATTGCACTTTAGTTCTGAAACAAGGAAGATATCATGTTAAAATGCTTAAACATAATCTGGTGTCAAACAGTGGTGAATATATTTCCTGCATATGTTTGTTGAACATCATTGTTAGATTATAGAATTTACTACAATAATATGGCCATGTTCTGTCGCTTCCAAAAAAAACACAACTCAACAAAAACACTGTATAATAGAATAATAAATATTATTTTTAGTATTTGAGAGCTAATAGAAATAAAAACCTAAAAGA